>CM038145.1:329728941-330081441 GCA_021437245.1 Aegilops speltoides
GCCTCGGTATATCCCTGCTCGATGGCGGATACCACCTCTGTGGTATGGCGCTGCTTTGAGTCGTCATGTTGAGATGAGGCGCGGATCCCACGGAGACAGCGCGGTCATCCGTCTGTCCACGGATCTGAGTGGCACATGAGTGCCTCGTCGGTGTCCACCCTTTCGGCCAGCGTCTCCTCCGCCCACCGTTGGTTCCGGTGGCGGCGGGTGAAACAGAGCAGTCTGCAACCCTCGAGGCCCTCGTCTTGGGGGCCATGGCGCATTGTCGATAAATTCTTGTGAAATTGGAAGGTTGATGAAAAACAGCGCCCAGCTTGACGCGAATCAGTCCGCACAACCTCGGCGCCCCTACAGCGCCAAAGATGCCATGAGGCGGGATCACGGCACCTATGGGGCGGGAGGCCTCGTGAAGTGCTTGATGCGAGGCGGAGAGAGCCGGAAGGCGCGGATCGAGGCGATCTGTGGCGGTCCTTTACCCGGCCGGGCGCGGTGGTCGCGTAAACCCTCTTCTTTGCTGTGTGTTGTATTGTGCTCGGGAGCTTGAAGAGCTACGATGGCGGCTACACGGCGTGGGAGTTGCCAAGATTGAACCCCTCTCGTTGTGCATGGGCCTCCTTTTATAGGGCAAGGGTCACCGCCAGGTGTCAGCGTGGGAGAAAGGGGTAAAAATGTAAAAGAGGTGGTAGTTGGAGCAGTCTTGGGAGCAGTGCGGCTCACGATTGCGAGCGTGGTTTCTACCTACTTTGGACGAGAGGGGACAAAGGCATTTAATGCCGTCGCGTCGACTCAAAGTTCCGCTCTTCGTCTCCGTTTGCCCAGCGATGGATCCACCACCGTGGAGTGCCACCGCCCCCCATGCTGCCTGACCATCCGCCCGCAGCGTCTCTGGAGAGGAGCTCAAAGGCGGCGTGGGCGAGATGAAGCTGGAGTGCGAGCACTTGCGCAACTCTCCGGCAAGTACTTTGCGGGGTCTTGATCTGCGGGCAGGGGCTTGTCGGGCTTTGTGACTTACGCTCCCGGGCCCTCGTGGGGCAGCGTATAAGCCCGGGGCGTGTCTTCGTGATATAATCTTCTAGTCCTCCCGGCGAGCTCCTCTCGCGGGGGGCCTTCGTGGTGATGTAATCTTGAGCACTGGAATGGCCTTCCGGCAAGCTCCTCTTGCCGGGGTCTCGATCTTCTGTCTTGTACACTTTGTTCTTGAATGGCTCGATATGGGTAGGAATGGTCTCCGGCAAGCATGTAGTAAATCCAGCCTTGGGGAGCTGCAACTGCCGTGCACAAGTTGAAGTCTTGAGGACCCCTACCTTGAAATACACCGACAGGAGCCCCGAACTGGGCCACCACAGTGCGGCGCTGTTGTTGGGCGGGCCCAAAGGCAGTCTGCAGGCACCACAGAGGCCTGGCGTGCCGATTCCACTTCCGCCTCTGCCGCCTCCCGTGCAGCAACCGCAGCGTCGATTGCGGCGTCGTGGGATGGGGCGTGCCCACGTTCTTTAATGAGAAGGGCCAGGCGCCCCACTTTCCCATAAAAAGCGAGAGAGCGGCGCGGTCCCCTTCGCCCGCTTTCATTGCTTCTTCTTCCTCCTCGAGAAATCCTCTTTGCGCTCCGCCTCCGTATCTCCTCCGCTGTTTCTTGCGTTCGCGGCGCTGCTTGATTCTTAAATCCTCCTTCCCTCGCCGCCTCGCCATGGCCCGAAAACCAGGAAGGGGAAGGGAAGCGAAGAAGACCAAGAAGGAGAAATCGGCGGAAAAACTTCGCCCGGATGCGGAGGAAGCGTCGTCTTCCGCCCTTACTTCGGCGTACAAGAACTCTGGGGCAAGTATTTCTTGTTACAGGCCAAGGGACCCTTGTACTAAGGTAGGGGTCCCTCGGTACTAACTTGTGCAGGCAGTTGCAGCTCCCAGCGGCTGGATTTACCACATGCTTGCGGAGACCATTCCTACTCCATATCAAGCCATTCAAGAACAAAGTGTACAAGGCAAGAAGATCGAGACCCGGCAAGAGGAGCTTCTGGGAAGGCCGTTCGAGGCTCAAGATTACATCACTGCGCATAGGCCTGGCGAAGGCTGTGGGAGGACTAAGATTATATCCACGGAAGACCGCCCGGCGCTATCTGCGTCGGCGAGGAGCCGAGGCCCAAGTCACAAAAGCCCGACAAGCTCCGGGCCGGCAAGATCAAGACCCCAAAAGTACTTGGGAGAGCTGCCGTGCCCGCCTCCGGCTCATGCGCCCGCAGCGTGCGCCTTGAGCCCTCTCGAGGCGGCGTGGCGGATGGCCCGTGCAACAAAGTGCGGTGGCACTCCGCAGTGGTGGATCCATCGCCCGTGGCAAGCGGAAGCATAGGCGGGAACTTTTGGAGTCGGCGTGGCCAGACATTAAATGCCTTTGTCCCCCTCATAAAAAGAAACCTTTGTTCAAGCCTTTGTGGCTTCCTTCCTTCCCGCACTGTTCTACCACCTCTTTTTTACATTTTACCCCTTTCTCCCGTTGACACTGGTGACCCTTGCCCTATAAAGGAGCCCATGCACAATGTAGAGGGGTTGAATCATGGCAACTCACGCTTCGGTGTAGCGCCTCACGCCCAGCTCTTCAAGCTCCCGAGCACAATACAACCTAAAGCAGTAGTAGGGTTTCTGCGACATGACGCCAATGACGAAAAAGACACCGCGCATCGCATCGCTCTCTGCCTCCTCGCCCTCGCCACTGAAGGCCTCCCGAGCCCCATAGGTTGCGGACATCTTTGGCGCGCCCGGTAAAAAGTCAGGTTATCGAGGACTGATTCGGCGTTCAGCCCGCGTTCTTCATCAACCTCTCCATTTCAAGCCTTCGCCGGCAGCTGCGCCATAGCCCGAGCGAGGCCTCGAGGTTGCAGGCCGTCTGCGTCTGAGCCACGGCAAGCGTGCGGAGGAGGTTGGGCGGGATGCTCGAGGGGGACTGCTGTCCATGCATGCACGGCAAAGCGAAAGTGGTACTCGCATCTTTAAGGCGGGACCTGCTCCTCCATGCATGAAACAAGCGAGTACTAAGTGCTGAGCATATCCTGTTCCTCGCGCCGTTCGCCCCGCTCCCCCTCCGCTCACAGCAAGCGTGTTTCCACTGGCAGCTACGCTGCCGTCGAGGGCGTGCCATTGAGCTCTAAGTCCGGCAGGGCGGCTCTGGCGCCAGCACTCTGCGGCGTAGCCCCTCGGGCGCTATAAGCCCGGCGTGGACAGCTCGATGCTCATTACGGCAAGCGCGTCTCCCGAACACTGCTGCTGCCCGTCGACAGCGCCATCGAGTTCCACCGGCGAGAGCAAAAAACAAAAAAAAACCTAAGTTGCTCGAGCTTTTGTGCGAGAACACTCCTTTAGTTCCATGCTTCTTTTATATCCCTCGAGCATTAGTCCTTTATGCGCATAAAACACATGCGGCGGAGGAGCTGCTACGATCTCGTGGGGTCTTGCACTAGTAACCAAGTGTGAAGCGTGCGAGTTCCATGCAAGCGATTCATCGGCCAACTCAAGCTCTCAAACAATCCCTTTATCACGGCCCTTCTCGATGCAGGGGCTCGATATCCTCGGCCCTTCCCCTGTTGTCGGGGCTTTGAATCTTATGCGTAGCAATCGACAAGTTCACAAAGTGGCGAAGTGGAGCAGTGAGAAAGGTGACAACCTGATCGGCGATCAAGTTCTTGGTCGATTGTATGCGTTTGGGATCCCTAACGGATTATCACCGACAGCGGTACACAATTCACTAATCGCACCTTCATGCGATGCGTCCAAGACCTTGGCGCCAAGGTGCATTTAAAACCATTGCTCACCCAAGGAGCAGCGGTCAGCGAAAGGGCCAATCTGCGAAGTGCTCTTGCGGACTCAAGACAAGAACTTTCGACGGAGCTGCGCAAGTCACGGAAGAAATTGGATAGAGGAGCTGCGGCGGCTCTTTGGTCAATCGAGCGACACCGTCGAGCCACGGACAGACACCCTTTGCTCTAGTCTATGGGCGAAGCAGTTCTCCCCACGGAACTTCGTATCACGGATCTCCTCGAGTGCTCGCTTATGATGAGCTCGAGCAAAACAAGCTGCGGCAAGATGGCGCATTGCTCCTCGAGGAAGGGCGTCTCGAGCTCTTTATCTGAGCTGCTCGATACCAGACAAGCCTTGCGCCCTTCATAACCGCAAAAGGTCGAGCGAGTCTCGAGGAAAGCGACCTTGTTCTTGGCGTTCAGTCCGCCAGAATTCCAACAAGTTGGCCTTGAAGTGGGAAGGCCCTTGCTCGGGTGAGACAAGTCACGAGGCCGGCTGTCGCCTCGAGACCGAAGAGCTTACCGGTGAGCAACTCACGGAACATAGAGCATCTTCGCAAGTTTTACCCATAAAGGCGCGGTTGCCGTGATCGCTCGGCAACCACCTTTTGTACAAAGCTTTGCGCCGTTGCATGTAACCCTTTGTACAAAGCGTAGCGAGAACCCGTGCTGCAATAAAGTTTACGTGTTTTGCGATGTTGCCTTTTCCCATGCCTTTCTTTGCTATTTGCATGAATTATTTGGCATTTTCATCGACACACATATCCGGCAAGCAATAGCGCGAAAGGCCATATCTCGTTTTCCTCCTTCTCTTTCCTCGTCTCTTAAGCGAAGACCGTTCCTCGTGCACAAGTTTGCGGGGAAGAAGCGGAGGATAAACCAAGCTGTTCAAGAAAGAAAAGCTTGCGGAGAGTGCATAAAGCGCGAAAGCTAAGTTATCGAGATTTGAGCAGCTCAAAATTTTAAATTTTAAGTTGCCTTCCTTGAACAACCACACTTTGTATGGAAAACTTGTGCTCGGAGGAACCTACCGTGGATAGCCGCACCCTTATCTTGTCGTCGAGCATGCTCAGCGATTTAAGTGAGCAGCGACAAAGTGTTGCGCCCTTGTTTAGTTTTCGAGTCCGCTCAGCAAGCTAAGTGCGTTGCGACGAAGCCCGCGGCAAGGTTGCTTGCGGTAGGACCACGGCGATGGGCTGCTTGAGTTCGGCGCTTCATGACAAGGGCTCCTTGCGGCAAAACTCCTAAGCGTAAAGTTGAAGCATGCGAAGTTGAGAATCAAAACAAGGAGATAACACTGCATCTCTGATCAAAATAAAGGTAATATCTTACAAGGAATAACATGCATAATAAGCGATGAGTTCATAGCAACTTTGTGCAGCAACAAAAAAAAGAGATAAAGATAAAGGAGGCCTAGTCTCTGCGGTGCGCCCTCCATCCTGGAGATCTTGTTCACTTTGGCGATGATGTGGGCGACCTGCTCCTTGAGCCTCCATGTTTGCGTCGGCGGCAAGCTGCGAAGAAGCGTTGGTGAGGTTCACGCCGGGATTGCGGTATACAATCTTCGTCGGCCCAGCGCTCCATGGTTCCAGCGCCCAGCGGCGAGTCTCCTCGGCAAATTCTTGAGGATCTTCTCCAGATTGCAGCGCTTGTGCGATCCCCGAAGAAGAGCTGAGCTTGGCGTGGGCGAGTTTGGATCCGGGAGTAGATGAGGTGCTCCGGTTTGGCGCCGGCAACTCTGGTCGATGGCGGACCTGAAGATACCAAGTCCTCGGTCCATACCTCGGCAATCTGGCGAAGTCCTCGGCTGCTTTGTTGGCTGGCCACCAAGGTTCACTCCATGCGGAGTTCCTCCTTCAACTTGGTTTCGGTCCCGAACAGCGTCGGCGAAGTCCTTGTGCGGAGATTTGAAGCTCAAGACCCTCGATGGAGTCATGGCGGCCTTCAATTAAATCGCCCTTCTTGGAAAAGCGCCCTGAGTTACGAGTTGGTGTGGGCATCCTTCTTGCGCTCCGTGATGGCGCGGTGACCTTCTCATCGCTCGCCTTGGCAACTCCTCCAGCTGCGCGACTTTGGCGGCAAGATCCTCCTTGGCGGTTTCGCGGCAGCATGGCGTCGCCGCCTCCTTGGTTCCCCGCCAAGGGCCTGTTCCCGGCGGCAAGGTCTTCCTCGTGGGCGTCGAGGTTGACCTTCCGCTGGATGAAGTTCTCCTTCTCGCCGGGACAGCTCCACCCAGCGAGCCGTTGCTGCTCTTGGCCTCGGCCTTCTCCAGCAACCACACTTCACTACTCTCCGTGAGTTCTTTGGCGCTTCTCCGCCACCTCGCGGAGAAGCAACTGATGGCGGCCCGAGCTCCGCCCAGCGCTTCTCCATCTCCTCGGCCTTGGCGGCGAGGCCTCCCGAAGCGAGCCGCTGTCTGGCCCGATAAAGGGCGGGAGCTGGTGAAGCAGCTTCTCCTCATCAGACCCGCCGCTCCGCGGGTCCCTCGACAACCTTCAAACCAGCGGGCGGATCTCCCCATCAAGGCCTCGCCCTCCACGGGAGCCAGCGACAAGGAACCCCGGCACTGGATGAAGACACCGTTGGGGCTTCGAGTAATAGCCGGACCGCTCCTCTCCGGCGGAGGGTGGTGACCGGCGCACATGATCTCCGCCGCCTCCGGGCCGGTGGTGCGGCCACCGTTCCCCCCTTCGGCCGCTGCGTCTGCGGCCGGAGCGGTCTCTGGCATATGTGGCCCGGCGGCTCCCGCCGCGTCTTCGACGACAGGGGCGTCGCCGTCGCCACCCCGCACGTCCTCCTCCTCCTCAATGGCGACTTCCGTCTCCATCTGCTCGGGGGGAGGAGGAGGATCTAGAAGAAGAAGAAGAAAAAGCAAAAGAAGTTCAAGCAAATATCCAAAAAGAAACAACGCCAAGAAGACAAAGTCGCAGAACTTACATTGGCGGACGTCGTCAGCGGCGGGCTCTCTTGCCGGGGAACTATCCCTTGGCGGAGTGGCCGCCCTCGCCGGGCTGCTCGCTCTTGGCGGGGTACTCGCCCTTGGCGGAGTACCCACCCTTGGCGGGACTCTCTCCCTTGCCGGGGAGTCCAACCTTGGCGGGGATGGAGGGACTGCCGGCTCCTCGAGGGCGACCTCCGGGTGCTCCTGCCGCTGCGGCTCCATCTCTGCACAAGTCAAGACAAGCACGTCAAGATATCGGAACAAGACGAAATCTCCAGACGCGTCCGGCAAGCGAAGTCACGGGACAGGACATCTGTTGGGGGCTCTTGTTGGGGGGCTCTTGTTGGGGCTGCTCCTCGAAGCCAGCCTTGGTCCAAACAAGCTTGGCTCCGCGCCCGATCGCCTCTGAGGCGAGTCGTCCGCGACCTCGACCACGGGCACCTTGGCTTTCTTCGCCGCCCGCTCAGTCAAGGTCCTGAAATCAACACAAAAAAAAAACAAGATCAGCCTCGGCAATAATCAAGGCGAAATTTAAGAAGATGAAGATCTCGGTGCCACCCTGTTCCTCCTCGTCGTCTTCGCTCAAAGGCGGAGAAATCATCGCCACAGGTCGCGTCGGCTCTAGGAGCGGGGAGGCGAAGGCCCTCTCAGGCGCTTGGTGGTCCTCGGGGCTGGGGCTGCGAGGCCAGCCCTGTGTGTCGGGACCCGAGAAGTGGGCGGGCCGCCCGCTCCGCTCAAGAAGACCCTGTCCGCTCGGCACCGACCCATGGCGCCTTCTTTGTGGCTGCTGGCAGGTCGCTTCCATGTCCGGTCGCCGGTCACCCTTAGCGGCTCGACTCCCAGGAAGCTTTGCTGCCGTGCAGGCAGTAGTTGCGGGGAACCTGCTTTTCGCTTCCGTCGCCGCCTGCGGAGGCAGCCAGTGAAGCAGCTTGGGGCTCGCCGGGGGCGGGAGGTTTCCGGCAGCGAGGAGAGGTCGTCATCGTAAGGTCCGTGGACCCCGGCATCCTCGGCGACCGGCATCCTCCCCTCCTCCTCGCCCGGTGGCTCACGGACCAGCGCCTTGCGCTGCGACCCCTTTTCCTCTGGCGTCTCCGCTCCCTCCGGCGCCTCCGCTCCCTGCGGCGCCTCGGCTCCCTCCGGCAGCACCACCTCTTGCCGCGGCCTCGGCCACGATTCCGGGGATCCCGGAGTGCCTCGAAGAGGACCCGGCGGCGTGCTGGGAGAAGTGCAGCGATCTGCAAATTTCCGCCGCCTCCGCTCGGCGAGACTCCTCTGCAGCCTCTGCCTCCTCGGGCGTGACCCGAGCGCTCCTGCCGCCGCGCTGCTGCGGCCTCTTGACCGAGAAGCTATATCTGTGAGCTCGATCCGTGGTGTCCCGTGTCAGCCCGGGTCTCGTCTTTGTTCTTCGCCACCTCCTCAAGGGTGTCGAAGAAGTTGAGACGTCTATTGGCTCGGCGGAATCCATGGCGCTCACGCCGTGCGAATCGCGCGCGGGCATCATAGCGACAAAGCGATCGAGCCGTCTTTGTTGAGAAGGGCACCACTCCCGGGAAGTCTGAACCACTCTGGATGGGCGGGTCATATTTGAAAGAGTTCTTATGCGCTTGAGCAGCGGCGGAAGGCAACGTTCTCCCTCCGCATCTCTGGCGAGTTTTCCGCTGCTCGGTTTCTCCTTCTTGGTCTTCTCGCCTTCCCCTTCCCTTCTGGTTTTCGGGGCCATGGCGGGCGGCGAGGAAGGGCGGCGAAGAATCGGCGGCGCCTTGTGACATAAGCAGCGGAGGAATCACGAGGAGGCGGGCGCAAAGAGGATTCTGGAGGAGGAAGAAGAAGCAATGAAAGCGAAGGAAGGGGACGCGCTGCTTCCTCTGTTTTATGGGAAAGTGGGGGCGTTCCGTCCTTCTCATTAAAAAGCGTGGGCACGTCCCATCCCACGCCCATAATCGGCGTCTTTGTTGCAGGGGAGGCGGCGAAGTGGAATCGACGCGCCGTGGGCCTCGTGTGCCGTGCCTTGTCTTAGGCACAGCCCTTGGCGCTCGGCACCGTGTGTGGCCGAGCCAGGGGGCTCTGTCGGTTGTACTAAGGTAGGGGTCCCTCGGTACCCCAACTTGTGCAGGCGAGTTGCAGCTCCCAGCGGTGGATTTACCACATGCTTGCGGAGACCATTCCTACTCCATATCGAGCCATTCAAGAACAAAGTGTACAAGGCAGAAGATCGAGACCCGGCAAGAGGAGCTTGCGGGAAGGCCGTTCGAGCTCAAGATTACATCACTCACGCAAGGCCTTGGCGAGGAGCTCGCGGGAGGACTAGAAGATTATATCACAGAAGACACGCCTCGGCGCTCTCTCAGCGTCGGCGAGGCCGAGGCGGCAAGTCACAAAGCCCGACAAGCTCCGGGCCGGCAAGATCAAGACCCGGCAAAGTACTTGCGGGAGAGCTGCGCTGCGTGCCCGCCTCAGCTCATCGCTTGCGCGTCGCCTTGAGCCCTCTCGAGAGGCAGCGTGGCGGATGGCCGTGCAACATGGGGGTGCGGTGGCACTCCACAGTGGTGGATCCATCGCCGTGGCAAGCGGAGGCATAAGGCGGGAACTTTTGGGTCGGCGGTGGCGGGCATTAAATGCCTTTGTCCCCTCTGTCAAAAGTAGGTAGAAACCCTTTGTTCAAGCCTTGTAGTTACCTTGTTCCGCCTTGTTCCAACTACCACCTCTTTTACATTTTACCCCTTTCTCCTCGTTGACACTGTTGGTGACCCCTTGCCCTATAAAGGAGGCCCATGCTGGCGTGGAGGGGTTGAATCCTTAGCAACTCCACGCTCGGTGTAGCTGCTCTGTAGCTCTTCAAGCTCCCGAGCACAATAAAACCTAAAACAGCGATAGGGTTTCTGCGACCACATGACCCGAAGCTGGGTAAAAGACACCGCCAGCGCATCGCCTCGATCTGCTCTCTGTGCCTCCTCCGCCCTCGTGCCGCACTCACGAAGGGCCTCCCGGCCCCATAGGTGCCGCATCCATGACATCTTTGGCGGGATCGGCACCTGTGAGCTCAGCATGCAGGCCTGGCTGGTGGATGCTCTGGCTCTGCTGCGGCTGCTGTCGCGGCAGCACATCTGTCGCAGCTGTCTGCGTGCTGTCATCGCCACCTCCCATGTCGCTGGCGTGTGGCGGCGTCGAAAGCATGGCGCATCGATCTTTAAGGCATCCCCGTGATCGTGGTGCGTAGCGAGGTCGCTTCACCCGTCGCTCTGGCTCGCTTGCCCGCTCTGCCCTCATGCCACAGGGGTGCGTCGGGCGGCGAAGGTGGGAGACCGAGCCGTCACAGGCGGAGAAAGCGAGTCGGCCCGCTCCTCTGGCCTCCTTGCTTCTGATTGGCGGCGGGCGGTTGAGCCCCACCTCGCCCCTTTAAAAGGGGAAGGGGAGCACAATGGCCACACTCATCCTCTTCTCCTTCGCCTTCATCTTACATTCTTCTTTCCGCCATGGAAGAAATCCCAGCTCTTCGACGGTGGCGGCGAGGTTGCCTCAGCAGCGCAACTCTCCTATCCGCTCCCGTGGCGGTGGAGCCGGCCACGAGAGGAGAGGGAGGCGTGGCTTGTGAGCGAGGCAGGGCGTGGCGAGGCGGCGGGAGAGGCGGTCGTGGCGTCGCCTCCCGTCTCCTCCGGCGAGCCCGACCACGGGCGGTCCACCGGAGATGATCCTGGGAGTTCTTCATCAAGCGCGCGAGCACCCGCCGCCGCCTCCGCTGCCGGCCCGTTCTTGACGCGATGGGGCGGATCCACCCGGCGTGATGGAGTTGCGCATGAGGGCTGCGGGATCAGCAACACTCGAGTGAGTGTCGTGTCCCCAGCCCCGGCGTGATGTTCTTCGACCGAGGGTGGAAGACATTCGCCGGATCCATAGCAGCGGCGGGGTTCACCCTCCATTTCAAGTTAATGGATGGTGACCTTCTCGCCGTCAAGGTCTTGGCGACTACGGGACCGGGTGCGCTGCTGTGTGGACAGCTCCTCGGATAGCGAGGCTCCTCCCGGCGAGTGGCGAGGAGGAGAGCGGCAGCGGCGGCGAGGGGATGGCGGGCCCGACTAGGCGTCGGACACCGCTGCTCATCGCGCCACCGGCGACCCCATCCTCTGGGTCGCCGGCCTTCAACTCCGGGGCCGTCTCCTTGGGCGGTGGCGTGGGGGAGCTGCGGAAAGGAAGAGGGGATGGCGGCAAGGCCGTCAAATCGAATCTGAGGCGAGGTGCCCTCGTCGGCGTCCGATGTCCCATCACCCGTCTTCAAGCTCTGCCTCCAGCGCCGTCTCCGCCAAGCTCTGGCGGCCCCGGAAGTTCTCTTGGTGTCTTCTGGCGCCCGTGGCTCTCCGGGATCGTTCCCCATGCCCGTCACCTGCGCAGCTCTGAGGCGGCGGCGTCACCGCCACGCTCTCCTAGGCGCTCCTTCGCCCTTCCCGACAAGCTCCTCTTGCGGGGCCTCCTTCCAGCAGGCTTATCTTGCCGGGGCTCCTTGACCTACCTCTGAACTCTGAGCAGAGAAACAGAGAGGGATCACAGGCACCTTATCTTTTTAATTTGTAAGCCCTCGGGCCTTAGCTGTATTTAAGACTTGTAATCCTCTCTATCATGTTTTCATCCTCTATGGACTTGTACTAAATTGGATGTTTTTAATGAAAAGAGGGAAAGCTTGTCGGTGAGTCTTTACTTGACTTCGTGCCTTGTATGTTCTTACGCTTATCGGGGAGCTTGCTGGGCGAACACGCTTGCAGTCTTGGGACAGCCCGGCTGGCGGTGCTGCTTCCGACAAACAACCTTGCGGGCGATTCACGGCAACTTAACTTGGCGAGCTCGAAAGCAAGGTAAGGGTGCAGCGGCACACTTGTGTTTGTTGAGCGGACTCGGAAACAAACCAAGTACGCAACTGGACCACGACTCGGCTCCTCCACGTACGGGTTTTTACAAGACACGCTCGTTCAAAGACGCAGCCCCGAATTTCCCGGTCCATAAGAGGATGCATGACGAGGGATGAAAAACTTATCGTCTGCAGCCCCGGCAACTCGGCTTGCCGGAGACGAATCTTGGCACCCGCAGCCCCAGCGACGCTGGCTCGCTGAAGCGAATCTTGGCGCTCGCAGCCCCAATGACGCTGGCAGCAGAACCTAAGTCTTTGGTGCGCTCTTCAGTTCCTCCTTGTTGCTGTAATTTCAGCCATGAAAACAGCTGAGATAGATCTGCAACAGCTTCATTACGTACATGTATATGCATATGAATCTTGATCGTGCAACAAGATGCCGTGCCTTGCCCTTCGTATGTTTGTACTCTACGCTCTCGGGGAGCTTGCCGGGGCGAACACGCTTGCCGAGTGCGGGACAGCCCGCTGGCGGTGTTGCTTCCGGCAAACAACCTTGCCGGGCGATTCGACAACAACTTGCTGCGGGCTCGAAAGCAAGGTAAGGGTGCAGGAGCACACTTGTGTTTGTTGAGCGGACTCGAAAACAAAACAAGTACGCAACTGGACCACGACTTGGCTCCTCTCGCGCACAAGCCTCTCATACAAAGGACATCTCACGACAAGGCCTGCCACGTTACACCCTCTACCGCATCCTTTGTGCGCTTTCACCCCTCGCTTCGGGGAACTTGCGGCGCTCGACACACTTGCTGAGTCGCGGAACATCAGCAACCCGCTGGCTGGTGTTGCTTCGACAAGCAACCTTGCAGCGTCTAGTCGCGACGCACTTAACTTGCTGAGCGGACTCGAAGCGAAACAAAGAGGCGCGAAGCTGGTCGCGACTTACTTTTAACTCGTTGAGTGTGCTCGAAGCAAAGTAAGGGTGCGGCTATCCACAGCGAGCTCCTCCGCGCCTGAGTTTTGCGTACAAAGGGCGAATGCTCGAGGGATATAAAGAAGCATGGAACTAAAGGGTGTTACGCACAAAAGCTCGAGCAACTTAGCTTTTCTTTTCTTGTTTTCTTGCTCTCGCCGGTGGAACTTCGATGGCGCGTCCTCGGCGGCAGCGCAGTGCTCGGAGGCAGCGCTTTTGAACGAGCACGAGCTGTCCACGCCGGGCTTATAAGCGCTCGAGGGGCTCGCTTCGCCGGAGTCTGCGCCAGAGCCGTCCTTGCGGACTTAGAGCTCAATAGCACGTCCTCGGCGGCAGCGTAGCGTTCGAGGCTCGCTTGCAGGCGGAGGGGGCGAAGGCGAGCGGCGCGAGCGAGGATATGCTCGAGACTCCTAGTAGCGATAGGGAGGCAGGGTCCTGCCCGGCACTTCGCTTTGCTCATGCATGGACAGCGATCCGGAGCATCCGCGAACCTCGGCGCGTTCTTGCCCGGCATCGCAGTACCACCTCCGTGAATGCGGCGCCGCTGGTTGTCGTCTTGTTGAGATGGCCGCGGATCCACGGAGACCGAGGCGCGGTCATCTATCTGTCCACAGATCTGGCGGCACCGCGAGTGCCCTCGTCGGTGTCCACCCTTTGCAGCGTCTCCTCCGCCCACCGTTGGTTCGGTGGCGGCGGGTGACGCAGAGCAGGTCTGCAACCCTCGAGGCCCTCGTCTTGGGGCCATGGCCCATTGTCGATGAAGTTCTTGACAAAATTGGAGAGGTTGATGAAGAACGCGGCCATATGACGCCGGATCAGGTCCGCACAACCTCGGCGCCCCTACGGGCGCGCCAAAGATGTCATGGCGGGATCACGGCACCTATGGGGCGGGAGGCCTCGTGAGTGCGGTCGAGGCGGAGGAGCCTGAAGAGCAGATCGAGGCGTCTGTGGCGGTCCTTTTACCCAGCCGGACGCGGTGGTCGCGTAAAACCCTCTTGCTGCTTTGTGTTGTATTGTGCTCGGGAGCTTGAAGAGCTACGATGGCAGCTACACCGGCGTGGGAGTTGCCAAGATTGAACCTCCTCTCGTTGTGCATGGGCCTCCTTTTATAGGGCAAGGGTCACCAACAGGTGTCAGCGTGGGAGAAAGGGGTAAAAATGTAAAAGAGGTGGTAGTTGGAGCAGTCGGGAGCAGGTGCACTACGATTAGCTTGAGCAGTGGTTTCTACCTACTTTTGTGAGAGGGGACAAAGGCATTTAATGCCCGTCACCGTCGACTCAAAAGTTCCGCTCTTGCGTCTCCGTTTGCCACAGCGATGGATCCACCACCGTGGAGTGCCACCGCACCCTCCATGCTGCTGACCATCGCCCACGCGTCTCTGGAGAGGGCTCAAGGCGGCGTGGGCGATGAGCTGGAGTCGCGCACGCGCAGCGCAGCTCTCCGGCAAGTACTTTGCGGGGTCTTGATCTTGCGGGCCGGGAGCTTGTCGGGCTTTGTGACTTGCCGCTCCCGGGCCCTCGCCGGACAGCGTATAAGCGCCGGGCGTGTCTTCGTGATATAATCTTCTAGTCCTCGGCGAGCTCCTCTCGCCGAGGCCTTGCGTGAGTGATGTAATCTTGAGCACAGGCGGCCTTCCCGGCAAGCTCCTCTTGCCGGGTCTCGATCTTCTGTCTTGTACACTTTGTTCTTGAATGGCTTGATATGGAGTAGGAATGGTCTCCGGCAAGCATGTAGTAAATCCAGCCGCTGGGGGCTGCAACTGCCCGTGCACAAGTTCAAGTCTTGAGGACCCCTACCTTAGTACACCGACAGGGAAAGATGTCATGGCGGGTGCGGCACTTATGGGGCAGGAGGCCCTTCGTGAGTCTTGATGCGAGGCGGAGGAGGCTGAGAGAGCGGATCGAGGCGATCTGTGTGGCGGTCCTTTTACCCAGCCGGACGCGGTGGTCGCGTAAACCCTCTTGCTGCTTTGTGTTGTATTGTGCTCGGGAGCTTGAAGAGCTCTGATGCAGCTACACCGAGTGTGGGAGTTGCCAAGGATTGAACCCCCTCTCGTTGTGCATGGGCCTCCTTTTATAGGGCAAGGGGTCACCAACAGTGTCAGCGTGGGAGAAAGGGGTAAAAATGTAAAAGAGGTGGTAGTTGGAGCAGTCTTGGGAGCAGTCGACTCTGATTGCTTGAGCAGTGGTTTCTACCTACTTTTTGAGAGGGGACAAAGGCATTTAATGCCCGTCACCGTCGACTCCAAAAGTTCCCGCTCTTGCGTCTCCGTTTGCCACAGCGATGGATCCACCACCGTGGAGTGCCACCGCACCCCCCATGCTGCACGGCCATCCGCCACGCGTCTCTGGAGAGGGCTCAAAGGCGGCGTGGGCGAGATGAGCTGGAGTGCGGGAACGCATAGCGCAGCTCTCCGGCAAGTACTTTGCCGGGTCTTGATCTTGCCGGGCAGGGGCTTGTCGGGCTTTGTGACTTGCCGCTCCCGGGCCCTCGCCGGACAGCGTATAAGCGCCGGGCGTGTCTTGTGATATAATCTTCTAGTCCTCGGCGAGCTCCTCTCGCCGGGGCCTTGCGTGAGTGATGTAATCTTGAGCACAGAGCGGCCTTCCGGCAAGCTCCTCTTGCAGGGTCTCGATCTTCATCTTGTACACTTTGTTCTTGAATGGCTTGATATGGAGTAGGAATGGTCTCCGGCAAGCATGTAGTAAATCCAGCAGCGGGAGCTGCAACTGCCCGTGCACAAGTTGGGGTCTTGAGGACCCCTACCTTAATACACCGGCAGAGCCCGGGAACTGGGCACACACGGTGCCAGCGCTGTTGGGCGGGCCCAAGGCAGTCTGCAGGTACCGCGGCTGTGGCGCGTCGAATCTGCTTCGCATCGCCACCTCCCCGTAGCACGGCACGCGTCGATTGCGGCGTCGTGGGAGGCGTGGGCGGCGCATGCGATCTTTAAGGCATCCCCGTGATCGTGGTGCGAGGCGAGGTCGCTTCACCGTCGCTCTGGCTCCGCCGCCACGCGCCCTCATGCACAGGGGTCGTGGGCGGCGAAGGTGGGAGACCGAGCCGTCCGCAGGCGGAGAAAGCGAGTCGGCCCGCTCCTCTGGCCTCCTTGCTTCTGATTGGCGGCGGGCGGTTGAGCCCCACCTCGCCCCTTTAAAAAGGCGCGAAGGGGAGCACAATGGCCACACTCATCCTCTTCTCCCTTCGCCTTCATCTTTCATTCTTCTTTCCGCCATGGAAGAAATCCCAGCTCTTCGGCGGTGGCGGCGAGGTTGCCTCGAGCAGCGCAACTCTCCTATCCGCTCCCGTGGCGGTGGAGCCGCCACGAGAGGAGAGGGCGTGGGCGCGACGAGGGCGAGGCGTGGCCGAGGCGGCCGGAGAGCGGTCGTGGCGATCGCCTCCCGTCTCCTCCGGCGAGCCCGACCACGGGCGGTCCACACCGAGGCGATCCACAGGAGTTCTTCATCAAGCCGCGAGCACCCGCCGCCGCCTCCGGCTGCCGGCCCCGTTCGCGGACGCGATGGGGCGGATCCACCCGCGTGATGGAGTTGCGCGATGAGGGCTACGGGATCAGCGGCACTCGAGTGAGTGTCGTGTCCACAACCCGGCGTGATGTTCTTCGACCGAGGGTGGAAGACATTCGCCGGATCCATAGCAGCGGCGGGGTTCACCCTCCATTTCAAGTTAATGGATGGTGACCTTCTCGCCGTCAAGGTCTTGGCGACTACGGGACCGGGTGCGCTGCTGTGTGGACAGCTCCTCGGATAGCGAAAGCTCCTCCCGGCGAGTGGCGAGGAGGAGAGCGGCAGCGGCGGCGGGGATGGCGGGCCCGACTAGGCGTCGGACACCGCTGCCTCGCGCCACCGGGCGACCCCATCTTCTGGGTCGCCGCCTTGAACTCCCCGGGCCGTCTCCTTGGGCGGTGGCGTGGGGAGGCTGCGGAAGAGGAAGAGGGGGATGGCGGCAAGGCCGTCAAATCGAATCTGAGGCGAGGTGCCCTCGTCGGCGTCCGATGTCCCATCACCCGTCTTCAAGCTCTGCCTCCGCGCCTTCGTCTCCGCCAAGCTCTGGCGGCCCAGGAAGTTCTCTTGGTGTCTTGGCGCCGTGGCTCTCCGGGATCGTTCCCCATGCCCGTCACCTTGCGCAGCTCTGAGGCACGGCGGCGTCACCGCCACGCTCTCCTAAGCGCTCCTTCGCCCTTCCCGACAAGCTCCTCTTGCGGGGCCTCCTTCCAGCAGGCTTATCTTGCCGGGGCTCCTTGACCTACCTCCTGAACTCTGAGCAGAGAAGCAGAGAGAGGATCACGGGCACCTTATCTTTTTAATTTGTAAGCCCTCGGGCCTTAGCTGTATTTAAGACTTGTAATCCTCTCTATCATGTTTTTCATCCTCTATGGACTTGTACTAAATTGGATGTTTTTAATGAAAAGAGGGAAAGCTTGCGGATCGAGTCTTTTACTTGACTTCGTGCCTTGTATGTTCTTACGCTATCGGGAGCTTGCCGGGCGAACACGCTTGCAGTCTTGGGACAGCCAGTGGCGGTCTTGCTTCCGACAACAACCTTGCCGGCGGGCGATTATGACGCTTAACTTCTGGCAGGCTCGAAAGCAAGGTAAGGGTGCAGCGGCACACTTGTGTTTGTTGAGCGGACTCGGAAACAAACCAAATGCATAAATCGACCACGACTCGGCTCCTCCACGTCTGAGTTTTACAAGACACGCTCGTTCAAAGACGCAGCCCCGAATTTCCCGGTCCATAAGAGGATGCATGACGAGGGATGAAAAACTTATCTGATACTGCAGCCCCCAGCAACTCTGGCTTGCCGGAGACGAATCTTGGCACCCGCAGCCCCCAGCGACGCTGGCTCGCTGGAGACGAATCTTGGCACCCGCAGCCCCCAGCGACGCTGGCTCGCTGGAGACGAATCTTGGCGCTCGCAGCCCCCCCAGCGACGCTGGCTTGGCCAGAACCTAAGTGCTGGTGCGCTCTTCCGGTTCCTCCTTGTTGCTGTAATTTCAGCCATGAAAACAGCTGAGATAGATCTGCAACAGCTTCATTACGTACATGTATATGCATATGAATCTTGATCGTGCAACAAGATGCCGTGCCTTGCCCTTCGTATGTTTGTACTCTACGCTCTCGGGGAGCTTGCCGGGGCGAACACGCTTTAGAAAGGGACAGCCGCTGGCGGTGTTGCTTCCGACAAACAACCTTGCGGGCGATTCACGATGCTTAACTTGCTCGAGCGGGCTCGAAAGCAAGGTAAGGGTGCAGAGCACACTTGTGTTTGTTGAGCGGACTCGAAAACAAAACAAATGCACGAATGGACCACGACTTGGCTCCTCTCGCGCACAAGCCTCTCATACAAAGGACATCTCACGACAAGGCCTGCCACGTTACACCCTCTGCCGCATCCTTTGTGCGCTTTCACCCCTCGCTTCGGGGAACTTGCGGCGCTCGACACACTTGCTGAGTCACGGAACATCAGCAGCCCGCTGGCTGTTGTTGCTTCCGGCAAGCAACCTTGCCGCGTCTAGTCACGACGCACTTAACTTGCTGAGCAGACTTGAAACGAAACAAGGGCGCGAAGCTGGTGGCGACTTACTTTTAACTCGTTGAGTGTGCTCGAAGCAAAGTAAGGGTGCGGCTATCCACGAGCAGGCTCCTCCGCGCACAGGTTTTGCGTACAAAGGACGAATGCTCGAGGGATATAAAAGAAGCATGGAACTAAAGGAGTGTTCTGCACAAAAGCTCGAGCAACTTAGCTTTTCTTTTTCTTGTTTTCTTGCTCTCGCCGGTGGAACTCGATGGCGCGTCCTCGACGGCAGCGCAGTGCTCCGGGGAGACGCGCTTGCCGGAACGAGCACCAGAGCTGTCCACGCCGGGCTTATAGCGCTCCGAGGGCTCGCTTCGCCGGAGTGCTGCGCCAGAGCCGTCCTTGCGGACTTAGAGCTCAATAGCACGTCCTCGGCGGCAGCGTAGCGTTCGAAGCACGCTTGCGAGCGGAGGGGGAGCGGGGCGAGCGGCGCGAGAGCAGGATATGCTCGGACTCCTAGTAGCGATAGGAGGAGCAGGTCCTGCCCGGCACTTCGCTTTGCTCATGCATGGACAGCGATCCGGAGCATCCGCGAACCTCCGGCACGTTCTTGCCCCAGCATGCGAATACCACCTCCCGTGGTACGGCGCCGCTGGGTTGTCGTGCGCTGAGATGGACGCGGATCCACGGAGACCGAGGCGCGGTCATCCGTCCTGTCCCTGGATCTGGTGGCACCGCGAGTGCCCTCGTCGGTGTCCACCCTTTCGACGGCGTCTCCTCCGCCCACCGTTGGTTCCGGTGGCGGCGGGTGAGACGCAGACGGGTCTGCAACCCTCGAGGCCCTCGTCTTCGGGGCCATGGCGCAGTTGTCGATGAAGTTGCTGACGAAATTGGAGAGGTTGATGAAGAACGCGGCCGCGCGAACGCCGGATCAGGTCCGCACAACCTCGACGCCCCCTACCTGGCGCGCCAAAGATGTCGCGGGGCGGGTGCGGCACCTATGGGGCCGGGGAGGCCCCTTCGTGAGTGCGGTATGAGGCGGAGGAGGCCTGAGAGCAGATCGAGGCGATCTTGCGGGCAGTCCTTTTACCCAGCCGACGCGGTGGTCGCGTAAAACCCTCTGCTGCTTTGTGTTGTATTGTGCTCGGGAGCTTGAAGAGCTCTGATGCAGCTACACCGAGCGTGGGAGTTGCCAGGATTGAACCTCCTCTACGTTGTGCATGGGCCTCCTTTTATAGGGCAAGGGGTCACCAACAGGTGTCAACGTAGGAGAAAGGGGTAAAAATGTAAAAGAGGTGGTAGTTGGAACAGTGCGGGAACAGTGCAGCTACAGTGCTTGAACAGTGGTTTCTACCTACTTTTTGATAGGGGACAAAGGCATTTAATGCCCGTCACCGTCGACTCCAAAAGTTCCCGCTCTTGCGTCTCCGTTTGCCACGGCGATGGATCCACCACCGTGGAGTGCCACCGCACCCCCCATGCTGCACGGCCATCCGCCACGCGTCTCTGGAGAGGGCTCAAGGCGACGCGTGGGCAGATGAGCTGGAGTGCGGGCACGCAGCGCAGCTCTCCCGGCAAGTACTTTGCCGGGGTCTTGATCTTGCCGGGCCCGGGAGCTTGTCGGGCTTTGTGACTTGCCGCTCCCCGGGCCCTCGCCGGGACGCGTATAGCGCCGGGGCGTGTCTTCTGTGATATAATCTTCTAGTCCTCCCGGCGAGCTCCTCTTGCCAGGGCCTTGCGTGAGTGATGTAATCTTGAGCCTGGAACGGCCTTCCCGGCAAGCTCCTCTTGCCGGGGTCTCGATCTTCTGTCTTGTACACTTTGTTCTTGAATGGCTTGATATGGAGTGGGAATGGTCTCCGGCAAGCATGTGGTAAATCCAGCCGGGAGCTGCAAGCTGCCCGTGCACAAGTTCAGAGTCTTGAGGGACCCCTACCTTAGTACACCGACAGAGCCCGGGCTGGGCCACACACGGTGCCGAAGCGCTGTTGGGCCAGGCCCAAAAGGCGGTCTGCAGGCACACGAGGCCCTGGCGTGCCGATTCCACTTCCGCCTCTGCCGCCTCCCCGTGCAACAGCACGCGTCGATTGCGGCGTCGTGGGATGGGACGTGCCCACGTTCTTTAATGAGAAGGACGGAACGCCCCCCACTTTCCCATAAAAACAGAGGAAGCAGGCGCGGTCCCCTTCCTTCGCTTTCATTGCTTCTTCTTCCTCCTCCAGAAATCCTCTTTGCGCTCCGCCTCCGTATCTCCTCCGCTGTTTCTTGCGTTCGCGGCGCTGCCGGATTCTTCGTCCTCCTTCCCTCGCCGCCTCCGCCATGGCCCCGAAAACCAGGAAGGGAAGGGAAGGCGGAGAAGACCAAGAAGGAGAAATCGAAAGCGGCGGAAAAACTTCGCCCAGATGCGGAGGAGAGCGTCGTCTTCCCTTGTGGCTCGGCGTACAAGAACTCTGGGGCAAGTATTTCTTGTTCTGGGCCAAGAGGACCACGGCGCATCCTCGGACCAGAGCTCATCCGGCCGCCACCATGGACAACTATCCTGGCGGGTACTATTTCTTCGCAGCCTTCTTCCACTGTGGTCTTTGTCCTCCTTTTTCTGAATTCTTCTGCGACATCATGAACACATATGGCTTCCACCTTCTTGATTTCACCCCCAACGCCATCCTCACAATGGCGGTTTTCGCACACATGTGCGAAAATTTCATAGGGATACGCCCAAATGTAGCTCTGTTCAGGCACTTCTTCACTCCTAGAGCAGAGCCTGGCTCCCCTCTCTCCGGAGGGATTTCTTGGGTTTTCCGTCTGAACTTGAAGGAGTCGTACTTGCCGGGGGAGCTCCGCGGCAAGTGGGAGGAGTGGCGTCTGAGATCGTCTGGATCGTCGAGACGAGCCGCAGCCCTTCATCAAGCCGCGCTAACGCCCATCGTCGTGGCGCGGCAGAGATCGAGTGAGCTGGATTCGACGACATCAAGCAGCGTTGCCCTCATCCAATTCTTCGTCTTGAAGCGAGGCTGTCCGCTTCGAGGTAGGCGCCGACTTCCTCCGCCGCCGTGTGCCCCTCTCCAAGGCAGGAAAAGGCCGGCTGGGAGTCTGTGGCTTGGGGATATAATGAGGCTGCGCCCGGGCTGAACTTTAACTTCACAACGCCGAGCCGAGGGGATGGTCCGGGAACTCTTCAAATATGACCCGCCCATCGAGTGGTTCAGACTTCCCGGGAGTGGTGCCCCTCTGCAACAAAGACGGCTCGGGATCGCCTTGTCGCCATGATGCCCGCGTGCGATTCGCACGGCGTGGAGCGCTCATGGATTCCGCCCGAGCCAATAGACGTCCTCAACTTCTTCGACACCCTTGAGGAGGTGGCGAAGAACAAAGACGAGACCCGGGGGCTGACACGGGACACCACGGATCAGGAGCTCGCGTATATAGCTTCTCGGGCCGAAGAGGCCGCTGCAGCTGCGGCGGCAGGAGCGTTCGGCTGTACGCCCGAGGAGGCAGAGGCTGCAGAGGAGTCCTGCCGAGCGGAGGCGGCGGAAATTTGCAGACTGCTGCAACTTCCTCCCGGCACGCTCGCCGGGGTCCCCTCTCTGAGGCACTCCGGGATCCCCGGAATCGTGGCCGAGGCCGCGGCAAGAGGTGGTGCTGCCGGAGGGAGCCGAGGCGCCGCAGGGAGCGGAGGCGCCGGAGGGAGCGGAGACGCCAGAGGAAAAGGGGTCGCAGCGCAAGGCGCTGGGTCTGGTGAGCCAGCCGGCGAGGAGGAGGGGGAGGATGCCGTGGTCGCCGAGGATGCCGGCGGGTCCACGGACCTTTACGATGACGACCTCTCCTCGTCGTCGGAAACCTCCCCGCCCCGGGCGAGCCCCAAGCGTTCTCCGCTGAAGCGTCTCCGCAAGGCGGCGACGGAAGCGAGTGCGCAGGCCCCCCGGCAACTACCGGCTCGTCGGGCAGCGCAAGCTTCCCGGGGGAGTCGAGCCGCGCCAAGGGCGACCGGCGCACCGGACATGGCGGAAGCGACCCGCGCGCAGGCCACAGCAAAGGCGCCTCGCGGGTCGGTGCCGAGCGGACAGGGGTCTTCTTGGAGCGGAGCGGCGGCTCCGCCCACTTCTCGGGTCCCGACCGCCACAGGGGCTGGGTCTTCGCAGCCCCCAGCCCCGAGGACCGCCAAGCGCCCGAGAGGGCCTTCGCCTCCTGCTCCTAGAGCCGACGCGACCCAGGTGGCGTATGATTTCTCCGCCTTGAGCGAAGACGACGAGGAGGAACAGGGGTAAGTACCCGAGATCTTCATCTTCTTAAATTTCGCCTTGATTATTGCCGAGGCTGATCTTTTTTGTGTTGATTTCAGGACCTTGACTGAGCGGGCGGCGAAGAAAGCCAAGGTGCCCGTGGTCGAGGTCGCGACGACTTCGCCGTAGAGGCGACTGGGGCGTGCGAGCCAAGCTTGCGGACCAGGCGTTGCCGAGGAGCAGCCAGCGAGCCCCCCAGTATGTCTGGGTCCCGCTCGCTTGCGGACGATCTGGAGATTTCGTCTTGTTCCGATATCTTGGCGTGCTTGTCTTGACTTGTGCGAGAGATGGAGCCGTGGCGCAGGAGCACCCGGTCGCCCTCGAGGAGCCGGCAGTCCCTCCATCCCGCCAAGGTTGGACTCCCGGCAAGGAGAGAGTCTCGCCAAGGGTGGGTACTCCGCCAAGGGCGATACCCGCCAAAGCGAGCAGCCCGGCGAGGGCGGCCACTCCGCCAAGGGATAGTTCCCCGGCAAGAGAGCCCGCCGCTGACGACGTCCGCCAATGTAAGTTCTGCGACTTTGTCTTCTTGGCGTTGTTTCTTTTTGGATATTTGCTTGAACTTCTTTTGCTTTTTCTTCTTCTTCTTCTAGATCCTCCTCCTCCCCCCGAGCAGATGGAGACGGAAGTCGCCATTGAGGAGGAGGAGGACGTGCGGGGTGGCGACGGCGACGCCCCTGTCGTCGAAAGACGGCGGAGCCGCCGGCCCCATATGCGAGACCGCCCGGCCGCAGACGCCAGCGGGTGGTGAAGAGAACGGTGGCCGCACCACCGGCCCGGAGGCGGCGGGAGCATCAAGTGCTGCGCCGGTCACCGACCCCTCCGCCGGAGAGGAGCGGTCCGGCTACTACCTGGAAGCCCCCAACGGTGTCTTCATCCAGGTGCCGTGGGGTTCCTTGTCGCGGGCTCCCGTGGAGGGCGAGGCCTTTGATGGGGAGATCCTCGCCTCCGCGGGTTTGAAGGTTGTCGAGGGGCCCGGCGGGAGCGGCGGGCCCGATGAGGAGAAGCTGCTTCACCAGCTCCTGGCCCTTTATCGGGCCAGACAGGCGAAGCTCGCTTCCCGGGAGGCCCTCGCCGCCAAGGCCGCCGAGGAGATGGAGAAGCGCGCGGCGGAGCTCAGCGCCGCCAATCAGGCTGCTGTCTTTAAGGCCGCGGTGGTCGCGTAAAACCCTACTGCTGCTTTGTGTTGTATTGTGCTCGGGAGCTTGAAGAGCTACAGTAGCAGCTACACCGAGCGTGGGAGTTGCCAAGGATTCGAACCCCCTCCACGTTGTGCATGGGCCTCCTTTTATAGGGCAAGGGGTCACCAACAGGTGTCAACGTAGGAGAAAGGGGTAAAAATGTAAAAGAGGTGGTAGTTGGAGCAAGGGAAGCAGTGCAGCTACGATTGCTTGAAGCAAAGTGGTTTCTACCTACTTTTGACGAGAGGGACAAAGGCATTTAATGCCGTCACCGTCGACTCCAAAAGTTCCCGCTCTTGCGTCTCCGTTTGCCACGGCGATGGATCCACCACCGTGGAGTGCCACCGCACCCCCCATGCTGCACGGCCATCCGCCACGCATCTCTGGAGAGGGCTCAAGGCGGCGCGTGGCCAGATGAGCTGGAGTGCGGGCACGCAGCGCAGCTCTCCCGGCAAGTACTTTGCCGGGGTCTTGATCTTGCCGGGCCCGGGAGCTTGTCGGGCTTTGTGACTTGCCGCTCCCCGGGCCCTCGCCGACGCGTATAAGCGCCGGGCGTGTCTTCGTGATATAATCTTCTAGTCCTCGGCGAGCTCCTCTCGCCGGGGCCTTGCGTGAGTGATGTAATCTTGAGCCTGGAACGGCCTTCCCGGCAAGCTCCTCTTGCCGGGGTCTCGATCTTCTGTCTTGTACACTTTGTTCTTGAATGGCTTGATATGGAGTAGGAATGGTCTCCGGCAAGCATGTGGTAAATCCAGCCTGGGAGGCTGAAGCTGCCGTGCACAAGTTAAGTCTTGAGGACCCCTACCTTAGTACACCGACAGGAGCCCACAGGCTGGGCCACACACGGTGCCGAAGCGCTGTTGGGCCAGGCCCAAGGCAGTCTGCGGGCACACGCGCCTGTGGCGCGTCGAATCTGCTTCGCATCCGCCACCTCCCATGTGCAGCCGCACGTCGATTCTTGGCGTCGTGGGAGGCGTGGGCGGCGATGCGATCTTTAAGGCATCCCCGTGATCGTGGTGCGAGCGAGGTCGCTTCACCCGTCGCTCTGGCTCCGCTTCGCCACGCTGCCCTCATGCCTGAGGGGTCGGGCGGCGAAGGTGGGAGACCGAGCCGTCCGCAGGCGGAGAAAGCGAGTCGGCCCGCTCCTCTGGCCTCCTTGCTTCTGATTGGCCGAAGGGCGGTTGAGCCCCACCTCGCCCCTTTAAAAAGGCGAAGGGGAGCACAATGGCCACACTCATCCTCTTCTCCTTCGCCTTCATCTTCATTCTTCTTTCCGCCATGGAAGGGGAAATCCCAGCTCTTCGACGGTGGCGGCGAGGTTGCCTCGAGCAGCGCAACTCTCCCTATCCCGCTCCGTGGCGGTGGAGCCGCCACGAGAGGGAGAGGGAGGCGTGGCATGACGAGGCCGAGGGCGTGGCGAGGCGGCCGGGAGAGGCGGTCGTGGCGATCGCCTCCCGTCTCCTCCGGCGAGCCCGACCACGGGCGGTCCACACCGAGAGGCGATCCAGGAGTTCTTCATCAAGCCGCCGAGCACCCGCCGCCGCCTCCGCTGCGGCCCGTTATGGACGCGATGGGGCGGATCCACCCGACGTGATGGAGTTGCGCGATGAGGGCTGCGGGATCAGCGGCACTCGAGTGAGTGTCGTGTCCCCAGCCCCGGCGTGATGTTCTTCGACCGAGGGTGGAAGACATTCGCCGGATCCATAGCTTGACGGCGGGTTCACCCTCCATTTCAAGTTAATGGATGGTGACCTTCTCGCCGTCAAGGTCTTGGCGACTACGGGACCCGGTGCGCTGCTGTGTGGACAGCTCCTCGGATAGCGAAGGCTCCTCCCCGAGCGAGAGTGACGAGGAGGAGAGCGACAGCGGCGACGAGGGGGATGGCGGGCCCGACTAGGCGTCGGACACCGCTGCCTCGCGCGCCACCGGCGACCCCATCCTCTGGGTCGCCGGCCTTCTGAACTCCCCGGGGCCGTCTCCTTGGGCGGCTGGCGTAGGGAGGCTGCGGAAGAGGAAGAGGGGGATGGCGGCAAGGCCGTCAAATCGGAGTACGAGGGCGAGGTGCCCTCGTTAGCGTGCCGATGTCCCATCACCCCGTCTTCAAGCTCTGCCTCCGACGCCTTCGTCTCCGCCAAGCTCCTGGCCGGCCCCCGGGAAGTTCTCTTGGTGTCTTCTGGCGCCCGTGGCTCTCCGGGGATGCGTTCCCCATGCCCGTCACCTTGCGCAGCTCCTGAGGCACGGCGGCGTCACCGCCACGCTCTCCTAGGCGCTCCTTCGCCCTTCCCGACAAGCTCCTCTTGCGGGGCCTCCTTCCAGCAGCTTATCTTGCAGGGGCTCCTTGACCTACCTCCTGAACTCCTGAACAGAGAAACAGGAGAGGGATCACGGGCACCTTATCTTTTTAATTTGTAAGCCCTCGGGCCTTAGCTGTATTTAAGACTTGTAATCCTCTCTATCATGTTTTTCATCCTCTATGGACTTGTACTAAATTGGATGTTTTTAATGAAAAGAGGGGAAAGCTTGTCGGACTGAGTCTTTTACTTGACTTCGTGCCTTGTATGTTCTTACGCTATCGGGGAGCTTGCCGGGGCGAACACGCTTGCAGTCTTGGGACAGCCAGCTGGCGGTCTTGCTTCGACAGCAACCTTGCCGGGCGATTATGACGCTTAACTTGCTGAGCAGGCTCGAAAGCAAGTTAAGGGTGCAGCGGCACACTTGTGTTTGTTGAGCGGACTCGAAACAAACCAAATGCGAATCGACCACGACTCGGCTCCTCCACGCACGGGTTTTACAAGACACGCTCGTTCAAAGACGCAGCCCAATTTCCGGTCCATAAGAGGATGCATGACGAGGATGAAAAACTTATCGTCATGCAGCCCCGGCAACTCGGCTTGCCGGAGCGAATCTTAGCACCGCAGCCCCAGCCGACGCTGGCTCGCTGGAGACGAATCTTGGCGCCAGAGCAGCCCCAATGACGCGGCTTGGCGTAACCTAAGTCTTTGGTGCGCTCTTCGGTTCCTCCTTGTTGCTGTAATTTCAGCCATGAAAACAGCTGAGATAGATCTGCAACAGCTTCATTACGTACATGTATATGCATATGAATCTTGATCGTGCAACAAGATGCCGTGCCTTGCCCTTCGTATGTTTGTACTCTCGCTCTCGGGGAGCTTGCGGGCGAACACGCTTGCAGAAAAGGGACAGCCCATTGGCGGTGTTGCTTCCGGCAAACAACCTTGCCGGGCGATTATGACGCTTAACTTGCCGAGCAGGCTCGAAAGCAAGGTAAGGTGCGAGAGCACACTTGTGTTTGTTGAGCGGACTCGAAAACAAAACAAAACGCGAGCTGGACCACGACTTGGCTCCTCTCGCGCACAAGCCTCTCATACAAAGGACATCTCACGACAAGGCCTGCCACGTTACACCCTCTACCCGCATCCTTTGTGCGCTTTCACCCCTCGCTTCGGGGAACTTGCGGGCTCGACACACTTGCTGAGTGCGGAACATCAGCAGCCCGCTGGCTGGTGTTGCTTCCGGCAAGCAACCTTGCCGCGTCTAGTCGCAACGCACTTAACTTGCTGAGCAGACTCGAAACGAAACAAGGGCGCGAAGCTGGTCGCGACTTACTTTTAACTCGTTGAGTGTGCTCGAAGCAAAGTAAGGGTGCGGCTGTCCACGAGCAGGCTCCTCCGCGCACAGGTTTTGCGTACAAAGGACGAATGCTCGAGGGATATAAAAGAAGCATGGAACTAAAGGAGTGTTCTGCACAAAAGCTCGAGCAACTTAGCTTTTCTTTTTCTTGTTTTCTTGCTCTCGCCGGTGGAACTCGATGGCGCGTCCTCGACGGCAGCGCAGTGCTCCGGGGAGACGCGCTTGGCGGAACGAGCACCAGAGCTGTCCACGCCGGGCTTATAGCGCTCGAGGGGCTACGCTTCGCCGAGTGCTGCGCCAGAGCCGTCCTTGCGGACTTAGAGCTCAATAGCACGTCCTCGGCGGCAGCGTAGCGTTCGAAACACGCTTGCGGAGCGGAGGGGAGCGGGGCGAACAGCGCGAGGAGCAGGATATGCTCGGACTCCTAGTAGCGATAGGAGGAGCAGGTCCTGCCGGCACTTTCGCTTTGCTCATGCATGGACAGCAGTCCGGAGCATCCGCGAACCTCCGCACGTTCTTGCCCGGCATGCGAGTACCACCTCCGTGGTGCGGCGCCCTGGGTTGTCGTGGCGCCAGGCGGTCATCCGTCCTGTCCCTGGATCTGGTGGCACCGCGAGTGCCCTCGTCGGTGTCCACCCTTTCGACGGCGTCTCCTCCGCCCACCGTTGGTTCCGGTGGCGGCGGGTGAGACGCAGACGGGTCTGCAACCCTCGAGGCCCTCGTCTTCGGGGCCATGGCGCAGTTGTCGATGAAGTTGCTGACGAAATTGGAGAGGTTGATGAAGAACGCGGCGCTGAATGCGGATCAGTCCGCATAACCTCGACGCCTTTACCGGGCGCGCCAAAGATGTCGCGGGCGGGATCACGGCACCTATGGGGCCGGGAGGCCCTTCGTGAGTCTTGACGAGGGCGGAGGAGGCCAGAGAGCAGATCGAGGCGTCTTGTGGCGGTCCTTTTACCCAGCCGGGACGCGGTGGTCGCAGAAACCCTCTGCTGCTTTGTGTTGTATTGTGCTCGGGAGCTTGAAGAGCTACTGATGGCTACTACCGAGCGTGGGAGTTGCCAAGGATTCGAACCCCCTCCACGTTGTGCATGGGCCTCCTTTTATAGGGCAAGGGGTCACCAACAGGTGTCAACGTAGGAGAAAGGGGTAAAAATGTAAAAGAGGTGGTAGTTGGAGCAGTCTTGGGAGCAGTGCGGCTACGAAAGCTTGAGCGATGGTTTCTACCTACTTTTGACAGAGGGGGACAAAGGCATTTAATGCCCGTCACCGTCGACTCCAAAAGTTCCCGCTCTTGCGTCTCCGTTTGCCACGGCGATGGATCCACCACCGTGGAGTGCCACCGCACCCCCCATGCTGCACGGCCATCCGCCACGCGTCTCTGGAGAGGGCTCAAGGCGACGCGTGGGCAGATGAGCTGGAGTGCGGGCACGCAGCGCAGCTCTCCCGGCAAGTACTTTGCCGGGGTCTTGATCTTGCCGGGCCCGGGAGCTTGTCGGGCTTTGTGACTTGCCGCTCCCCGGGCCCTCGCCGGGACGCGTATAGCGCCGGGGCGTGTCTTCTGTGATATAATCTTCTAGTCCTCCCGGCGAGCTCCTCTCGCCAGGGCCTTGCGTGAGTGATGTAATCTTGAGCACAGAGCGGCCTTCCGGCAAGCTCCTCTTGCCGGGTCTCGATCTTCTGTCTTGTACACTTTGTTCTTGAATGGCTTGATATGGAGTAAGAATGGTCTCCGCAAGCATGTGGTAAATCCAGCCTGGGGGCTGCAATCGCCCGTGCACAAGTTAAGTCTTGAGGACCCCTACCTTAGTACACCGACAGAGCCCGGGCTGGGCCACACGGTGCCAAGCGCTGTTGGGCGGGCCCAAGGCAGTCATGGGCACACGCGGCTGTGGCGCGTCGAATCTGCTTCGCATCCGCCACCTCCCATGAACGGCACGCGTCGATTGGCGTCGTGGGAGGCGTGGCGGCGATGCAGATCTTTAAGGCACCCCGTGATCGTGGTGCAGGCGAGGTCGCTTCACCCGTCGCTCTGGCTCCGCTTCCGCCACGCGCCCTCATGCACAGGGTCGGGCGGCGAAGAAGGAAAACCGAGCCGTCCGCAGGCGGAGAAGGCAGTCGGCCCGCTCCTCTGGCCTCCTTGCTTCTGATTGGCCGAAGGGCGGTTGAGCCCCACCTCGCCCCTTTAAAAAGGCGAAGGGGAGCACAATGGCCACACTCATCCTCTTCTCCCTTCGCCTTCATCTTCGTTCTTCTTTCCGCCATGGAATGAAATCCCAGCTCTTCGACGGTGGCGGCGAGGTTGCCTCGAGCAGCGCAACTCTCCTATCCCGCTCCCGTGGCGGTGGAGCCGGCCACGAGAGGGAGAGGGAGGGGGCGTGGCCGCGGACGAGGCCGAGGGCGTGGCCGAGGCGGCCGGGGGAGAGGCGGTCGTGGCGATGCGCCTCCCCCGTCTCCTCCGGCGAGCCCCGACCACGGGGCGGTCCACACCGAGGCGATCCTGGGAGTTCTTCATCAAGCCGCCGAGCACCCGCCGCCGCCTCCGGCTGCCGCCCCCGTTATGACGCGATGGGGCGGATCCACCCGGCGTGATGGAGTTGCGCGATGAGGGGCTGCGGGATCAGCGGCACTTTCGAGTGAGTGTCGTGTCCCCAGCCCGGCGTGATGTTCTTCGACCGAGGGTGGAAGACATTCGCCGGATCCATAGCTTGACGGCGGGGTTCACCCTCCATTTCAAGTTAATGGATGGTGACCTTCTCGCCGTCAAGGTCTTGGCGACCACGGACCCGGTGCGCGCTGTGTGGACAGCTCCTCGGATAGCGAAGGCTCCTCGAGCGAGAGTGACGAGGAGGAGAGCGGCAATGGCGGCGAGGGGGATGGCGGGCCCGACTAGGCGTCGGACACCGCTGCCTCGCGCGCCACCGGCGACCCCATCCTCTGGGTCGCCGGCCTTCTGAACTCCCCGGGGCCGTCTCCTTGGGCGGTGGCGAGGAGGCTGCGGAAGAGGAAGAGGGGATGGCGGCAAGGCCGTCAAATCGAGTCTGAGGGCGAGGTGCCCTCGTCGGCGGCCGATGTCCCATCACCCGTCTTCAAGCTCTGCCTCCACGCCGTCTCCGCCAAGCTCTGGCGGCCCCGGAAGTTCTCTTGGTGTCTTCTGGCGCCCGTGGCTCTCCGGGGATGCGTTCCCCATGCCCGTCACCTTGCGCAGCTCCTGAGGCACGGCGGCGTCACCGCCACGCTCTCCTAGGCGCTCCTTTCGCCCTTCCCCGACAAGCTCCTCTTGCCGGGGCCTCCTTCCCGGCAGGCTTATCTTGCCGGGGGCTCCTTGACCTACCTCCTGAACTCCTGAACAGAGAAACAGGAGAGGGATCACGGGCACCTTATCTTTTTAATTTGTAAGCCCTCGGGCCTTAGCTGTATTTAAGACTTGTAATCCTCTCTATCATGTTTTTCATCCTCTATGGACTTGTACTAAATTGGATGTTTTTAATGAAAAGAGGGAAAGCTTGTCGGTGAGTCTTTTACTTGACTTCGTGCCTTGTATGTTCTTACGCTATCGGGAGCTTGCGGGCGAACACGCTTGCCGAGTCTTGGGACAGGGCGGCTGGCGGTCTTGCTTCCGCAAGCAACCTTGCCGGGCGATTATGACGCTTAACTTGCTGAAAGCAGGCTCGAAAGCAAGGTAAGGTGCAGCGCACACTTGTGTTTGTTGAGCGGACTCGAAACAAACCAAGCACGCGAATCGACCACGACTCGGCTCCTCCACGTCTGGGTTTTACAAGACACGCTCGTTCAAAGACGCAGCCCCAATTTCCGGTCCATAAGAGGATGCATGACGAGGATGAAAAACTTATCGATCTGCAGCCCCAAAGAACTCTGGCTTGCCGGAGGCGAATCTTAGCACCCGCAGCCCCAATGACGGCTCGCTGGAGACGAATCTTGGCACCGCAGCCCTCAATGACGCTGGCTCATTGAGACGAATCTTGGCGCTCGCAGCCCCCCAGCGACGCTGGCTTGGCCAGAACCTAAGTGCTGGTGCGCTCTTCCGGTTCCTCCTTGTTGCTGTAATTTCAGCCATGAAAACAGCTGAGATAGATCTGCAACAGCTTCATTACGTACATGTATATGCATATGAATCTTGATCGTGCAACAAGATGCCGTGCCTTGCCCTTCGTATGTTTGTACTCTACGCTCTCGGGGAGCTTGCCGGGGCGAACACGCTTGCCGAGTGCGGGACAGCCCGCTGGCGGTGTTGCTTCCGGCAAACAACCTTGCCGGGCGATTATGACAACAACTTGTCGAGCAGGCTCGAAAGCAAGGTAAGGGTGCAGGAGCACACTTGTGTTTGTTGAGCGGACTCGAAAACAAAACAAGTACGCAACTGGACCACGACTTGGCTCCTCTCGCGCACAAGCCTCTCATACAAAGGACATCTCACGACAAGGCCTGCCACGTTACACCCTCTACTTCGCATCCTTTGTGCGCTTTCACCCTATGCTTCCAGGGAACTTGCCGGCGCTCGACACACTTGCTGAGTGCGGAACATCAGCAGCCCGCTGGCTGGTGTTGCTTCCGGCAAGCAACCTTGCCGCGTCTAGTCGTGACGCACTTAACTTGCTAAGCAGACTCGAAACGAAACAAGGGCGCGAAGCTGGTCGCGACTTACTTTTAACTCGTTGAGTGTGCTCGAAGCAAAGTAAGGGTGCGGCTATCCACGCAGCGAGCTCCTCCGCGCATGAGTTTTGCGTACAAAGGGCGAATGCTCGAGGATATAAAAAAGCATGGAACTAAAGGAGTTTCGCACAAAAGCTCGAGCAACTTAGCTTTTCTTTTCTTGTTTTCTTGCTCTCGCCGGTGGAACTTCGATGGCGCGTCCTCGGCGGCAGCAAGAGTGCTCGGGAGACGCGCTGTTTTAACGAGCACCGAGCTGTCCACGCCGGGCTTATAGCGCTCGAGGCTATGCTCGCCGGAGTGCTGCGCCAGAGCCGTCCTTGCGGACTTAGAGCTCAATAGCACGTCCTCGACGGCAGCGTAGCGCTCAGGAAGCACGCTTGCAGAGCGGAGGGGAGCGGGGCGAGCGGCGCGAGGAAGGATATGCTCGAGACTCCTAGTAGCGATAGGAGGAGCGAGGTCCTGCCGGCACTTTCGCTTTGCTCATGCATGGACAGCAGTCCGGAGCATCCCGCGAACCTCCGGCACGTTCTTGCCCCAGCATGCGAGTACCACCTCCCGTGGTACGGCGCCGCTGGGTTGTCGTGCGCTGAGATGGACGCGGATCCACGGAGACCGAGGCGCGGTCATCCGTCCTGTCCCTGGATCTGGTGGCACCGCGAGTGCCCTCGTCGGTGTCCACCCTTTCGACGGCGTCTCCTCCGCCCACCGTTGGTTCCGGTGGCGGCGGGTGAGACGCAGACGGGTCTGCAACCCTCGAGGCCCTCGTCTTCGGGGCCATGGCGCAGCTGTCGATGAAGTTGCTGACGAAATTGGAGAGGTTGATGAAGAACGCGGCCGCGCGAACGCCGGATCAGGTCCGCACAACCTCGACGCCCCCTACCTGGCGCGCCAAAGATGTCGCGGGCGGGATGCGGCACCTATGGGGCCGGGGAGGCCCCTTCGTGAGTGCGGTACGAGGGCGGAGGAGGCACAGAGAGCAGATCGAGGCGTCTGTGTGGCGGTCCTTTTACCCAGCGGACGCGGTGGTCGCAGAAACCCTCTGCTGCTTTGTGTTGTATTGTGCTCGGGAGCTTGAAGAGCTACAGTAGCAGCTACACCGAGCGTGGGAGTTGCCAAGGATTCGAACCCCCTCTACGTTGTGCATGGGCCTCCTTTTATAGGGCAAGGGGTCACCAACAGGTGTCAACGTAGGAGAAAGGGGTAAAAATGTAAAAGAGGTGGTAGTTGGAGCAGTCTTGGGAGCAAAGGCAGCTCTGATTGCTTGAACAGTGGTTTCTACCTACTTTTGTGAGAGGGGACAAAGGCATTTAATGCCCGTCACCGTCGACTCCAAAAGTTCCCGCTCTTGCGTCTCCGTTTGCCACGGCGATGGATCCACCACCGTGGAGTGCCACCGCACCCCCCATGCTGCACGGCCATCCGCCACGCGTCTCTGGAGAGGGCTCAAGGCGACGCGTGGGCAGATGAGCTGGAGTGCGGGCACGCAGCGCAGCTCTCCCGGCAAGTACTTTGCCGGGGTCTTGATCTTGCCGGGCCCGGGAGCTTGTCGGGCTTTGTGACTTGCCGCTCCCCGGGCCCTCGCCGGGACGCGTATAGCGCCGGGGCGTGTCTTCTGTGATATAATCTTCTAGTCCTCCCGGCGAGCTCCTCTCGCCAGGGCCTTGCGTGAGTGATGTAATCTTGAGCACAGAGCGGCCTTCCCGCAAGCTCCTCTTGCCGGGGTCTCGATCTTCTGTCTTGTACACTTTGTTCTTGAATGGCTCGATATGGAGTAGGAATGGTCTCCGGCAAGCATGTGGTAAATCCAGCCGCGGGGAGCTGCAACTGCCCGTGCACAAGTTGGGGTACTGAGGGACCCCTACCTTAGTACACCGACAGTCGCGGAGTTTAGGCGAAGCCCTGCGCCGGTAGAACATCATCATCGTCACCACGCCGTCGTGCTGATAGAACTCATCCCCAAAGCTTTGCTGGATCGGAGCCCGTGGATCGTCATCGAGCTGAACGTGTGCTGAACTCGGAGGTGCCGTACGTTCGGTACTTGGATCGGTCGGATCGTGAAGACGTACGACTACATCAACCGCGTTATCATAACGCTTCCGCTTACGGTCTACGAGGGTACGTGGACGAACACTCTCCCCTCTTGTTGCTATGCCATCACCATGATCTTGCATGTGCGTAGGAAATTTTTGAAATTACTACGTTCCCCAACAGAAAGGGCCGCCTAGCGAGGACGAAAACGAGGAGCCTCGCCCACCGAATACAGGGGGACAGAAGAAATTTCCCCCGAGGTCAAAACGGTGAACATGATATACATTACTCACATCCCCAAGAGGGAGCGCAAGCGCGTGTTAAGGGACGTCTATGCAATAGAGCCAGGCGCCCGAAAACTCAACCCATGGTCAGCATGTCCGATCACTTTCGATCGCAGAGACCATCCGACCAGTATCCGTCATGGAGGTTCGGCCACCTCACGAGAGTCCTCATGGACGGCGACAACAGTCTTAACCTGCTCTATCAGGATACAGTCCGCAAAATGGGTATTGACTCGTCAAGAATCAAGCCCACCAAAACTACCTTCAAAGGAGTAATACCTGGTGTAGAGGCCCGCTGCATGGGCTCAATCACATTGGAAGTCGTCTTCGGTTCGCCGGACAACTTCCAAAGCAAAGACTTGATCTTTGATATCATCCCTTTCCGTAGTGGCTATCATGCACTGCTTGGATGAACCGTGTTCGCTTGCTTCAATGCGGTCCCGCACCATGCCTATCTAAAACTCACAATGCCAGGACCACGCGGTGTTATAACAGTCAATGGAAACATGGAGCGCTCCCTCCGTACTGAGGAACACACAGCGGCCCTCGCAGCGGAAGTACAGGGTGGCCTTATCAAGACAAACCCTACATCGGCAGTCAAGCCCCCAGACACTGTCAAACGAGCCCGGACTACCCTATAGAACGACAGTCCAGCTCGTGAGGAGCTCGATTAGCAATTCGTCCTCCGTCGCAGCTCCAGCCGAATTGCAGCATATGTACCGCGCGTACATAACTACGCACTAAAGATACCATGAGCAAAGATGGAGGCATATCAAAGATAAGGTTCCTTACAATCCACATCACCTTTTGATGGTGCCAAGGGCCCTTTTTCCAGGCCCCTTATGAAAACCCGATCGTTGATCCTCCAAAAGGATCACACACCAAGGTGAAAAGCAGCGCAAACGTGCGTATCTAAAGGATCCTCAAAGATCACCTCTTCCTTTTTTAGGACCTGCATACAGCTTTCCCTTGTGATCGACATGTAAAATAGCCTCGATGCTTATAGCATTATCTGTAAAAATACATTTTGACATATCAATCAGACTATAATGAAAACAATTTTTCGCCCAACCTATTTGGTACTGGCTTATTTCCTAATCTGTATTCCCTCTTTTCTCGTCCGATTGTCATGTACACATCGGTACGACTTAAATCGCGAGGGGCTCCATTCAACCATGTACATTTCTTAAAAACAAAATAAGTCTGAACGCTTTTATATTACAATTCGGCATCTGTAACACCCTCGATGCGGCTATATCTCCCACGTGTTGAAGCACGACTTAGAGGCATAACCGCATTGAAAGCAATGTCGCAAGTGAGGTAATCTTCACACAACCCATGTAATACATAAGGGAAAGAGATACATAGTTGGCTTACAATCGCCACTTCACACAATTACATGAATAAAGCATTACATCATCCAGATACAATCAAGGTCCGACTACGGAACCAAAATAAAAGAAGAACCCCAAATGCGACAAAGGTCATCGATCGACCCCAACTGGGCTCCACTACTAATCAACTAGAACGAAACAACACAAAGGGCAAGATCTTCAACGAGCTCCTCCTTGAGCTTGGTTGCGTCACCGGCTCGGTGACATAGGCACCTGCAAACTGGTTTTGGAAGTATCTGGTGAGTCACGAGGACTCAGCAATCCCATTACCATGGGTATCAAGACTAGCAAAGCTTAATGGGAAAGGAAGGGGGTAAAGTGGTGAGGTTGCAGCAGCGGCTAAGCATATATGGTGGCTAACCAACACAAATAAGAGCGAGAAGAGAACAAGCGGAACGGTCGTGAAGCTAGCAATGATCAAGAGGTGATCCTGAACACCTACTTACGTCAAACATAACACAGAAACCGTGTTCACTTCCGGACTCCACGAGAAGAGACCATCACGGCTACACACGCGGTTGATGCGTTTTAATTCGGATCTGGTGTCAAGTTATCTACAACCGGACATTAACAAATTCCCATCGCCACATAACCGCAGGCACGGCTCTCGAAAGTTTAAACCCTGCGGGGTGTCCCAACTTAGCCCATGACAAGCTCTCGCGATCAACGAAGAATAGACCTTCTCCCGGAAGACCCGATCGACCACGGAATCCCGGTTTACAAGACATTTCGACAATGGTAAAACAAGACCAGCAAAGCCGCCCGATCGCCGACAATCCCGATAGGAGATGCGCATATCTCGTTCTCGTGGCAACACGGATGAACACTACGACGGCAACCGACGATACCCCAAGTTGCCTAGGGGCGGCACATAAGTGGCTCTGGTTTGGACCAACACTTAGACAAGCATTGGCCCGAGGGGCTATAATAAAGATGACCCTCGAGAGAGCGACTCCCAAGGGAAAAGTAGGTGGTGGTGAGGCAAATGGTAAAAGTCAATGTTGGGCCTTGCTGGACAAGTTTTATTCAAAGCGAACCGTCGTCGGGGGTCCCATAAATCACCCGACCGCGTTAGGAGCATAAAATCCAGAACATAACACGGTATGACGGAAACTAGGGCGGCAAAGTGGAACAAAACACCGGGCATAAGGCCGAGCCTTCCACCCTTTACCAAGTATATAGATGCATTAAAATAATATAAGAGATATTGTGATATCCCAACATAAACCCTATCCACCATGGAGAAATCTTCAACTTCACCTGCAGCTAGCAACGCTATAAGAGGGCTGAGCAAAGCGGTAACATAGCCAAACAACGGTTTGCGAGGAAAGGTGTCAAAGGTTAGAGGTTCATGGCAATATGGGATGGCTTGATAAGCAGGTAATAGGTAGCGCAACATAGCGATAGAACGAAGCAACTAGCATAGCAATGATAGTAGTGAGATCCGAGGTAGCCGCTCATCTTGCCACGAAATCCCGTTAGGAAGAAGAACGAGTCCATGAAGAAGACGAACGGGAGTAGTCGAAGCGAATCCTCACAACTCCGAACGAAACCGAAGCTAACGAGAGAAGCAAACCGGAAAGAAGCAAACAACATAGTAAACAACCATCGCATAATCATGGCATGATGCACAACCAAGTATGATGCATGTCCGGTTTAATGAGACATGGCATGGCATGGCAAACTGCAACAAACAACACTACAAATTAACTGGAGCTCAATATGCAACGAGTTGCATATTGACGGAACACCACATTCAAGTATTTAGTTCACTCTCGTTTATGCTACCCATCAATATTAAATGTTGTTAAACATGGCAAGGGGTGAAGCATAATGAAACTACCTAACTAGGCAAGTTTAAATGAGGCCGGAAGAACAAACAACAATTCCGGAAAATCCTCATATGCAATTGATGAATTTGCTACTGTTCTGCCCTAAAACATATTTTAAAGTTGTTAAACAGGAAAATAAAGTGGACCATGTTAATCTAGGCATTTTTCCACCCCAAATACATATAAAGAACATTTAAATCCGAGCTACGGTTATTTAGTTATGAATTAAATCATTTTAACATGGCATTTAGCAAATTTAAACAAACAACATTTTAAACATTTTAAACATGGATGAAAGTGGCATATTATGAAACTAGATGAAAAACTAAGCATTTTACATGTTTAAATCATTTTAATCCGATGCACGATTAATGAGTTATTAATGCATGAACTACAGGGGGTTTTCTGTAAAACTGTAATCGCTGGATAATTAGACAAATTCACAGATGCTAAAAAAACCTACGCGGGCCGAAACTGATTGGCCCAACAGGAACAGCGGAACTGGAGGGGCGGCTCACCCATGGGCCTTGGCCCGAACGGTGGAGGAGGCCGGGCAGGCCGGTTGCTGGGCCGGGGCCCACGTGGGGGAGGCGAGTGGGACGAGCTCCCAGCTCGTCCCGAGTCATGGCGAGTGCGGCGGCGCGCCGGCGATGGCGAGGGACGGCGCTCCAGAGGCGGGGCGACCGGGGGACGGCGGGGATGAAGAGATCCGGGCGCGGGGCCTCTGGATCCGGTGACGGCGGGTCGAGGGAGCTCCGGTCGGGCGACGGCAGCGAGGGCGCCGCCGGTGGCGCTTCTGGCGGCGGCGAGGTGCGGCATGGCGACAGTGCCGGTGCAAAGTGGAGGCGCTGGCGAGCGGGCGATGCCGGGCGAGGAAGAACGGCGGCGAGAGCGGCGAAGCTCGCCCGCGCGCGCCGAGGCGACGGGCTTCTTGCGGCGGCGGCGGGAAATCCGCGAGGGGCGATTTAACGAGGTCGGGCTCCGGCGAGGCTCCGCCGAGCGCCGGGCGAGGCGGGCGCGAGCGGCGGCGGCGGACAGGCCTCGCGGGCCCGGCTGCGGGCTCATGGGCTGTGGCGGCGGCGCTGTGGTGGCAGGGCCACGGCGTGTGAGGATTGGAGGAGGGAGGCGGCGCGCTGAGGTGTCGGCGTCCTATTGGACGGGGTGAGGTGGCCGGCTGGGACGGACATGTCCGGGTAGTCGGGGAGATGCATCCGGCGGCGCGCGGGGAGCGGGCTAGGGTTGGACTGCGCGAAAATTCGGAGGGGATCACATATATATAGGTAGAGGGAGCTAGGAGAGTCCAAATGAGGTGCGGTTTTTGGCCACACGATCGTGATCGAACGACCGAGAGCATAAAGGTGAGTTTGGTGGGTTTTGGGCCACTTTGGAAGGGGTTTTGGGCTGCAAACAAAAGAGGGCTCTGCGGTTACCCGGTTAACCGTTGGAGTATCAAACGACCTCCAAATGGCACGAAACTTGACAGGCGGTCTACCAGTGGTATACCAAGGCCGCTTGGCAAACCTCGGTCCATTCCGAGAAAGTTTAATACCCGCACAAGAGAAGAGAGAAGAGGGAGACGCCGGAGGACATAGGAGCGCCGGATTGCAAAACGGACAACGGGGAAAAGGCTCGGATGCATGAGACGAACATGTGTGCAAAATGAGATGCACATGATGACATGATAAAATGGAAATGATGACATGGCAAAATGCAACACGCAAGCAAATGACATGGCAACGACGGCGAATAACTGGCGGACACCTGGCGCAACGAATCCGGGGCGTTACAACACTCCACCACTACGAGAGGATCTCGTCCCGAGATCTAGGATGGCACCGGAGGGAAAAGGAAGAGGAAGAGGAGAGGTAAACTAAGTTGCTTCTTTGACGAACGTGTGAAACCACGAACCTTGAGAGGTTGAGCAATTTAGAAGAAAGAGTACAACAGAGATGAACGAGATTGCAAACAATCCGTTAGAAAAGATGAACAAGGAGTATTACGAGAACTTGAAGGTTGAAAGACATGAATCAAGAGTTTAATGGACAAGATAGAATTCAAAACCACTGCAGTTAAAACAAGATGGAAGAGGAAGAATTCGGGCAGCGCTCCAGTTGAACATGGAAGGAATAGAACATGAGCTTGAGAAGATGGGATGATACTTGATGAAATCAACAACACACTGCCTCCGGAACAAAAGAATAGAAGATAGATCACTGGAATAACAGAATGTAGGAGAAAATGCAAACTTCTGCCACAAATGAGCTAGGAAAGCATCCTTGCAAAGAAGAATTGAACGGAGTTGTTGGAAAATCAACAACGAAAAGAATAAGCTTGTAGTGGGCTTATGGAAACATCTCAACACTTGAGGTTAAATTCTGCCACTAACGAAAAACAATTGCTTGTTTGAGATCAAAGAAGAGATGAAAACTTCTTTCGCCGAGAGAATAGGAGAAAACTCGGATCATTGATAAGCACTACAATTAGCAACATTCCTTAGGGAAGGCTTTAGGTGAAATCTATACCAAGATAACTCCAATGGAGGGATTCATAGGTTGAAACGATCTCCTGAACAAAGAGAAAATGATGGATTTAAAATACCTCATTCTTGACAACATATGAATCATGGAACATGAAGGAAATTGTCAAGAGTGACATAACACCATCTTAGAAGATAAGATAGAAGGAATTGCACTTTGGATTGCAAGACGGAGAATACTTGAGCTTCTCAAAACAAAACAAGTGTTGGGCACCCTGTTTAATTTTGAGTATCGCTTGGCGGATCATAACTTCGAGCGAAATCTTGAAGAACAAATGAAGAATGAAAAAGAATACTTGACGAACCATCATGTGGAGCCTCCATGAAGAACACCGGTAATAAAAGGATGATGAAAAGAAAAAGAAGTTGAAAACACAAGGTGAAGCCTTGCAATGATTTAGATGGAGCTTCGTGATTATATAACCGAGAGAACTTGGAACTCCGAAAAAGAAGGATGAGCAATTGAAACCAAGAATTTTTTATGAACCTCCGGAATAAGGAATTGAATTTACTCGATGAAACAAGAATAAGAATTACATTATGCTTATCCCTCATCAATTAAATTGATGACCCATAATGGATTTGGCATGCCACTTATTCTCGTAGAAAGGATTAAGAGAGATATAGCGCAAACTTGAGAAGGTATTGATGGAACCACCGGTGGGATTTGGAAAGAACGAATGGATTGATATGATAACAAAGAAAGAGAACTCTTGAACGAACCACCGTAGAATTGAAAATGAACGTAGCAAAGGCACAATTCACCGGGAAGAATTGGAAAACGAATGAAGATATTTGAGGGAATTTAGATACTTGAGAACGAAGAGATCATGAACTGATTAGAGGGTATTTGAACGATTCACCGGTAAGATTTGGAGAATGAAAGCTCAAATCAGAGAATGAAGAATTATGACATGATGGCCTTCGAAGGAAAGAAATGGAAACAACTCATGAAATTCTCTGGATGGTAAGAAAAGAATTGTCACAATCAAAACAATTATGAGAGGATGGCATCAAGCTAGAACCATGAATATTCAAGAGAATGGACCAAGATTTAAGAGAAATCCTTCTTCGGTCTTTACATGTTGAGAATGGAGATGAGAACCACCATGAATTGTATGAGATACTCCGGGAGAATGAAAAAAAACAAGGTTGTTGAGCCAACAATGAAAAATAATTTGAAAGCGACCTTGGAGAAGGCATGTGACTGATGAAAATTCATTCTTACGTCAAACTCCGAAAAGAATTTGAGAATGGCTCCGGAATAATTAGAAGGGTCAGGTAAGATCCTGGGAAAAGACCTGTGGGTTAGGGCCCACTCAAAAGAACACCGTTGAAAAGATTTAAAAGAGAGGTTGCACCGGTTGAGTTAAATGGCTTGAATGAGGGAACATCCTCGAAAGAACTTGAACGAAAGTAGAGTGGAAACACGAATCTTTGAGATATCTTGAGCACTCCGGAACAATTGAATAGTGAGAAGTGAATGATAATGATGTGCACCGGTATGAGAAGACATTGAAATGAGGAAAAAGGTATGATCAACAAAACTTGACTTGAATCCACTGGAGAAGAGACAACAATGAAGGATGATGAACTTGAAGCTGTTGAGCATCTTCATGGGAAATCACCGGATCAGAACATTGATTGAAAAGAATGAAGATACTTCACATGAATAAATGGATACTTGATTAAGAAAACTGTGTCCTTGAAGAAAAAGGGTGGGAGGGCGGGAAAACAAAGGCAACTTGGGACGGATGAAACAAACACCGTTGAGAAAACTAAGAAATGATCTTGCGGATGGGAAAAATGATCGGATCCACTTGAAGAGAAGCACACCGGTTGGAAAAGAGTTGACATGACAACCTCAATGATCAAGAAGGACTGGTACTCACATAGAAATATGAGAACACCATTTAGGAAAGGTAAGGATTCAACATTTGACTTTGAAGCAACTCGAATACCACAAATAAAACAAAACAAAGGATTTGGCTTGCAGAATAAGCCGGAACAAACATATGATAGAGATTTACCCAATCCCATATCATGCATCTGTCGAAAAGATATTCTAGGAGCTACTTGAATTCCCACCTATTAACTCCCGAAACTTTCTGGTTATGCAATCTGGTGTTGGGGATACAGGGGAAGCAATATATCTCACCCAAACTAACAATACCTACATCCATTGTATCCATCCGTCAACACATAACCAAGAAACCTTTGGAAATCGTGGTACCTCAACCTTGAACAGCATCCGTTATACGAGTCATGGCAATACTCCGTACTCACCTCAAGATTGGGTTAGCGGGTTATCTCACCAACAAGCGCATAAAAGAGATTTTCGATGTCGGCGTACTAAACTCAGGTATTCCAGAACTGCAACGATAAAATTATGACGACAACACCTCAGAGCTCAACTCCCCGGGACACCTCCACTAAAAAAACCATGCTGACGGGAGGCACCAAGACAATGTTGTCATCATAAAACCATCGGAACGATTCCAAGATACCCGCGTGATCCTAAAATTTTTTTTAGTGAAATTTGAGGAGAGGAAAGTCAAAACTTCTACGTCAGGAGACCTCACCAGAGGGACGAAGGGACTGAGGAGTAAAAAGAATTCCTAACTCTCCGATATATATAATCCTAAATGACTCAAAACATTTTTCTAGACACAACTCGGCCGCTAAAAACGATCAAGCAGTGGGGCTCCTAAGGTCGGGGAAGGCTCTGATTACCAACTTGTAACGCACTCGATGCGGCTATATCTCCCACGTGTCGAAGCACGACTTAGAGGCATAACCGCATTGAAAGCAATGTCGCAAGTGAGGTAATCTTCACACAACCCATGTAATACATAAGGGAAAGAGATACATAGTTGGCTTACAATCGCCACTTCACACAATGACATGAATAAAGCATTACATCATCCAGATACAATCAAGGTCTGACTACGGAACCAAAATAAAAGAACCCCAAATGCGACAAAGGTCACCGATCGACCCCAACTGGGCTCCACTACTAATCAACTAGAACGAAACAACACAAAGGGCAAGATCTTCAACGAGCTCCTCCTTGAGCTTGGTTGCGTCACCGGCTCGGTGACATAGGCACCGCAAACTGGTTTTGAAGTATCCGTGAGTCACGAGGACTCAGCAATCCCATTACCATGGGTATCAAGACTAGCAAAGCTTAATGGGAAAGGAAGGGGTAAAGTGGTGAGGTTGCAGCAGCGGCTAAGCATATATGGTGGCTAACCAACGCAAATAAGAGCGAGAAGAGAACAAGCGGAACGGTCGTGAAGCTAGCAATGATCAAGAGGTGATCCTGAACACCTACTTACTTCAAACATAACACAGAAACCGTGTTCACTTCCCGGACTCCGCCGAGAAGAGACTATCACGGCTACACACGCGTTGATGCGCGTTTTAATTCGGATCTGGTGTCAAGTTATCTACAACCGACATTAACAAATTCCCATCGCCACATAACCGCGGGCACGGCTCTTGAAAGTTTAAACCCTGCAGGGTGTCCCAACTTAGCCCATGACAAGCTCTCGCGATCAACGAAGAATAGACCTTCTCCCGGAAGACCCGATCGATCTCGGAATCCGGTTTACAAGACATTTCGACAATGGTAAAACAAGACCAGCAAAGCCGCCCGATCGCCGACAATCCCGATAGGAGCTGCGATATCTCGTTCTCGTGGCAACACCGGATGAACACTACGACGGCAACCGACGATACCCCAAGTTGCCTAGGGCGGCACCGCAAGTGGCTCTGGTTTGGACCAACACTTAGACAAGCATTGGCCCGGGGGGGCTATAATAAAGATGACCCTCGAGAGAGCGACTCCCAAGGGAAAAGTAGGTGGTGGTGAGGCAAATGGTAAAAGTCAATGTTGGGCCTTGCTGGACAAGTTTTATTCAAAGCGAACTGTCAGGGGGGTCCCATAAATCACCTGACCGTGTTAGGAACGCAAAATCCGGGAACATAACATCGGTATGACGGAAACTAGGGCAGCAAGAGTGGAACAAAACACCAGGCATAAGGCCGAGCCTTCCACCCTTTACCAAGTATATAGATGCATTAATAAAATATAAGAGACATTGTGATATCCCAACATAAACCCTGTCCACCATGGAGAAATCTTCAACTTCACCTGCAGCTAGCAACGCTATAAGAGGGGCTGAGCAAAGCGGTAACATAGCCAAACAACGGTTTGCGTAGGAAAGGTGTCAAAGGTTAGAGGTTCATGGCAATATGGGATGGCTTGATAAACAGGTAATAGGTAGCGCAGCATAGCGATAGAACGAAGCAACTAGCATAGCAATGATAGTAGTGAGATCCAGGGTAGCGGTCATCTTGCCTGAAATCCCGCTAGGAAGAAGAACGACTCCATGAAGAAGACGAACGGGAGTAGTCGAACGAATCCTCACAACTCCGGAACGAAACCGAAGCTAACGAGAGAAGCAAACCGGAAAGAAGAAAACAACATAGTAAGCAACCATCGCATAATCATGGCATGATGAACAACCAAGTATGATGCATGTCCGGTTTAATGAGACATGGCATGGCATGGCAAAGTGCAACAAACAACACTACAAATTAAGTGGAGCTCAATATGCAACGAGTTGCATATTGACGGAACACCACATTCAAGTATTTAGTTCACTCTCGTTTATGCTACCCATCAATATTAAATGTTGTTAAACATGGCAAGGGGTGAAGCATAATGAAACTACCTAACTAGGCAAGTTTAAATGAGGCCGGAAGAACAAACAACAATTCCGGAAAATCCTCATATGCAATTGATGAATTTGCTACTGTTCTGCCCTAAAACATATTTTAAAGTTGTTAAACAGGAAAATAAAGTGGACCATGTTAATCTAGGCATTTTTCCACCCCAAATACATATAAAGAACATTTAAATCCGAGCTACGGTTATTTAGTTATGAATTAAATCATTTTAACATGGCATTTAGCAAATTTAAACAAACAACATTTTAAACATTTTAAACATGGATGAAAGTGGCATATTATGAAACTAGATGAAAAACTAAGCATTTTACATGTTTAAATCATTTTAATCCGATGCACGATTAATGAGTTATTAATGCATGAACTATGTGGGGTTTTTCAGAAAGCTGTAATCATTTGGATAATTAGACAAATTCACAGATGCTAAAAAACCTCACGCTGGGCGAAACTGATTGGCCCAACAGGAACAGCGGAAGCGAGGGGCGGCTCACCCATGGGCCTTGGCCCGGACGGTGGAGGAGGCCGGGCAGGCCTTGCTGGGCCGGGCCCACGTGGGGGAGGCGAGTGGGACGAGCTCCCAGCTCGTCCCGAGTCATGGCGAGTGCGGCGGCGCGCCGGCGATGGCGAGGGACGGCGCTCCAGAGGCGGGGCGACCGGGGGACGGCGGGGATGAAGAGATCCGGGCGCGGGGCCTCTGGATCCGTGACAATGGTCGAGGGAGCTCCGGTCGGGCGACGGCAGCGAGGGGCGCCACGGTGGCGCTTCTGGCGGCGGCGAGGTGCGGCATGGCGACGGTGCGGTGCAAAGTGGAGGCGCTGGCGAAGCGGCGATGCCGGCGAGGAAGAACGGCGGCGGCGGCGAAGCTCGCCGGGCGCACGGAGGCGGACGAAGCTTCTTGGCGGCGGCGGCGGGAAATCCGCGGGGGCGATTTAACGAGGTCGGGCTCGGCGAGGCTCAGCCGAGCGCCGCGAGGCGGGCACGGAGCGGGCGGCGGCGACAGCCTCGCGGGCCGCTGCTGGGCTCGCTGGCCGGCGGCGGCGCGTGGTGGCCGGGTACACGTGGCATGAGGATTGGAGGAGGAGGCGGCGCTGAGGTGTCGGCGCCCTATTGGACGGGGTGAGGTGGTGGCTGGGACGGACATGTCCGGTAGTCGGGGAGATCGTCCCCCAGCCTGAGGAGCGGGCTAGGGTTGGACTGCGCGAAAATTCGGAGGGGATCACATATATATAGGTAGAGGGAGCTAGGAGAGTCCAAATGAGGTGCGGTTTTCGGTCACGCGATCGTGATCGAACGACCGAGAGCATGGAGGTGAGTTTGGTGGGTTTTGGGCCACTTTGGAAGGGGTGTTGGGCTGCAAACAAAAGAGGGCTCTGCGGTTACCCGGTTAACCGTTGGAGTATCAAACGACCTCCAAATGGCACGAAACTTGACAGGCGGTCTACCGGTGGTATACCAAGGCCGCTTGGCAAACCTCGGTCCATTCCGAGAAAGTTTAATACCCGCACAAGAGAAGAGAGAAGAGGGAGACGCTGGAGGACATAGGAGCGCCGGATTGCAAAACGGACAACGGGGAAAAGGCTCGGATGCATGAGACGAACATGTATGCAAAATGAGATGCACATGATGACATGATAAAATGCAAATGATGACATGGCAAAATGCAACACGCAAGCAAATGACATGGCAACGACGGCGAATAACTGGCGGACACCTGGCGCAACGAATCCGGGGCGTTACAGCATCCCGAATATAGCATTATATGCACCGGTTCCGAATCATGTCTTCGGTCAATAGTTGGGTTGCCCGGCTCCTGTGGTTACTACCTTACGTTGTGCTTGTTCGGCTAAGGTAGTAAAGGGAGAACTATTGCGGTTGTGTTTCTGGTTCATCCGCATAAATGCCTCAGTAGAGAAAGCCGAAAACTGACTGTCATGATGCAGCAAGAGCTGGTCAGCTATTCAGTGATTAACTATAAATCTCTTGCGATTTTTTCCGTGTTATGGAAAGGACCGGTCTTCACCTGGTCAGGCGTCTACAACACCCAAGTTCGGGTAATCGAACAATAACATGGGCTGCGCCTACAATCCTATTGTCAAACTCCTACAGCTAAGTGAGAGTGATAAAGCCGCATAGTCTGATTGCCTGGTTCGCCGTACTAACACATCCTTCAAGGACCAAGCTGTTGAGTGTGTTCATGTGATGTTCCGAACACCCCCGTACTACCTACGTGGGGGTTGAAGCCGACGACTGGCCAACTCTCAGATACCGTAAACGGCCGCAAAGAAGGGAAATAATTTGAGATGAAACAAGCAAAAATATTATACAAAAGCCTAGTTTTCATAATAGAAAGTTCAGGCAGCACAGTTACATTCATTCAAAAATGATGTCCTTCAAACACTGGCCCTCTACAATGCGGGATCCTTCCAGGACTTCGTCAAAATACCGCTCCGGTGTGCAGTTCTCCTTGCCTGTGGGCGGTCCCTCGGTTGCAAGCTTGGTGGCATTCATCTTCGCCCACGGACGAAGGCCATCCGGGCACCTTCGATCTGATCGCCATGAGATAGCGTCAAGCCGAGGGCGTGCATCGACTAGCCGCTTCACGAGCCCGGCAATCGCTGGGTATGGGTACGGCTGGCCAAAGACGGACTATAACATCCTTCATGGCCAATTCAGCCACCATATGCAGTTCGGTCAACTGCTTCAGGTGATCGTTGAGGGGCACTGGATGCTCTGGCGCAAGGTACTGCGACCAGAGTAGCTTCTTTGCTGAGCTCCCCTCTTTGGCTCGGAAGAACTCCGCGGCATCAGCAATACTCCGTGGTAGATCTGCAAATGCTCCTGGAGAACTCCAAATGCGGGTCAGTAAGATGTACCTTCTCCTTACAAATTTGCTCTGCATATTAAAGGCCTTACCTGCCACAATTCGCTTTGCCTTTTGGATCTCCCGGCAGGCGCCTTGGGCTTCAACCCGGGCCTCCTTTTCACTTTGGAGGGTCGTAGCTGAAGGAAATATGCCCTAGAGGCAATAATAAAGTTATTATTTATTTCCTTATATCATGAAAAATGTTTATTATTCATGCTAGAATTTCATCAGGAAACATAATACATATGTGAATACATAGACAAACATAGTGTCACTAGTATGCCTCTACTTGACTAGCTCGTTGATCAAAGATGGTTATGTTTCCTGACCATAAACATGAGTTGTTATTTGATTAACAAGATCACATCATTAGGAGAATGATGTGATTGACTTGACCCATTCCGTTAGCTTAGCACTTGATCGTTTAGTATGTTGCTATTGCTTTCTTCATGACTTATACATGTTCCTACAACTATGAGATTATGCAACTCCCATTTACCGGAGAAACACTTTGTGTGCTACCAAACGTCACAACGTAACTGGGTGATTATAAAGGAGCTATACAGGTGTCTCCAAAGGTACATGTTGAGTTGGCGTATTTCAATTTTAGGTTTTGTCACTCCGATTGTCGGAGAGGTATCTCTGGGCCCTCTCGGTAATGCACATCACTACAAGCCTTGCAAGCAATGTAGCTAATGAGTTAGTTACGGAATGATGTATTACATAACGAGTAAAGAGACTTGTCGGTAACGAGATTGAACTAGGTATTGAGATACCAATGATCGAATCTCGGGCAAGTAACATACCGATGACAAAGGAACAACGTATGTTGTTATGCGGTTTGACCGATAAAGATCTTTGTAGAATATGTAGGAGCCAATATGAGCATCCGGGTTCCGCTATTGGTTATTGACCAGAGACATGTCTCGGTCATGTCTACATAGTTCTCGAACCCGTAGGGTCCGCACGCTTAAAGTTAGATGACAATTATATTATGAGTTCATGTGTTTTGATGTACCGAAGATAGTTCGGAGTCCCGGATGTGATTACGGACATGACGAGGAGTCTTGAAATGGTCGAGACATGAAGATTGATATACTGGACGACTATATTCGGACACCGGAATAGTTCCGGGGGTTATCGGATATATACCGGAGTACTAGGGGGTTACCGAAACCCCCCGGGGGGTTAATGGGCCTCATGGGCCCAAAGTGGAGAAGAGGAGGGGCGGCCAGGGGAGGGCGCGCGCCCCCTCCCCCTCTAGTCCGAATAGGACAAGGAGGGGGGGCCCTTTCTTTCCTCCCCTCTCTCCCTTCCTTCCCTCTCTCCTAGTTGGACAAGGAAAGGAGGGAGTCCTACTCCCGGTAGGAGTAGGACTCCTCCTGGCGCGCCCCTTCTGGCCGGCCGCCCCTCCCCCCTTGCTCCTTTATATACGGGGGCAGGGGGCACCTATAGACAACAACAATTGATCCTTGAGATCTATTAGCCATGTGCGGTGCCCCCTCCACTATATTCCACCTCGATAATATCGTAGCGGTGCTTAGGCAAAGCCCTGCGTCGGTAGAACATCATCATCTTCACCACGTCGTCGTGCTGACAGAACTCTCGCTCGACACTCGGTTGGATCGGAGTTCGAGGGACGTCATCGAGCTGAACGTGTGCTAGAACTCGGAGGTGCCATGCTTTCGGTGCTTGATCGGTCCGGCCGTGAAGACGTACGACTACATCAACCGCGTTGTTCTAATGCTTCTGCTTTCGGTCTAGGAGGGTACGTGGACAACACTCTCCCCTCTCGTTGCTATGCATCACCATGATCTTGCGTGTGCGTAGGAATTTTTTTGAAATTACTACGTTCCCTAACAGTGGCATCCGAGCCTAGGTTTTATGCGTTGATGTTATATGCACGAGTAGAACACAAGTGAGTTGTGGGCGATACAAGTCATCGCTTACAAAGATGTCATACTTTGGTTCGGCAAGATTGTTGGATGAAGCGCCCGGACCGACATTACGTACGCGCACGCCGAGACTGGTTCTACCAACGTGCTTTGCACACAGTGGCTGGCGGGTGTCGGTTTCTCCAACTTTAGTTGGACCGAGTGCATACGCCGGTCCTTGAGAAGGTTAAAACAACACTAACTTGATGAACTATCGTTGTGGTTTTGATGCGTAGGTAAGAACAGTTCTTGCTCAGCCCGTAGCAGCCACGTAAAACTTGCAACAACAAAGTAGAGGACGTCTAACTTGTTTTTGCAAGGCATGTTGTGATGTGATATGGTCAAGATGTGATGCTATATTTTATTGTATGAGATGATCATGTTTTGTAACAGAGTTATCGGCAACTGGCAGGAGCCATATGGTTGTTGCTTTATTGTGTGCAATGCAATCGCCCTATAATTGCTTTACTTTATCACTAAGCGGTAGCGATAGTCGTAGAAGCAATAGGTGGCGAGACGACAATGATGCTACGATGAAGATCAAGGTGTCGTGCCGGTGACGATGGTGATCATGACGGTGCTTCGGAGATGGTGATCACAAGCACAAGATGATGATGGCCATATCATATCACTTATATTGATTGCATGTGATGTTTATCCTTTATGCATGTTATTTTGCTTTGATTGACGGTAGCATTATAAGATGATCTCTCACTAAATTTCAACGTAAAAGTGTTCTCCCTAAGTATGCACCGTTGTGAAAGTTCTTCGTGCTGAGACACCACGTGATGATCGGGTGTGATAGGCTCTACGTTCAAATACAACGGGTGCAAAATAGTTGCACACGCAGAATACTTAGGTTAAACTTGACGAGCCTAGCATATACAGATATGGCCTCGGAACACTGAGGCCGAAAGGTCGAGCGTGAATCATATAGTAGATATGATCAACATAGTGATGTTCACCATTGAAAACTACTCCATCTCACGTGATGATCGGACATGGTTTAGTTGATTTGGATCACGTGATCACTTAGATGATTAGAGGGATGTCTATCTAAGTGGGAGTTCTTAAGTAATATGATTAATTGAACTTAAATTTATCATGAACTTAGTACCTGATAGTATTTTTCTTGTCTATGTTTCTTGTAGATAGATGGCTCGTGATGTTGTTCCGTTGAATTTTAATGCGTTCCTTGAGAAAGCTAAGTTGAAAGATGATGGTAGCAATTATACGGACTGGGTCCGTAACCTGAGGATTATCCTCATTGATGCACAGAAGAATTACGCCCTGGAAGCACCGATGGGTGCCAGGCCTGCTGCAGATGCAACTGACAATGTTAAGAACGTCTGGCAGAGCAAAGCTGATGTCTACTCGATAGTTGAGTGTGCCATGCTTTACGGCTTAGAACCGGGATTTCAACGACATTTTGAACGTCATGGAGGATATGAGATGTTCCAGGAGTTGAAGTTAATATTTCAAGCAAATGCCCGGATTGAGAGATATGAAGTCTCCAATAAGTTCTATAGCTGCAAGATGGAAAAGAATAGTTCACAAGGAACATATACTCAAAATGTCTGGGTATAATAATCACTTGATTCAACTGGGAGTTAATCTTCCTGATGATAGTGTCATTGATAGAATTCTTCAATCACTACCACCAAGTTACAAGAGCTTCGTGATGCACTATAATATGCAAGGGATGGACAAGACTATTCCCGAGCTCTTCGCAATGCTAAAAGCTGCGGAGGTAGAAATCAAGAAGGAGCATCAAGTGTTGATGGTCAATAAGACCACCAGTTTCAAGAAAAAAGGTAAAGGGAAGAAGAAGGGGAACTTCAAGAAGAACGGCAAACAAGTTGCTGCTCAAGAGAACAAACCTAAATCTGGACCTAAGCCTGAGACTGAGTGCTTCTACTGCAAGCAAACTGGTCACTAGAAGCGGAACTGCCCCAAGTATTTGGCGGATAAGAAGGATGGTAAGGTGAACAAAGGTATATGTGATATACATGTTATTGATGTGTACCTTACTAATGCTCGCAGAGCACTGGTATTTGATACTGGTTCTGCTGCTAATATTTGCAACTCAAACAGGACTACGGATTGCGAAGATTGGCTAAGGACGAGGTGACGATGCGCGTGGGAAATGGTTCCAAAGTCGATGTGATCGCGGTCGGCATGCTACCTCTACATCTACCTTCGGGATTAGTTTTAGACCTGAATAATTGTTATTTGGTGCCAGCGTTGAGCATGAACATTATATATGGATCTTGTTTGATGCGAGACGGTTATTCATTTAAATCAGAGAATAATGGTCGTTCTATTTATATGAGTAACATCTTTTATGGTCATGCACCCTTGAAGAGTGGTCTGTTTTTATTAAATCTCGATAGTAGTGATACACATATTCATAATGTTGAAGCCAAAAGATGCAGATTTGATAATGATAGTGCAACTTATTTGTGGCACTGTTGTTTGGGCCATATTGGTGTAAAACGCATGAAGAAACTCCATACTGATGGACTTCTGGAATTGATACGTCTCCAACGTACCTATAATTTTTGATTGTTCCATGCTATTATATTACCCCTTTTGGATGTCTATGGGCTTTATTTTACACATTTATATCATTTTTGGGACTAACCTACTAACCGGAGGCCAGCCCGTATTGCTGTTTTTTTGCCTATTTCAGTATTTCGAAGAAAACGAATATCAAACGGAGTCCAAACGGAATGAAACCTCCGGGAGCGTGATTTTTGGAACGAACGTGATCCGGAGAGCTTGGAGTGCAAGTCAAGAAGCACCCGAGGCCACCACGAGATAGGAGCCCCCACCCCCTGTAGGGCGCGTCCCCCTATCTCGTGGGCCCCTCGGGCGGCCACCGACGTACTTCTTCCTCCTATATATACCTACGTACCCCGAAAACATCCAGGGGCACCACGAAACACAATTTCCACCGCCGTAACCTTCTATATCCGTGAGATCCCATCTTGGATCCTTCGCCGGCACTCTGCCGGAGGGGGAATCGACCACAAAGGGCTTCTACATCAACACCCTTGCCCCTCCGATGAGTTGTGAGTAGTTTACCACAGACCTACGGGTCCATAGTTATTAGCTAGATGGCTTCTTCTCTCTTTTTGGATCTCAATACAATGTTCTCCCCCTCTCTTGTGGAGATCTATTCGATGTAAACTCTTTTTGCGGTGTGTTTGCCGAGATCCGATGAATTGTGGGTTTATGATCAAGTTTATCTATGAATAATACTAGCAAAAGAGCCCGTGCGTTGCAACGAGAGAGAAAACATAACACACGCTCTTAACTCAACAACCATCACTCAAGACCACAATAGGTCCATCTCCTTTATTTTTGCGAGGCATCATATTTATGTTGCCGCTTATCCTCCTTCTCATCCTCGCCAGCGATGGCCTCGGTATTCACACAAAACAACAAAAAATGTGTGTTGAATATGGTTAATCCTAAGGCGTTCTCTCTCCCTCTCTTCTCCCTCTCCCTCTCTCCCTCCCTCTCTCTCTCTCTCTCTCTCTCTCTCTCTCTCTCGCTCGCTTTCTCTCACTCTCGCGATGAGAAATCTATTGTTTTCCCCTGCGACATTTTTCAGAGATATGCATGTGTAGTTATCGATGTTTTTGAACCTTTTTAAAAGTGTGAACATTTTGTTAGTGTAAACACATGTAAAACTGTGAACATTTTAAAACTATTTTACTATGTTGAATTTTTCTACATTTAGTTGGTTGTTTGCTTGGGAAGAGTTTATCTTTTTTTCTTAAAAAATATTGCTAGTAAACATACCCGTGCATTGTAACAGGGAAATAAAATATCACACGTATTTAACCCAATAACGACATCGCAACCCATACGGTGTTGGCTTGGACGAGCATAAATCCCCCTCTATTTGATCAACCTCGGGCTCGACATTGCTCGAGCAGCCATGTTAAAGCGCCAACGTGTTTGCCATGCGAGCTCTACCCCAAACTTTTCTTCTAGCCTCCAAAGGACGCTCCTCCATGCAGCGTTGTTGTCAGCACATATGCCTCCTCGGTTAAAGTCTCCTTGTCATCTTCTGTTGTTGCTTCATGTGGATTGTTGTCTCATCAAACTTGATATTGTCTGCTCAATCCTGGTCCGGTATTTGATTCACGAGACCTAAACCAGTAGTGATTACCAAAAATACTTGCTACTACATACAGGTACACTCGACTACTCATGTATGTGTGTGATAAGCACCGGATAGCACTTAGTAAAGCTGAATATCAATTATGCAATACAGTGAGAGTATCCATCTTCATCGTAAACATACTGGCAATGAGAACATTTTAAGCACGGAGGGAATATATATGCTATAATGACACAAAGATAGAACAAGATATGGAATACACCCTTGCATACCTCTTTTCCTTCACTCACGAAGGATACCACCTCGGATCTGTCTGTCGTTATTGGACTGAGTGAGGAAACAGTTACATACAGAATTATCTAGAAGAATTAATGGAGCGACATGTAGGATCACATACTAATAAACTTGGTCAGTGTCATCTACACTCGGTCATTCAGTCTCCCCATCATTAGATTTTCTAAAAGAGAGCCTCCTCTCTGAATTCTATTAACAGAAACCAATTGTTCATCTACAGCATGTAGAAAACTAAAAAGGGAAGAAGGGAACAGAAAAAGGAACATTCAAGTAACCCCGAGGGCACCCAAAACACACAGATATCTAGGATCTGGGGTTTTCCCTTTCAGCAGATTAAGCAATGAAACAAAATATTTCATCGCTAGATGAGAGTGGACATACTCGCAAAAGCATCAACAACAAGCAGAACAGTCCACAAATGGCAAGAGTGGCTTTAAAAGTTTGATTCCTCTCTTCACTTTAATTTCTTTTAAGCTGCCAACAAACGACTCCTGTGTCGCCATCTTTGAGATGCTCGAAAGACTTGATTTGTCACTTGCTCAAGAGCTTTACTCCCCAAATCGAGCTAATCGCAAAACTGACCATGAGTTTAACCAAATAACAAACCACATGAATCGAACAATAGTATCGAGACACCGCTTTTATTCTCAAAACATGCCTCATTCATAAATCTCCAAATCGTACATAATACAAACAGCCAATCCAACCGCAATACAAAAATTGTCTTGTTGTTTTCAATCTAAGCCCTCGTAACCTAAAGAAGTCATGATCAAGATCGTGCAGTTTTTTGATTAAAAGTGAACGCAAAATGGTTGAGATCAACTAAGTAGCCCATCTCCGCCACATAACTAACATGATTTATTAAGTATTATCGCACATCGGACTACATACCTCAAGATGATGTATAAATATCCTGATTTGACCGCCTATTGAATTGGAGGACTCTGTCGGGCATGTATTAGATCATTGATACTATGAAATCATACAATTTTGTCATATACAAGTATTTCAATTTCTGTCATACAAGTAAGAAAATTACTTCAAATAACTATAGGAAAATATATTCAACATCTAAAGCGGTGGGTACTAAATCTGCATGCACATCCAAAGACACATAAACTCCTAGTAGCTTCATATATATATATATGCACATAAAATCCAAATCACACATATGCAAATCTTCGATTGTAATTAGCATTCACAATCACGGGGTGAGTGGGGAAGCATCCCTGTCACATACTTCCTCAAGAGTCATTAGAGTAAATCAAGTAAATCTCTTTGATTGAAATGCATACATACCCTTTAAGTAACTCTAAACAAAGAAAAGAGAATTGCTTGTTGTCATGCATGGGCTGGTTAAAAGTAGGAGCTTAATGGAACCATTGGAGTCATAGGCTCCTAGTCATGCCGAGGCTGCCATCTAGCCGCAACACATCGGCGCCTTTCTCTGCAGATGGACGAAGGTCATGCATGAAGTTTGAAGTGGAGGACGGAGGTCCAAGAACTCTAGGCATGTGGAGATCGCCATCTAGCCAGCCTTAGCGGATCCATACGTGTGTCCGCGAGAGACAACGGACAACACCTAATAGCAAGCTTTGTACGCTGCAACTTTCAATCTAACATCCTTATCAAAATCCATCAACCGCTTGTTCCAGTTGTGCGTGGACCATTGATCCGGCCGAACAGTCGCCAATGGGTTGACCAAGCATGCAGAGCCTGATTCACCGCAAGCTTCACAATGAAAATCAATGCACATACATGCGGGTTGACTCTCCGAAAATATATCCGCAAAAGAAAAACGCACTAATGTAGCGCCAAAATCAAATCTGCTTCAACTCCCAAGACCAAAATTCAAAAGGCTTTGGAATAAGCAGTTCGAGAAATCCGTAAAAGGCTGCATCACTCTGCCATGCCATGGCTCATGAACGTAAAGTTGTTTGGATTGAGGCGGGCTTGTCCAGCTGAAATGCAGCACAGGAGATGAGAGCAGAGTGCGAGATGAGAGCAATGCATCTCAGAGGAAAAGTACAAGAGCCTCATGTATGCAAGGGTGGTCTCCATACATTGGGCAAGGCATGTGTCATCAAAACTCAAGCGAGGGATATGGTTTAGGGCAGCGTGCGTTGCTAATTCAAAATATAAATAAATCAAACAAATGGGTTGATTGGTCCCCAAGGTCAAAACTCATTGCATGTTCGGATAAACTTATGCCCAAAGAGCTCCTTAAAATCCGGCTCTCTACCCAATGTTGTTGATTGGAATACGGACTCAAGGTAATCCATGGACGTGTTTTAGTTCTGCTTGGCATCAATCTTTGGAACTTGTCAATCCATCTAAACCACACAAAATCGACTCTCGAGACGGTAAAAGTGATCCAACTTATTTAATTATCAAGTACCTGTTCTACAAGGTGACAAAAGAATCTAGTAGAAGTGGAAATTAGTAGCAGAGAAATTGTAAGAAGCCCTCCGCTCAAACTATAATATAGCTAAAATAATTAATTTAACAATTGGGATTCAATAGTTAGAGCACTGCAATTTTCTTTATATGGACCTATACTAAAGACAATTTAGGCATGGAAGAGAAAAACATCACCTCCAATCTTTAACAACCCAGTATTCTAACGTAGATTTGGCACTGACTCCTCTAGATGAACAATGATCCCAATGTCCCTCTGACAGGATAGCAAGTAAAATGTGAACGGCAATATACAATAGGGAGCGACATCTGAAATCTTATGGTCCATAGCAATTAGAGTCCTTCTCAAGAACTTTTCGTGCTTCGATAACCACATATGAACCAACCATAGAAGCGTGAAAAGTGAATGCACTATTGGTGCATGTAGAGCACTACATATCACATTCTATTGCCATCTCTCAAACTTAATGGTCACATTTCGTTACTTCTGATTCCACACCGTTCTCTCAAATTAATTCGTGATTGCATCACAACGCAGCGGATTATCTTGACCAACTCCTAACAGATTCAAGTCACATTGAAACTGCAGGAAGACCATAACAGCTCAAACTAAGTTCGTGTGGCTTCGCTCAAGAAATAGTTCAAGAGTATGGTGATCATGAATTGTTCAGACAAGAAAAAGAAGTGCATGGCGGTTTTACTGCACAACATGGCAGCAATCGCACACCGCACACATACGCTGATCAGCGGCAGCAAGCACACAATGACACACTCTGGCGCAGGGCATACCATGCACACATGCAAAGGCAGAATAGCCACACGCCAAGACATCGGCAAGCAAGCGCACATGCAGTGGATAAAAAAATCTCCATGGCGGCTTGTCTCCTCAAACCTCCCGCAACCCACCTGAACTTGTCACCTCATGCTCCTGTCTCTCACACTCTCCTTCCATCCAACAACATACGCCTTCCGGCCGTCATTCTCGTCTTTCTCAGATTGATACAATCTCGTCTATCCCGATCAGCCTCCTTCCTCTCGTCTCCTCTGTCCAATCCGTGTTGTCGCCTACCTTTCTTATTTAACATATATGAAGCGACACAGCTCCAATAAAAGAAAACTAAAGCTCAAAGCATCTAGCTGTTGTCTACAAACAAGACATCAAGAAATTGTTGCCAAGCACAATCATATAGTGACCATAAGCTCGAGCCGACGCCAAAATCTTTACTTGACACTAATTCAAAGATAAATCTGATTAGCATTAGCAAAGTTCTACAAATTGAACGGAACTCATATGTATTGCTATCCTCTAAACAGCTCTACAATCTGCAAATCTGTGGTATGTTGCTCATGTACAACTTAAACAGCACCAAAGCATTGGACGGTTCAATAGAATTTCATAAGAATTAGTACTGCGCACCGTTAGGCGGAGGAGCCGTGAGAAACACCAGCGATGTCCAGGCACGAGATGGCCGGTCCAGTGCGAGATGAACACCGCACACCATCAAGCAGCTAAGGCACGAGGCAATGACGCCGTCGATTATAGAGGAAGTGAGTCTGAGAAAAATTTGAGGGCTGAACGAAATAGGCAAGAATCAAACAGGTTTCTTGTCTCAAAAATATAAAACAAGATTCAGGCTTAAATTAGAGTATCAAACTTTGGGGCAAAAGAAGTCAAATTAGCGAACACCTTATTTACCAAAAAATCAACACTCCAGTATTCCGGTGAACGTACCTTGCGGCATCGATGGTGGCAGCTAGGCGGGGTTAGGCGGGCGCGAGGTTGGGGTGGCCGGGAACGGGTAGATCGGAGGCGGGGCAACTTGATCCGGTAGTTGTGGTCGAAAAAACAGTGGCGGACGACTGTAGGATCGGAAGTATGTCTAGAGGGGGGGGATTAGACTACTTGACAACTTAAAAGTTTAGCCTTTTGATTAAGACAAGTTTTTAGCAAGTTCACAATGATGAGCAAGTCAAGTATCACCCTACACATGCAATTCTAGAGTAATGGCAGCGGAAAGTAAATTGCACATGTAGTAAATAAGAGGTGGAGAAGAGCAAACGCAATTTGGAGACACGGAGATTTTTCTCGTGGTTCCGATAGGTGGTGCTATCGTCAATCCACGTTGATGGAGACTTCAACCCACGGAGGGTAACGGCTGCGAGAGTCCACGGAGGGCTCCACCCACGAAGGGTCCACGAAGAAGCAACCTTGTCTATGCCATCATGGCCTACGCCCACGGAGGACTAGCCTTACTCGGGTAGATCTTCACGAAGTAGGCGATCTCCTTGCCCTTACAAACTTCTTGGTTCAACTCCACATCTTGACGGAGGCTCCCAAGCGACACCTAACCAATCTAGGAGGCACCACCTCCAAAAGGTAATAGATGGTGTTGGTGATGATGAACTCCTTGCTCTTGTGCTTCAAATGATAATCTCCCCAACACTCAACTCTCCTCACCGATTTGGCTGTGGTGGAAGAAAGGATTGAGTGGAAAGCAACTTGGGAAGGCTAGAAATCAAGTTTCATATGGTGGGAGTGGAGCAACTTGATCTCAACACAAGGGTATGTAGTTTTCTTCTCGTAAATGTAAGGTAGGAATGATAGTTCTTTCGATGGCTCTCTCCACGAATGAAGAGGAGGTGGAGGGTATTTATAGCCTCCACACAAAATCCAACTGTTACACACATTTGACCAATCTCGGTCGGACCGAAGTTGACAACTCGGTGAGACCGAAAGTTCAAATCTTGTGAACGTTGGGATTTTCGTGGGACCGAAAATACAATCTCGGTTAGTCCGATTCTTCCAAAGTCTAGGGTTTGCCAATCTCGGTGGGACCGACTTTCTCATCTCGGTGACACCGATTTGAGTACAGAAGGTTACAGAAGGTTGGCAACACCAATTTCGGTATGACCGAGTTTGGAATCGGAAAATCCGAAATTTCTAGGGTTTGGGTATATGGCTGAGGTGGTTCATCTCGGTGTGACTGAGTTTATGAAATCGGTGGGACCGAGATTACTTATGAGTATATGTTGGAATGAAAGATTGCTGATAGTTTGAGAGATAAATCACTAAGCACTTTTGAGCAACCAGATCATCATCATAACCTCATCCCCTTTTAATAGTATTGGCTTTCCTATGGACTCAATGTGATCTTGGATCACTAAACCAAAAATGGAGTCTTGAGCTTTTGCCAATGTTTTTCTTAGCATTTTGAGGGGTCCACATCATCAGTCATAGCCATACCCATATCACTGAACTTTCTGAAATATTCTCAAGAAACAATTAGTTCAATGATATATATGTTGATATTAATTACCAAAACCACCCGGGGATTAGTTGCACTTTCAATCTCCCCCTTTTTGGTAATTGATGACAACATATAGATCAAAGCTTCGACAAGAGATATAATCAATGAATAATATCGTCGCTTTGAGAAGTATGTGATAAGCAAGAGCTCCCCCTAAATTTGTGCATTATTTAAGATTTGCGTTTGAATGCAAATGCACAATCGATTAGGATCATGGGTCACTCTTCCATGTCACATACATCTTGGTGGAGCGCACAAAATGATAAGAATGAATAGCATGCACCCAATCACCAAGACATGAGTAAATGATCATACAAGATATGGATAGAATATGATAAGCATTAAGCACACATTAAGCGTAGTATGATCAAGCACTCATCAAAGATAGAGCAAACGTAGTATCAAACACACGAAATGTCTCGGAGAACTCAAAAGTATCTCAAGGAAAACCGCAAACGAAAGAGCAAAAACGAGCACTCTCTCTCTCGAAGTCCTATGATCTATACAATTTCTCCCTTTGGCAACAAGTTACCAAAAGTTCGAAGGTATAGAGCTAAGCGCCACTAGGGACTCTCTGGCGGCTCTGCTCGGGTCGATGGAGTGGAGATAGCTGCATCTGCAAAGGCTTCGCTGAGGTCTGTGGAGCTGGAGGAGTGGAGACCGGAGCTGGAATCGAACCGATGGAGTTGTAGGAGGTCTTGATGTAGTAGCCCAGGATCATGCTTTCGAATAGCAAATGATCTGGGCTTTGTGGGCACTATAGCAGGCTGCTCATAGTCATCCTGGACTAGATCATCTTCCATCTCCTTCATGAGCTCTCGCCTTCTCCTCTTCGCTTCCTCGATGTCCGCCTCAAGCTTGTTGACGGTGACTGCACTTGATCCACTTGACGCCCGAGCATGGAACTTGTCTTCAACTATCCTCTCAAGACTCTCCCGAGACGCACTATGCTGGCCAGCGTAGTTCAATCCTCCGGTAGCTTCAAGAAGTTGTTCTCCAACGCTCTTGGGCTTTCTTCGCCGCCGCTTCCTTCTCGACTTTAGCTTGTTTGGCGATTTCAGACTTAGCGTGTCCTTCAACAGATGTGGGAGCATCCTCACCATCACAACTTCATTATCTTCATGTTCAGGCTGCAGTGGCAAGTGGGGTCTATCCAACAAGTAGGTGCCCGTGCCAAACTTGGCATTGATGAGCATCTGAATGTGCGGGCAAACCCACATGACCTCTTCTCGTCTCTGTCTTTGTCCTCTTGATAGTCTCTACTATCGTGTCCATCACCTTAAAAGGTGTCTTCGATCCGAATATGCAGCATGTTGATAGAATAGCCTCTTATCATGCGATGGTCTCGACTTGGGCATCAAAGTATGCCTCGAGAATGGTGTTAGTGGTTGGGAGACCCGCTCAAGATGATATCTCGATCCAAGCTTCCATATCTCAACATCCTTGTCGGTACCTCATTGTACATGTTCCTCATAGACTCGTGATTCTTCTTTGGAATGCCATAAACATCAACATCATCATCTCTTGATATGGAGCATTCGAAGTTCAGCCCACTCTTCAACTGTTGAAGAGAATCTCGCCTTCATCATCCATACAATTCGCCATCCGGATAGAAATGTGTTGTGGCATAGAACGCATGATCATCTCATCATTCCAATACCGGCCGACCAACGAACTCTGCAACTCCACATGCAAAGTGAAGCTCTCATGCACATGTGGGAAGTAGTCTCTGTGCTTTTCACTGTCGATGTATTTCCAAATAACATACCTAGTATCAAGAACAATGGGCTTCTTGTCCATGAGCACTGCCTCATAGAAATCTTGTTGCTCTCGGTGTGGAACCTTGAGTCAACAATGTCCTTCTCCGGTGGCATATGGATCAACTTGCCTCCATAGCTCGAGACCTTTGTCCTTCCTTTCCTTCATATTTTCAGCTCGAGGATGAGCATCATTATGAATCGGCGGTTTACGTCTCGAAGCTTGAGAATACATGTGCCTCTTCATCCGATTCATTTGGTGGCACATTGTCCTTCTTCTTCTTTGAAGCGTGAATATTTCTCACTTTTTTCTTTGGCTTGGCAAAGCAGGTTTGGCTTGAGCTGCCTTTGCTTTGGAGCTGATGGCTTAGATTTAGTGGGTGCTCCTGCCTCGATGGCATCTCCCATCAACTTGGGCTTCGAGGAGGTGGGGTGCTTCCTCATCGTAATCATCATCGCTTCATCATGAACTAACCTCTTCCTCTTGGAAGTTTTCTTTATCTTCTTTGGAGGTTTCTTCTTCCATGCTCAGCTTCTTTGCAACTGTGGACTTCTTCACTTTGTTTGGTGCCTTTCTTTGTATGTTGCCCTTGATAGTCCTTGGCAACCACTTTCCTCTTAGGCTTGGATGTAATCTCCTCCTCAAGAACAAAGTCGAATCCTCCTCATCGTAATTCCTCTTCTTCCCGGCCCCGTGGCAGCAGGAGGCAATCCACTTGGGGTGCTCCTCTCTCCATCATCGAAAAACTGCTTGCTTGGGACTTGTGACCGCCTCGAATCTTAAGCGGTGATTCAGACTGTTCTCGCTGTCACTTGCATCGCATATGACCGACAACCGTGAATAGAATAGGTATAGGCGAATAGAAGAGTTATCACAAACTGCAGAAGATTTTGCAAAATGAATGAGTTCAAACTTCAGTTTTAGGTTTTCACAGAATACATTTGGTTCGACCGAGTCTAAAATTCGTGAATCCAAGTGCCTAAATGAACCATTCACACCACTTTCGGTTGGACCGAAATGGGTTTCGATCCGCCGAGAGCACTAGGGTTTCACTAAATCCTCATTTCGGTCTTACCGATTTGCACAACTTCGGTTGGACCGAAAAGTGCAAAGGCAATGGCCAGAGGCCAAATCGGTCATCCGAGAATGTAGAATCGGTCACACCGAGATGTGTTCGGCGGAAACCTAACCCTAAAATTTTCACTCGAATTTTGTTCTAAGATCTAATCTGCTGGATAGGAAGATTTCAAACTTGGCAAGAAGCTAGGCAAAACCTACCATGCATTGAATCAGAGGTTGAAGCACGAGAGGGATGAAACTCATCCAACTTGGTGAAGTTTCACTACGGCGGCAACGGCGCGATGAGATTGACCGTTGACGGCGATGGAGACCCGCAGCGAGGGCGCACAGGCGACGGCGGAGACGATCCGGAGACCACGGCGACGGCAGCGAAGGGTTTGGGGGCGAGGCATTTTGAAGGAATAATCAACGCGCGCTGCCCTCGGGTATATATACCCTTCCGCTATCGGTGGGACCGAGTTGGAAAACTCGGTGGGACCAAGATGGTTAACTGCAAGCAGTTACTCACTTCGGTCACGCCGAAATTTGCAACTCGGTTTCACCGAGGTGAAAACCTAGATCAATCCAAGTAATTTCGGTCTGTCCGATTTGAGTATATTGGTTTGACCGAAAGTACTTAGAAGGTTTTGGAATTTAAGCTTTTGACGGATCGGTGGCTCCGAGTGCTCCTCACTCGGTCTGTCCGAAAAAGACTTGATCAAAGTTTGTGATATAAGCATGAATAGAATTTGAGACAAGAAAGCATAGATAGCTAGGGGAGGAACTTAGGCATTCTTGTCCATCCATTTGGTCAAAAAGAAAAATCCAAAAGACCAAGCAACAAATGGATGTCCTTGAATGGATAAAATCATGCATCCAACATGCTCACACAATAAGATAGCAAATGAAATATGTGTCAAACATGCACAAACAAAACTCTAGCAACTAGCACACAATTTGGCGATGACTAGGTCATCTATATATGAGTATATTGACTTAGGAGTCAAATGAGAACATTTGATCATAGGTCATACTCATCGTTTAAGCACAAGTGGGGTTACCACTTTTCCATAAAGCATTAATGTGTTCACATCATTTGAAGATGCTTTAGCTCAATTCTTAAGAGCAAAGCTCCCCCTTGATGTGAGAACCCCTTTTAAAGGGTCAAACTAACCTTGGGTTGTCGTTGAAGACTTCATGTAGATGTTGAAGATGTGGATGCTCAATGTTGATGAAGATCATCAAGAGTTGGGAGCAATCCTTTGGATTCGGCACTTTCAATACCTACATGGGTTAGTCCCACAAGGAACAAGCAAGGATATCCATGGACATAGATTGAAGTACACAATAGATGATGTCCATGAAAGCAATGATTACCTTGTCCCTTGACTTACCAACATGAGGGTTTGTGACTCCATGAACTAGTGCAAGATGTGGAAGTTGATTGCACAAGTTCTTTGCCAAAAGAATGTGAGTGAAGTATGTTGGCGGAGTCACCCTCAAGAACTCTCTAGTTCTTCTTCTTGGGATCCACATCATCTTGATGGGAATCCTTGGGGTAGTAGTTGAGCTTGTCAAGTAGAACTTGAAGTTTCCTTGGGAACCCACTTGACCATGGCCTTGGGTGCTTCAATGAATGCATGAATCTCCTCTTGAAGCTTGTCCTTGCCTTTTAGCTTGTGGTCTTGTGGTGGAAGGTCATCTTGAGCTTGTTCCACATTGGAAGAAGTAGGATCATACTTCTCCTTTTGAGAAACAAACTTTGGAGTGGGATATTGACCTTCTTCCCATTCAACACCCTCGGCGTTGAACTTTCGCTAAAACCAATTCCTTGATTCTTCCGGTGTCTTCCTTGCTTGCGAACAATTTCCTCAAAGTTCTTGCTTCCGCAAGGCTCTTGTAGACACCTTTCTATAATCCCTTTCAATAAACTATTTTCTTGCTCAAGTGAAACTTGGCTTGAAACATTGTTAGTGGAATCAAGAGAACTACTAGAAGTAACAACATTTGATTTAGCATGATTATTGTTACTACTAGATGAAGAATTTTCTTATGCTTGTCATGCTTAGTTTTAATAGGTGGCAAGAAATTAGACAAGAGAAGTCGTTTGGCAAGATATGAAGAACTCTTCTTTCAAGATCGTCATTGATAGCTTTTAGAAACTCATGTTCTTGCTCTAGATTGAGCTTCTCAAGCGTAGCTTCTCATGAGATCTTAGGAGCTCTCTATGATCTTCTTGAGTTGTTTCATGAGCTAACTTAAGAGTGTTTAGTTCTTTAGTTAGACGCTCAATCTCCTTCATAGCATTGTCATTCGACTCTTCTCGACTATAAAGACTATTAGCATGTTCATCATTACTAAGCTCACTAGATTTGTCATGTAAAAGCTCATCTTCACCAAGCAAGTCATCTTCATCACTATCAAAGTCAATAAATTCAGGGTGTGATACCTTGGGGCCTTTTGCCATGAAGCATCTTCCAATTCCCTCATTTGGTGAATCAAACAAGTCATAGGAGTTGGAGTTGGAGGATACGAGAGCAAGACCGCAACACCTTCATCTTGATCAGTATTCGGAGTTGGAGTGATAGCTTCTTTCGGAGTGATTGTCTGAGTCGGAGCCGAGACCCATTCACCAACATGAGCTTGATGTTTTCTTCTTGTGTAGCTCCTTGATGACTTGTCTTTCCTTTCCGAATCCTTGCTTCTCCGAGAGGATCTTCGCTCATAACGATCATCTCTACTCCTTCTCTCTTTCCGAGGTGACTCTTCTCTTGAGCTTCTTCTTCTTGGAGATTCTTCTCTTCTCTTGTGGGGAGTCGAACACTCATTTGAGTAGTGTCCGGTCTTCCACAATTGTAGCAGATTCGATCACGACTAGAAGATCTCTTTTCATCATATGATCTAGACTTTGAGCTTCTTTCCTTGCTTCTACTCTTGTAGAATTTGTTGAAGTTCTTCACCATTAGGCTTATCTCTTCATTGGAAACCAGCTTGTCACTTGAGGTTGTGGGAGCTTCAACTGTAGCTTTGTAAGCACCACTTGACTTGTTGTGAAGCTCTTCCTTATCTTTAAGTGTCATCTCATGAGCAACAATTCTTCCAATGACTTCGTAGGCTTGAGATTCTTGTAGTTTGGCATCATTTGGATCAAAGTGCACACGGTGTCATACTTTCCATCCAAAGCTCGAGAATCTTCTTGATGATGAATCGGTCGGTCATTTCTTCACTTCCTAAGCCAGCAATCTCATTGGTGATGAGAGCAAGCCTAGAGTACATTTCAGCGACCCTTCACCTTCCTTCATCTTGAACTTGTCAAGTTGACCTTGAAGAACATCTAGCTTTGATTCCTTCATGGACTCGGTACCTTCGTGCATTTCACCAAAGTATCCCAAATCTCTTTTGCATTCTCAAGACGGCTGATCTTGTTGAACTCCTCGGGACACAAAGCATTGAAGAGAATGTCACAAGCTTGAGCATTGTTCAGAACATCCGCAACTCATCCGTCAGAAGCTTCGCGATCCGAACTTTTCCTTCCTCAAGAACTCACCTTGCAAGCCAACACAAATAATGCCCCATGCGGCAGGGTTATGTCCAAGAATATGCATTTTCATTTTGTGCTTCCAACTAGCAAAATTTGAACCATCAAAGTAAGGACCTCTACGAAAATTACCCTCACTAGACGCCATACTCTCCTAGGTTGTGAAACCAAGCTTATGGAGTCCAATGCAATGGAAACCAATCCAATGGAGACCAAAGCTCTGATACCACTTGTAGGATCGGAAGTATGTCTAGAGGGGGGGTGATTAGACTACTTGACAACTTAAAAGTTTAGCCTTTTGATTAAGACAAGTTTTTAGCAAGTTCACAATGATGAGCAAGTCAAGTATCACCCTACACATGCAATTCTAGAGCAATGGCAGCGGAAAGTAAATTGCACATGTAGTAAATAAGAGGTGGAGAAGAGCAAACGCAATTTGGAGACACGGAGATTTTTCTCGTGGTTCCGATAGGTGGTGCTATCGTCAATGCACGTTGATGGAGACTTCAACCCACGGAGGGTAACGGGTGCGAGAGTCCACGGAGGGCTCCACCCACGAAGGGTCCACGAAGAAGCAACCTTGTCTATGCCATCATGGCCTACGTCCACGGAGGACTAGCCTTACTCGGGGTAGATCTTCATGAAGTAGGCGATCTCCTTGCCCTTACAAACTTCTTGGTTCAACTCCACATCTTGACGGAGGCTCCCAAGCGACACCTAAACAATCTAGGAGGCACCACCCTCCAAAAGGTAATAGATGGTGTTGGTGATGATGAACTCCTTGCTCTTGTGCTTCAAATGATAATCTCCCCAACACTCAACTCTCCTCACCGATTTGGCTGTGGTGGAAGAAAGGATTGAGTGGAAAGCAACTTGGGAAGGCTAGAAATCAAGTTTCATATGGTGGGAGTGGAGCAACTTGATCTCAACACAAGGGTAGGTAGTTTTCTTCTCGTAAATGTAAGGTAGGAATGATAGTTCTTTCGATGGCTCTCTCCACGAATGAAGAGGAGATGGAGGGTATTTATAGCCTCCACACAAAATCCAACTGTTACACACATTTGACCAATCTCGGTCGGACCGAAGTTGACAACTCGGTGAGACCGAAAGTTCAAATCTTGTGAACGTTGGGATTTTCGTGGGACCGAAAATACAATCTCGGTTAGTCCGATTCTTCCAAAGTCTAGGGTTTGCCAATCTCGGTGGGACCGACTTTCTCATCTCGGTGACACCGATTTGAGTACGTATGTTCTGAAGGTTGGCAACACCAATTTCGTATGACCGAGTTTGGAATCGGAAAATCCGAAATTTCTAGGGTTTGGGTATATGGTGAGGTGGTTCATCTCGGTGTGACTGAGTTTATGAAATCGGTGGGACCGAGATTACTTATGAGTATATGTTGGAATGAAAGATTGCTGATAGTTTGAGAGATAAATCACTAAGCACTTTTGAGCAACCAGATCATCATCATAACCTCATCCCCTTTTAATAGTATTGGCTTTCCTATGGACTCAATGTGATCTTGGATCACTAAACCAAAAATGGAGTCTTGAGCTTTTGCCATTGTTTTCCTTAGCATTTTGAGGGGTCCACATCATCAGTCATAGCCATACCCATATCACTGAACTTTCTGAAATATTCTCAAGAAACAATTAGTTCAATGATATATATGTTGATATTAATTACCAAAACCACCCGGGGATTAGTTGCACTTTCAGCGACGCTCTCCGGCGACGGCGGCGCGGATCCGAGGACAGGGCATGCTCCTGTTCGTCCTGGGGACAGAGAGATCGGGGCATGAGCGAGGTGAGAGGATACAGAGGAAGAGAGGAGGGAGCAGGGCACGACAGCAGTCATCTCCGACGAGGATCCGGTCGCCGGCGGGACGCGAGGTCGAGGCGGCGGCGCGCTCGGGAGCTGGGCCTCGGGCGCGTGGTTGCGGGTGCTGCGTACGGGCGGCTCTCGACTGGTTTGGGCCCAGTTGTTTTCTAACCTGGACGGCGGGTACAATTTTCGGAAAACAAGAGCCACGCGAGGGGTGAACCCGACAAACAAAATTTAGTACCACCTCGAATATATTTTAAATTCAAACTAAAAGCGTAAAATCACGGGAAGAAGCGTATTGTGACGGTGAACCCGGAGACCCAATCCGTGCTTTATTATTAGGGAGAGATTTGAATCTTCTCTGAATTCTTTTATGTATGATTGAGTTATCTTTGCAAGTCTCTTCGAATTATCAGTTTGGTTTGGCCTACTAGATTGGTCTTTCTTGCCATGGGAGAAGTGCTTAGCTTTGGGTTCAATCTTATGTGTCCTTACCCAAAGGATGTAAAGGGTTGCAAGGCACGATTGTATTGTTGCCATCGAGGATAACAAGATGTGGTTTATATCATATTGCATGAGTTTATCCTCTACATCATGTCATCTTGCTTAATGTGTTACTCTGTTCTTATGAACTTAATACTCTAGATGCAGCAGTGAGTCGGTCGATGTGTGGAGTAATAGTAGTAGATGCAGCAGGAGTCGGTCTACTTGTTATGGACGTGATGCCTATATACATGATCATGCCTAGATAATATCATAACTATGTGCTTTTCTATCAATTGCTCGACAAGAATTTGTTCACCCACCGTAATACTTATGCTATCTTGAGAGAAGCCTCTAGTGAAACCTATGGCCCCCGGTCTATCTCTTATCATATTTGCTTTCAATCTACTTTTATTTGCATATTTACTTTTTGCATCTATATTATAAAATACCAAAAATATATTTATCTTATCATACTATCTTTATTAGATCTCACTTTCGCAAGTGGCCGTGAAGGGATTGACAACCCCTTTATTGCATTGGTTGCGAGTTCTCAGTTTGTTAGTGTAGGTGCGTGGGACTTTTGAGGAGCCTCCTACTAGATTGATACCTTGGTTCTCAAAACTGAGGGAAATACTTACGCTACACTTGCTGCATCACCCTTTCCTCTTCGAGGAAAACCAACGCAAGCTCAAGACGTAGCAAGAAGGATTTCTGGTGCCGCTACCGGGGAGGTCTTTGCTCAAGTCAAGACATACTAAGTACCCATCACAAACTCATCTCCCTCGCATTTACATTATTTGCCATTTGCCTCTCGTTTTCCTCTCCCCCACTTCACCCTTGCCGTTTTGTTCGCCCTCTCTTTCCCAATCTCCTCCTCTCTTTCTTGCTTGTCGTTTTTCTGTTTGCTTGTGTGTTGGATTACTTGTTGCCATGGCGCAAGATAATACCAAATTGTGTGATTTCTCGAATACCAATAATAATGATTTCCTAAGTACTCCGATTGCTCCTCTTAATGATGTTGAGTCTTGTGAAATCAATACTCCTTTGCTGAATCTTGTTATGAAAGATCAATTCGCCGGCCTTCCTAGTGAAGATGCCGCTACTCATCTAAATAACTTTGTTGATTTGTGTGATATTCAAAAGAAGAAAGATACGGATAACAATATTGTCAAATTGAAGTTATTTCCGTTTTCACTTAGAGAACATGCTAAAGTTTGGTTTTCGTCTTTGCCTAAAAATAGTATTGATTCTTGGAACAAGTGCAAAGATGCTTTTATCTCTAAGTATTTTCCTCCCGCTAAGATTATCACTCTTAGGAACGATATTATGAATTTTAAACAACTTGATCATGAGCATGTTGCCCAATCTTGGGAAAGAATGAAATTGATGCTTCGCAATTGCCCTACTCATGGTTTGAATTTATAGATGATCATACACAATTTTTATGCCGGCTTGAACTTTGCTTCTATAAATCTCTTAGATTCGGCCGCGGGAGGCACGTTTATGGAAATTACGTTAGGAGATGCTACAAAATTGCTTGATAATATTATGGCTAATTATTCTCAATGGCACACCGAAAGATCTTTTAGTAAAAAAGTGCATGCTATAGAAGAAATCAATGTTTTGAGTGGAAAGATGGATGAACTTATGAAGATGTTTGCTACTAAAAATACTCCTCTTGATCCCAATGATATGCCTTTGTCTTCCTTGATTGAGAATAATAATGAATCTATGGATGTGAATTTTGTTGGTAGGAATAGTTTTGGAAACAATGCTTATAGAGGAAATTTTAATGCTAGACCGTTCCCTAGTAATTCCTCTAATAATTATGGAAAGTCCTACAATAATTCTTATGGTAATTTTAGTAAGATGCCTCTGATTTCGAGAATAGTGTGAAAGAATTTATGATTTCTCTAAAGAATTTTAATGCTTTGCTTGAAGAAAAATTGCTCAAAGTTGATGATTTGGCTAGGAACGTTGATCGACTTCCGCTTGATGTTAATTCTCTTAAACTTGGATCTTCTTCTCCTAAGCATGATATCAATGAGTCCCTCAAAGTAATGATAATTTCCATTGACGAGTGCAAGGAAAGAACCGCTAGATTGCGTGCTAAAAAAGAAAGCTTTATAAAAGCGTGTTCTTCTAGTCCTCGTGAAAATAATGATGAGGATCTTAAAGTTATTGATGTGTCTCCTATTAGATCTATGTTTTGCAATATGAATTTTGATGATTATGGGACTGATGATGAATCAACTCCGCCTAGAAGGCATCCCAAGAATTCGAAGTCTTTAGATCTTAATGCTAAAATTGGTAAAAGTTAGATTGGAGAATCCTCAACTTCCAATAATATTGAACCTTCCATCTCGGATTTCAAGGAATTTGATTATGATAATTGTTATTTAAAAGGGTGTATTTCCTTGTTGCAATCCGTTGTGAATTCTCCTCATGCTTATAGTCAAAATAAAGCTTTTACCAAACATATCGTTGATGCCTTGATGCAATCTTATGATGAAAAACTTAATTTGGAAGTTTCTATACCTAGAAAACTTAATGATGAGTGGGAACCTACTATAAAGATTAGAATTAAAGATTATGAGTGTTTTGCTTTGTGTGATTTGGGTGCTAGTGTTTCCACGATTCTGAAAACTTTATGTGATGTTTTAGGTTTCCATGATCTTGATGATTGCTCTTTAAATTTGCACCTTGCGGTTTCCACCGTTAAAAAGCCTATGGGAAGGATCAATGATGTTCTTATTGTTGCAAATAGAAATTTGGCGCCCGTAGATTTTATCGTTCTTGATATAGATTGCAATCTTTCTTGCCCTATTATTCTTGGTAGACCTTTCCTTAGAACGATTGGTGCGATTATTGATATGAAGGAAGGGAATATTAGATTCCAATTTCCATTAAAGAAAGGCATGGAGCACTTTCCAAGAAAGAAAGTCAAATTACCTTATGAATCTATCATGTGTGCTACTTATGAACTTAGTGCCAAAGATGGCACTCGTTAGATCTATCTTCGCTTTTATGCCTAGCTAGGGGCATTAAACGATAGCGCTAGTTGGGAGGCAACCCAATTTTTCTTTATGTTTTTTGTTTTTGCTCCTGTTTGCTAATAAATCTTGCATCTACCTTCTGGTTAGATGTGTTTTTATCTTTTAATTAGTGTTTGTGCCAAGTAGAACCTATAGGATAACCTACGATGATAGTTGATTTGATTTTGCTGAAAAACAGAAACTTTGCGCGCATGAATATAATTTTGTTAAATCACAGGAACGTGCTTTTGCGTTGATTCCTTTTTCTGCTGTTCAATAAACAAATTGTCCAGGACTTCCTATTTTGGTAGGATTTAGTTCCAGAAGTTTGCGTTAGTTACAGATTTCTACAGATTGTTCTGTTTTTGACAGATTCTGTTTTTTATGTGTTGTTTGCTTATTTCAATGCATCTATGGCTAGTAAATTAGTTTAAAAACCATAAGAAAGTTGGAATACATTAGGTTTAACACCAAATTAAATAAAGAATGAGTTCATTGCATTACCTTATGTGGTGGTTTTGTTTTCTTTCACTAACGGGGCTTATAAGATATCCTGTTGAGTTTTGTGTTGTGAAGTTTTCAAGTTTTGGGTAACGCTTTTATGGACTATGGAATAAGGAGTGGCAAGAGCCTAAGGTTGGGTATGCCCATGGTACCCCAAGATATTCAAGGATAGCCAAAATCCTAAGCTTGGGGATGTCCCGGGAAGGCATCCCCTCTTTCGTCTTCGTTCATTGGTAACTTTACTTGGAGCTATATTTTTATTCGCCACATGATATGTGTTTTGCTTGGAGCGTCGTGTATTATATTAGTCTTTGATTTTTAGTTTACCACAATCATCCTTGCTGTACACACCTTTTGGGAGAAGCCTATTTGATTAGAATTTGCTAGAATACTCTATCTGCTTCACTTATATCTTTTGAGCTTGATAGCTTTTGCTCTAGTGCTTCACTTATATCTTTTAGAGCATGGTGGTGTCTTAATTTTGAAGAAATTGCTAGTCTCTCATGCTTCATTTATATCTTTTTGAGAGTCTTTTAGAACAGCATGATATTGCTATGATCATAAAGTTGGTCCTAGAATGATGAGCATCCAAGTTGGGTATAATAAAAACTATCATAAAAAGTGAATTGGATGCTATGATCAACTTGATGCTTGATAATTGTTTTGAGATATGGAGGTAGTGATATTAAAGTCATGCTAGTTGGGTGATTATGAATTTAAAGGATGCTTGTGTTGAAGCTTGTGATTCCCGTAGCATGCACGTATGGTGAACCGCTTTGTGATGAAGTTGGAGCACAATTTTATTTATTGATTGTCTTCCTTATGAGTGGAGGTCGGGGACGAGCGATGGTATTTTCCTACCAATCTATCCCCCTAGGAGCATGCGCGTAGTACTTTGGTTTTTGATGACTTCTAAATATTTGCAACAAGTATATGAGTTCTTTTGATTAATGTTGAGTCCATGGATTATACGCACCCTTTCACCCTTCCATCATTGCTAGCCTCTCTTGTATCGCGCAACTTTCGCCGGTACCATATACCCACCATTTACCTTCCTCAAAACAGCCACCATGCCTACCTATTATGGCATTTCCATAGCCATTCCGAGATATATTGCCATGCAACTTTCCACCGTTCCATTCATATGACACGCATTACTTTTGTCATATTGCTTTTTGCATGATCATGTAGTTGACATCGTATTTGTGGCAAGGCCACCTTCATAATTTCATACATGTCGCTCTTGATTCATTGCATATCCCGGTACACCGCCGGAGGCATTCATATAGAGTCATATCTTGTTCTAGCTTTGAGTTGTAAATCCATAAAAGTGTGATGATCTTCATTATTAAAGCATTGTCCTAGTGAGGAAAGGATGATGAAGACTATGATTCCCCCACAAGTCGGGATGAGACTTCGGACTTTACAAAAAAAAAGAGAGAAAGGCCAAAAAAAAGAGAAGGCCAAAGAAAAATAAAAAGAAAAAAAGTAAAAAAAACATATAAAATGAGAGAAAAAGAGAGAAGGGACAATGCTACTATCTCTTTTTCCACACTTGTGCTTCAAAATAGCACCATGATCTTCATGTTAGAGAGTCTCATATGTTGTCACTTTCATATACTAGTGGGAATTTTTTATTATAGAACTTGGCTTGTATATTCCAATGATGGGCTTCCTCAAAATGCCCTAGGTCTTCGTGAGCAAGCGAGTTGGATGCACACCCACTTAGTTTCTTTTGTTGAGCTTTCATATATTTATAGCTCTAGTGCATCCGTTGCATGGCAATCTCTACTCACTCACATTGATATCTATTAATGGGCATCTCCATAGCCCGTTGATACGCCTAGTTGATGTGAGACTATCTTCTCCTTTTTGTCTTCTCCACAACCACCATTCTATTCCACATATAGTGCTATGTCCATGGCTCACGCTCATGTATTGCGTGAAAGTTGAAAAAGTTTGAGATTATTAAAGTATGAAACAATTGCTTGGCTTGTCATCGGGGTTGTGCATGATTAAATAATTTGTGTGATGAAGATAGAGCAACAGCCAGACTATATGATTTTGTAGGGATAACTTTCTTTAGCCATGTTATTTTGACAAGACATGATTACTTTGATTAGTATGCTTGAAGTATTACTATTTCTTATGTCAATGTGAACTTTTATTTTGTATTCATTTGGATCTGAACATTCATGCCACAATAAATAAAATTACATTGAGAATTATGCTAGGTAGCATTCCACATCAAAATTTTCTTTTTTATCATTTACCTACTCGAGGACGAGCAGGAATTAAGCTTGGGGATGCTTGATACGTCTCCAACGTATCTATAATTTTTTATTGTTCCATGCTATTATATTACCCCTTTTGGATGTCCATGGGCTTTATTTTACACATTTATATCATTTTTGGGACTAACCTACTAACCGGAGGCCCAGCTCGTATTGCTGTTTTTTTGCCTATTTCAGTATTTCGAAGAAAAGGAATATCAAACGGAGTCCAAACGGAATGAAACCTTCGAGAGCGTGATTTTTGGAACGAACGTGATCCGGAGAGCTTGGAGTGCAAGTCAAGAAGCAACCGAGGCCCCCACGAGATAGGAGGCCGCCCCCCCCCCCTGTAGGGCACGTCCTCCTGTCTCGTGGGCCCCTCGGGCGGCCACCGACGTACTTCTTCCTCCTATATATACCTACGTGCCCTGAAAACATCCAAGGGCACCACGAAACACAATTACCACCGTCGTAACATCCTGTATCCGCGAGATCCCATCTTGGAGCCTTCGCCGGCACTCTGCCGGAGGGGGAATCGACCACAGAGGGCTTCTACATCAACACCCTTGCCCCTCCGATGAGTTGTGAGTAGTTTACCACAGACCTATGGGTCCATAGTTATTAGCTAGATGGCTTCTTCTCTCTTTTTGGATCTCAATACAATGTTCTCCCCCTCTCTTCTAGAGATCTATTCGATGTAAACTCTTTTTGAGGTGTGTTTGTCGAGATCCGATGAATTGTGGGTTTATGATCAAGTGTATCTATGAATAATATTTGAATCTTCTCTGAATTCTTTTATGTATGATTGAGTTATCTTTGCAAGTCTCTTCGAATTATCAGTTTGGTTTGGCCTACTAGATTGGTCTTTCTTGCCATGGGAGAAGTGCTTAGCTTTGGATTCAATCTTGCGGTGTCCTTACCCAGTGACAAAAAGGGTTGCAAGGCACGTATTGTATTGTTGCCATCGAGGATAACGAGATGTGGTTTATATCATATTGCATGAGTTTATCCTTCTACATCATGTCATCTTGCTTAATGTGTTACTCTGTTCTTATGAACTTAATACTCTAGATGCAGGCAGGAGTCAGTCGATGTGTGGAGTAATAGTAGTAGATGCAGGCAGGAGTCGATCTACTTGTTATGGACGTGATGCCTATATACATGATCATGCCTAGATAATATCATAACTATGCGCTTTTCTATCAATTGCTCGACAGTAATTTTTTCACCCACCATAATACTTATGCTATCTTGAGAGAAGCCTCTAGTGAAACCTATGGCCCCCGGGTCTATCTCTTATCATATTTGCTTTCAATCTACTTTTATTTGCATCTTTACTTTTTGCATCTATATTATAAAATACCAAAAATATATTTATCTTATCATACTATCTTTATTAGATCTCACTTTCGCAAGTGGCCGTGAAGGGATTGACAACCCCTTTATTGCGTTGGTTGCGAGCTCTCAGTTTGTTTGTGTAGGTGCGTGGGACTTTTGAGGAGCCTCCTACTGGATTGATACTTTGGTTCTCAAAACTGAGGGAGATACTTACGCTACACTTGCTGCATCACCCTCTCCTCTTCGAGGAAAACCAACGCAAGCTCAAGACGTAGCAGGAATCACTTGATTATGAATCACTTGGTACTTGCGAACCGTGCCTCATGGGCAAGGTGACTAAAACGCCGTTCTCCAGAACTATGGAGCGAGCAACAAATTTGTCTGAAATCGTACATACTGATGTATGTGGTCCAATGAACATTGAGGCTCGCGGCTGGTATCGTTATTTTCTCACCTTCACAGATGATTTAAGCAGATATGGGTATATCTACTTGATGAAACACAAGTCTGAAACAATTGAAAAGTTCAAAGAATTTCAGAGTGAAGTGGAAAATCATCGTAACAAGAAAATAAAGCTATGATCCAATCGTGGAGGAGAATATTTGAGTTACGAGTTTGGTTTACATTTGAAACTATGTGGAATAGTTTCGCAACTCACGCCACCCGGAACACCACAACGTAATGGTGTGTCCGAACGTCGTAATCGTACTTTACTTGTGTTGTATTCGTTGCTTGCTTGTGTGCTTGTTGTTGTTGCATCATATAGGTTGCTCACCTAGTAGCATATCTAGACAACCTACTTTGATGCAAAGTTTAATTTGGTAAAGAAAAGCTAAAAATTGTTAGTTGCCTATTCATCACCACCCCCCCCCCCCTCTGTAGTCAACTATATCGATCCTTTTCAGCAACTCTTGCTAGAGTGCCATTTTGGCCCATAATTGCCATATTGGAGGTTATTATGATAATCAATCCAATATGACGATTTCGCTAAAGTTTTTCTAACAGTGGAAAGCAAGGAAGTAGTGCCAAAGTATTTTGTGACTCTTAACAAATTATTAACACCAGTACTTCGTAGTAAGCAATATATATATAATACATTAGCGAGAAAGAGATTGCATAATGCAACATGTAATCTTATTCCATTTTCTTTAACAAACATATGCAACAATGTTTCTTGTTCTTTCAAAGGAAAGGCTTAATTTTGTCGTTCATATAGATTTTTTAATCTTTAGAACCATGTTCAGGAAGATACTTTTGAGGGTGTTTTATTTAGTTAAGGCAACATCCGAATATCGATGCCTAGATATTTCACTTGACCAGGTACTTTATGACCCCGGGGATGTGGACCCTGTAAAAGTAGTCATCCCAGTCAATGGTCTTCGGGTCAAAATTGAAGAGGCTGGCATGATCGTCGGCCATGGTGAGCCTAAGCTTGTGTAGGTTCACATCATCAAAGCACCCCTTGAACAATGCGAAGGGCCCATACAAGTCAACAAGCTGCATCACAAACCTATAACAAAACAAAAAAATCATGTCATCTTATGTGCCACATCATCAAGATGGTACAACTGCACACAGGTTTAATGACTAACCTGTACTTGTGTGCGTGGTCGTGATAGAGGGTACTGAGGCCGAAGAGGCCACAACAGATGATGGAGAGCAGATGTAGGAGCTCAAGGAAGAGGCGGTACCTGAGCACCATAAAGAGTTGGAAGGAGGCGATGCTCCTCAGGAACGACATCTTATGGGTGCGCACGGGGCGACCATCAGGGCCCACACGAGGGTTCTCTGTGAAGTACCGGAATCCCGCCTCATGCAACACATTGTACGACACCGGGTGACACAATGATGAGCTCACGTGGTACACCGCCGGTGGCCGTGGCTTGGGATGGGCCATTATCTTCTCAAACGAGGACGAGGCGTGCATCACAATGGCAGCTATGATCGCGTTCACCACCATGTCACCGGGAATCTGCAACAGCATATACCCAACCAATCGATTGCGTTCACCACTGCCGTTCAAATGCATCTTGCTAAAGGTTCTCCTAGACTCGTAGCATAAAAAATGCACGCGGAAATATCATTAGTGCACTGTACAACTTTGCTTACCACATCCATGGTAAGGTCGAGGTCGGCCAAGAAGTATGTCAAGTTCTGCTTGGCATAGCCGATCACTATCGTGTCGATGGTCCTGCAGTTTACATTTTTCTGCTGAACAAATATTGCGGTATATTTTGCAGTTGCAACAAATTTAAAAGGCGGCGTTTTAAATTTGAAGCTAGAGACAGTAAAAGAAACTCATAAGAACCTGGTGCCTTCAATCCATCCGGGCAGTGGGTCATTCTGGACGCTAGTGATGATGCTAGGACGAACGATGACAACGGGGACATCACCCTGCATCTGACCTAACACCATCTCTCCCATCGATTTGGTGAACACGTATGTGTTGGGCCACCCAAAGTGTCGGGCCCTGGCGAGGCCGAGATCTTTCATGGCCTTCCTTTTGGCCTTTGACGACGAGTCAACGTCGGCCTGAAGTTGCTTTTTCAGGTCGTTGGCCAGCCTGAACTCGGTGTTGATGTCAAGGTGGGTCCCCTCAAGGAGTGTCTCGCCTTCATGGAACGGCCTCTCCTCCACCAGCCCTTGCTTCTCACCCGCCACGTATGCTGCATTTATTAGTAGCCTAATTTGTGAATCCAGTCTCGGACTAGTTTAATTTGTATCCATGAACTTGCATAACCAATGGTAATTTGTACAGTCGATACACGTACCTGTGGAGACATGGAGGAGCACCTTGAGGTTGGGACACTTCTTGGCGAAGTTGCACATATGCTTCACTCCCATCACGTTCACGTCCAGAGCCACATCATACCTGCACGCGCGCGCACACACGCACTTACATTTCATAGTTCTTTGGAGACCATTCACGACTCTTGTGATCAAGGGGGAACCACACGACACGAGGCTGGGCTCCCGCGACAGCACCCGCGTCGGGTGAGCGCCCCCGGCGGCAGCGCCTCGATCTCCCTTCTCCGGCCGGCTTGCTCTGCAGCTGCCCAGGCCAGATCCGGAGTCCCCTGCCATCCCTCTCTCTTCTCCGTGCGGGGCTCGGCTCGGCTCGGCGTCCAGCGTTGGGACGGACTGGCGCTCTCGCGTCCGCGTAAGTGCCGGCTGGGCGCTCGCCGCCATCGCCTGGATCTCCGGGCTCTGGTCTCCGTCCTCCGTTGCAGCCGTCTGACCGGATCCGGGTACCCCGCGGCGCCCTCTCCCACGCCAGCCTTGCCGCTGCCTCGTCTCCCGGTTCCTCTTCGTCATCTTTGTCTCCCAAGGCGGGACACGGGCTTTTCATGTTGGTGAGTAGGCCGTTTTTGGATTGCTTGTAGTAGTATCCTTTTTACCCGGTTTTCCATAAATTTACTACTCTAGGCAATTATCTTCTTAATTAATGGACCCGATAAAATCCGAACGTTCGGATTTTAAGCATTTCATCCCGAACGTTTTTACATGGCAAATTTAGTTGACGCGAGGTGGCAACTTTAGTTGTTAAGACATGGCAACTTTGTACCAGTTCGTTTTTTTGTCAGAAAATTGCAAAGTTTGTCAACCTCACGTGAACTAAAGTTGCCATTAAAAATGTTCGGGTTGCCATGCTTAAAATCCAAACGTTCGGGATTTATCATTGCCGTAATTAATTGATGAGGCCATACTTTTGTCTTTGTTTAGGAAAAAAGAACTCTTGTGATCAAACTTTGATACTACACCTGGACACGTTCTCTCCGTCCGGTTTTTCTCGGGCATAACATTCAATTGACGACAACGTACCTTTCGTAGAAGTTGGTGGTGGCAGCACCATTAACGATGACCTCGAGCTCCTCGGTCAATTGGAGCTCCTTCAGAGTCTCAGGGTCGATGCCGAAGTCCTCGCCCATCACGTCTCCCGCCAACGGGACAATCTTCTCTTGGATGAAAGATTTAAACCCGTCGCCGTGCTTCTCCCTCAGAAGCCCGAACAACTCCTTCCCTACTACCTGCGCATGATCATTTCTACGTATCAGCTTAACTTCACGGGGTTTCACTGTTCTGCGAGTGCATGTTTAACTAGTCGGGAAGAAAATAATGGACAACGCTACCTCATTCTCCACCCGATGCTTCGCCGCCGCAGCATCCACCGCTCGCACGGGAAGATAGATCTTCCTCACATCAGGCTGAACTCTTAGTATCTTCTCCACCAGTACTGCATACATGAACCGAGACAAGAACAAATTAACACATGAGCACAATGCAACAGCAGTCCAGCATGATTTGGTCTTGAATGAGTAAATGACACCCGCGACACATGAATTTTACGCGAAACAGGAGTTTACTCTTCTAGAATCTGCAACAAATAGTGCATGCATGCTTACTCTTTCCAAGAAAGCCTGTTGATCCAGTGACGAGGATGCTCTTGTTCTTGAAGTATTCGGTGATCTTTTGTTCATTCAGTGTGCTAACCATCTCGCCTTTTTTTTTCCTTTCTTGTGTGCGTGCGTGTGTCTGAGTTGGAGGAAGTGGCAGAGACCAGAGAGAAGGATGTAAGGAAGAAATGATTGGTGCAAGGTTTGAGTGACTCGAAAGAGGCTCCTTTACATAGTATTTATACACGGGCATCAAAGGTGTTGTGTGTAGGTAGGAGAGGGGAGGGGAGTCTTAATTTGAGACGCTTGATGAGCGCACGAATTAACCATGACAACATATTATGTGCTGCCCAACCAAAACCAGGACCTGCAGCACTAAAAACCTAGCAGTAGGAGTACTCTATCTAGATTTACAAACAAAGTTATTATTGCGGTTGGAGTACATTTCTAGCCATCAAAGTAGACAACCAGTCGTGGTACTATATACTCCCTCCGTCCGGAAATACTCGTCGGAGAAGTGGATGTATCTAGACATATTTTTGTTCTAGATACATCCATTTTTATCAATTTCTCCGACAAGTATTTTGGGACGGAGGGAGTAGTTGCCATACTTAAGAATGAGTTGTCTAGAGTCAGTAGGTCCCCCAACACGTTTGGGTCGGCCGGCCGCCCGGCGTTCGCCCTGTTTTAGATATGGGTCGGCAGCACGCCCAACGCGCCGACCCATATGTGCCGGCGTGGCCGGCTGGCCCCCTATTTTGCATGAATTTGCATAGTTTGAATCAAATAACATAGTTTGGACCGAATAAAATAGCCTAGTTATTACAAGCCGAATAAAAATAAAAATGTCTCACATAGTTTTGCAAACGAATAAAAGAAGATACATTTATTGGTTACCAACATGAGCCTACACATGTTCAACCAAATTATTTTGCAGTTGCACGTGAGTTTCCCAATCACGCATGTCTTGATGAAATTGGGTGAACTGTTCAACGTTGCCGCTCCTCCATGCTCAGGCACAACATTCTCACCCTGAAACTGAAACCCTTGATCATACAGACATTCTGGGCACTCGTCTTCCACGATCATATTATGCATGATCACACAAGCAGTCATCACCTCCCACAGTTTCTGTGTGCTCCAGGTATTAGCAGGATACCGAACGATGCCACATCGAGATTGCAAAACACCAAAGGCTCGCTCGACATCCTTCCTAGCACTCTCTTGCTCTTGGGCAAATCTTTCCTCTTCTCTTCGACGGGGTTGAGTATTGTCTTGACAATAGTGGTCCATGAGGATAGATACCGTCACCCAGGTAGTATCCTTTGTCGTAATTGTGGCCGTTGACAGTAAAGTTCACCGGCGGGTTGTTGCCTTCGGCAAGCCTAGCAAACACCGGCGAGCGCTGAAGCACGTTGATATCATTGTGTGATCCGGCCATGCCAAAGAAAGAGTGCCATATCCAGAGATCTTGAGACGCCACGACCTCTAGTATGACAGTGCAAGCCCTGACATGGCTCTTATACTGCCCTTGCCAAGCAGAAGGGCAGTTCTTTCACTCCCAATGCATGCAGTCTATGCTACCAAGCATCCCTGGGAAGCCCCTGCTGGCACTCATCGCCAACAAACGGGTTGTATCTTCAACAGTCGGCTCTCTCAAGTACACAGGGCCAAACACAACAATAACAGCCTTGCAGAACTTATACAGGGACTCTAGGCAAGTCGACTCGCTCATACGGACGTACTCGTCAATGAGATCACCAGGCACTCCGTATGCAAGCATTCGAATGGCGGCAGTGCATTTCTGATAGGAGGAAAAACCAATCTTGCCAACTGCATCCTCTTTGCACTCGAAATAGTCATCATAGCCGACCACCCCCTCTCTAATACGGTTGAAAAGATGTCTACTCATACGGAAATGGCGGCGGAATTTTTGATATTTGAACAACGGATTTGTTGTATCAAAGTAGTCCTTCCAAAGAAGGAAATGCCCGCTCTCTCGATTGCGATTCAACGCCGGAAGGTGGCCCGGAATGGAGCCACAGAACAACGGCCGCTGGCTGTTGAGGTGGTGATGGACCAATACGGCAGCCAATATCTCCTCCTCGTCATCAGACGACGAATCGTCGGAGTCGCAAAGAAAATTATGGAAAAAGAACTCGTCGGCGGAGTGTTTTGTACCTTGGCAAACTGTCGAACAGTTTGCGGGCGTCGACGAAGGAGACGACCGGCTGATGTCTACTACACAACCTTCTTCTTGTAGACGTTGTTGGGCCTGCAAGTGCACAGGTTTGTAGGACAGTAGCAAATTCCCCTCAAGTGGATGATCTAAGGTTTATCAATTCGTAGGAGGCGTAGGATGAAGATGGTCTCTCTCAAACAACCTGCAACCAAATAACAAAGAGTCTCTTGTGTCCCCAACACACCCAATACAATGGTAAATTGTATAGGTGCACTAGTTCGGCGAAGAGATGGTGATACAAGTGCAATATAGATAGTAGATATAGGTATTTGTAATCTGAAAATATAAAAACAGCAAGGTAACAAGTGGTAAAAGTGAGCGTAAACGGTATTAAAATGGTAGGAAACAAGGCCTAGGGTTCATACTTTCACTAGTGCAAGTTCTCTCAACAATAATAACATAGATAGATCATATAACAATCCCTCAACATGCAACAAAGAGTCACTCCAAAGCCACTAATAGCGGAGAACAAACATAGAGATTATGGTAGGGTACGAAACCACCTCAAAGTTATTCTTTCGGATCGATCTATAAAAGAGTTCGTACTAGAATAACACCTTAAGACACAAATCAACAAAAACCCTAATGTCACCTAGATACTCCATTGTCACCTCAAGTATCCGTGGGCATGATTATACGATATGCATCACACAATCTCAGATTCATCCAACCAACACAAAGTACTTCAAAGAGTGCCCCAAAGTTTCTACCGGAGAGTCAAGAAAACGTGTGCCAACTCCTATGCATAGGTTCATGGGCGTAACCCGCAAGTTGGTCACCAAAACATACATCAAGTGGCACGTGATATCCCATTGTCACCACAGATAAACACGACAAGACATACATCAAGTGTTCTCAACTAAAGACTCAATCCGATAAGATAACTTCAAGAGGGAAACTCAATTCATCACAATAGAGTAGAGGGGGAGAAATATCATAAGATCCAACTATAATAGCAAAGCTCGCGATACATCAAGATCGTGCCATAGAGAGAACACGAGAGAGAGAGAGAGATCAAAAACATAGCTACTGGTACATACCCTCAGCCCCGAGGGTGAACTACTCCCTCCTCGTCATGGAGAGCGTCGGGATGATGAAGATGGCCATCGGTGATGGATTCCCCCTCCGGCAGGGTGCCGAAACGGACTCCCGAGAGGTTTTTGGTGGCTACAGAGGCTTGCGGCTGCGGAACTCCCGATCTATCTTGATATTCGATGGTTTTAGGGTACGTAGGGTTATATAGGCGAAAGAAGTCGGTCGGGGGGTGCTCGAGAGGCCCACAAGACAGGGGGGCGCGCCCTGTAGGGGGGAGCGCCCCCTATCTCCTGGGCTCCTCGAGTATCTTCTGACGTGAACTCCAAGTCTCCAAGATGATATTCTTCCAAAAAATAACGTTGCCGAAGGTTTCATTCCGTTTGGACTCCGTTTGATATTCCTTTTCTTCGAAATACTGAAACAGGCAATAAAACAGCAATATGGGCTGGGCCTCCGGTTAGTAGGTTAGTCCCAAAAATGATATAAATGTGTAAAATAAAGCCCATAAACATCCAAAAGGGATAATATAATAGCATGGAACAATCAAAAATTATAGATACGTTGGAGACGTATCAAGCATCCCCAAGCTTAATTCCTGCTCGTCCTCGAGTAGGTAAATGATAAAAATAGAATTTTTGATGTGGAATGCTACCTAGCATAATTCTCAATGTAATTTTCTTTATTGTGGCATGAATCTTCAGATCCAAATGATTCAAAATAAAAGTTCATCTTGATAAAAGAAATAGTAAAACTTCAAGCATACTAATCAAAGTAATCATGTCTTCTCAAAATAACATGGCAAAAGAAAGTTCATCCCTACAAAATCATATAGTTAGGCTATGCTTCATTTTCGTCACACAAAGATGTTCCCAACTTCTATACCCCCGATGACAAGCCAAGCAATTGTTTCATACTTAAATAATCTCAAACTTTTTCAACCTTCACGCAATACATGAGCGTGAGCCATGGATATCGCACTATGGGTGGAATAGAATATTATGATGGGGATTGTGTGGAGAACACAAAAAAGGAGAAAGTCTCACATTGACGAGGATAATCAACGGGCTATGGAGATGCCCATCAATTGATGTCAACATGAGGAGTAGGGATTGCCATGCAACAGATGCACTAGAGCTATAAATGAATGCTCAACAAAAGGAAACTAGTGGGTGTGCATCCAACTTGCTTGCTCACGAAGACCTAGGGCATTTGAGGAAGCCCATCGTAGGAATATACAAGCCAAGTTCTATAATGAAAAATTCCCACTAGTATGAAAAAAGACAACTTATGAGACTCAGTATATGAAAAACATGGTGCTACTCTGAAGCACAATATATGAGACTCACTACATGAAGAACAAGGTGCTACTTTGAAGCACAAGTGTGGAAAAAGAGATAGTAACATTGCCCTTTTTATTTATTTATTTTTTTCTTTTCTTTTTATTTTCCTTTTTTGGCCTTTTTTGGGCAATGCTCTAATAATGATGATCATCACACTTCTATTGATTACAACATATGAATTACAACTTGAAACTATAACAAGATATGACTCTATATGAATGCCTCCGGCGGTGTACCGGGATGGTGCAATGAATCAAGAGTGACATGTATGAAAAATTATGCATGGTGGCTTTGCCACAAATACGATGTCAACTACATGATCATGCAATGGTAATATGACAAAAGTAAAGTATGTCACGATGATGATGAACGGAACGGTGGAAAGTTGCATGGCAATATATCTCGAAATGGCTATGGAAATGCCATAATAGGTAGGTATGGTGGCTGTTTTGAGGAAGATATAAGGAGGTTTATGTGTGATAGAGCGATCGTATCACGGGTTTGGATGCACCGTGAAGTTTGCACCAACTCTCAAGGTGAGAAAGGGCAATGCACGGTACCGAAGAGGCTAGCAATGGTGGAAAGATAAAAGTGCGTATAATCCATGGACTCAACATTAGTCAAAAGAACTCATATACTTATTGAAAAAATTTATAAGTCATCAAAAATCAAGCACTACGCACATGCTCCTAGGGGGATAGATTGGTAGGGAAAGACAATCGCTCGTCCCCGACCGCCACTCATAAGGATGCACAAGCCAGGTACACTTCATGTTTCAAATTTGTTACACAACTTTAACCATATGTGCATGCTACAGGACTTGCTAACTTCAACACAAGCATTCTTTAAATTCATAATCACCCAACTAGCATGACTTTAATACCACTACCTCCATATCTCAAAACAATTATCAAGTATCAAATTGATCATAGCATCCAATTCACTTTCTATGATAGTTTTTATTATACCCAACTTGGATGCCTACTATTCTAGGACCAATTTTATAACCATAGCAAATACCATGCTGTTCTAAAAGGCTCTCAAAAAGATATAAGTGAAGCATGATAGACTAGCAATTTCTACAAAAATAAGCCACCGCCGTGCTCTAAAAGATATAAGTGATGCACTAGAGCAAATGACAAACTACTCCGAAAGATATAAGTGAAGATCAATGAGTAGTCGAATAATTGTGCAACTATGTGAAGACTCTCTAACATTAAGGAATTTCAGATCTTGGTATTGTATTCAAACAGCAAGCAAATACTAACAAAAGAAAATGACGCTCCAAGCAAAACACATATCATGTGGCGAATAAAAATATAGCTCCAAGTAAAGTTACCGATGAATGAAGACGAAAGAGGGGATGCCTTCCGGGGCATCCCCAAGCTTAGGCTCTTGGTTGTCCTTGGATATTACCTTGGGCTGCCTTGGGCATCCCCAAGCTTAGGCTCTTGCCACTCCTTATTCCATAGTCCATCGAATCTTTACCCAAAACTTGAAAACTTCACAACACAAAACTCAACAGAAAACTCGTAAGCTCCGTTAGTATAAGAAAACAAAACCACCACATAAGGTACTGTAATGAACTCATTTTTTATTTATTTTGGTGTAATATCTACTGTATTCCAACTTATCTATGGTTCATACCCTCCGATACTACTCATAGATTCATCAAAATAAGCAAACAACACATAGAAAACAGAATCTGTCAAAAACAGAACAGTCTGTAGTAATCTGTATCAAACGTATAATTATGGAACTCCAAAAATCCTAATAAATTAGGACGTCCTAAGAAATTTGTGTACCAATCCAGATCAAGAAGAATCAGATCAGAATCACGTTTATGTGAATTAACAAAACTAATTTACTAGGTGCCAAAGTTTCTGATTTTCAGCAGGATCAACACAACTATCACCGTAAGCTATCCTAAAGGTCTTACTTGGCACTTTATTGAAACAAAAGATATAAAACATGATTAATATAATAGCATAATCATGTGAACACACAAAAACAGTAAGGATAAATATTGGGTTGTCTCCCAACAAGCGTTTTTCTTTAATGCCTTTCTAGCTAGGCATGATGATGACAATGATGCTCACATAAAAGATAAGAATTGAAACATAAAGGGAGCATTATGAAGCATATGACTAGCACATTTAAGTCTAACCCACTTCCTATGCATAGGGATTTTGTGAGCGAACAACTTATGGGAACAATAATCAACTAGCATAGGAAGGTAAAACAAGCATAGCTTCAAAAATTTAAGTACATAGAGAGAAAACTTGACATTATTGCACTTCCTACAAGCATATATTCCTCCCTCATAATAATTTTCAGTAGCATCATGAATGAATTCAACAATATAACCAGCACCTAAAGCATTCTTTTCATGATCTACAAGCATAGAATTTTTACTACTCTCTACATAAGCAAAATTCTTCTCATTCGGAATAGTGGGAGTATCATAAGAGACTTGAACACTAAAAAATATTTCCACATTAAAAGAGTAATGTTCAGAAAAAGGGTAATCATAATCATGACAAAATTTGTAAATATAATCATCACTACTTTTTATAGCATAAGTTTCATCATAATAATCATCATAAGTAGCAACTTCGTTCTCATCATAATCGATTGAAACCTCTCACAAGATAGTGGAATCACTAAATAAAGTTGACACTCTTCCAAATCCACTTTCGTATTCATCACAATAAAATTCAACATCCTCCAAAATAGTGGGATCACTACTTCCTAAAGTTGACACTCTTCCAAACCCACTTTCATCAATATAATCATCATAGGTAGGAGGCATGCTATCATCATAACAACTTTGCATATCAAAACTTGGGATGCTAAAAATATCATCTTCACTAAACGTAGCATCCCCAAGCTTGGGACAAACATTAATTTCAGCAAACATATTCTCAAATATGTCATCCTCATCAAACATAGCTTCCCCAAGCTTGGGCCCTTTCATATCATAAGCATAATCACTCTCATCATTAAAAATATAAATAGCACCAATAGTAAAGCAATTATCATCATCACAATGAGTAGTAGGAGCAACATCATTTGGGAGGGATACCTTTCTACCTTTGTTACTCCTTCTTTTATTTTTATTTTTCATATTATGTGTGGGTTCAACCTTCCTCTTTGAGCTCCTTATTGACGAGATTGGTTGAATAGAAAGCTCCTCCTCGTTACCTGATTCATCATAAGAAATAATAGGAGGATATTGGGAAGTCTCTTCCCTTTCATTAGTATTCTCTTCATCTTATATTTGCTTTCTTTTCTTTAGGTAATTGGCAATATAAGGATTTTCAATGCAATTCACCGCACAATACAAATAAATCTTCTCTAGATCAATATCAAGGAATTTCTTATGGGCAAATTCTGGAAGGTCCTTAAGTAAACGTTTCAATTCTTCATAACCCAAAAGCAAACTATGTTCATTGTAATGAGCAAGGGAGATCTAATCATCACAAATTTTGGACACGATTCGATCATGAAACAATTTTCATAGGAGATGTAAATGACCACGTTCATTGCAAAGTTCACAAGTACGACAAAGGAAATTTAAATTTTCAGCACTCACATTTAGCCTTTCTTGCAACCATTTAGTTTCTAAATGCTTATGCCTCTTCCAATATATATCTTCTCTATTTGGTGTGTTCATGCAAACATGCACTCCACAAAAGTTGACATGCTCATAAGATATATTTTCATCATGACTAGAGCAATCATCATTAGTACTATGGATATTCAAGGAGTTTATACTAACAATATTGCAATCATGCTCATCATTCAAAGATTTAGTACCAAGCATTTTAAAGCATTCTTCTTCTAGCAATTGAGCACAATTTTCCTTTCCATCAAACTCACGAAAGATACTAAAAAGACGAAGCGTATGAGACAAACTCAATTCCATTTTTTAGTTTTCTTTTATAAACTAAACTAGTGATAAAACTAGAAACAGAAAGATTTGATTGCAAGATCTAAAGATATACCTTCAAGCACTCACCTCCCTGCCCTGGCACTGGCGCCAGAAAAGAGCTTGATGTCTACTGCACAACCTTCTTCTTGTAGACGTTGTTGAGCCTGCAAGTGCATAGGTTTGTAGGACAGTAGCAAATTTCCCTCAAGTGGATGACCTAAGGTTTATCAATCCGTAGGAGGCGTAGGATGAAGATGGTCTCTCTCAAACAACCCTGCAACCAAATAACAAAGAGTCTCTTGTGTCCCCAACACACCCAATACAATGGTAAATTGTATAGGTGCACTAGTTCGACGAAGAGATGGTGATACAAGTGAAATATAGATAGTAGATATAGGTACTTGTAATCTGAAAATATAAAAACAGCAAGGTAACAAGTGGTAAAAGTGAGCGTAAACGGTATTGCAATGGTAGGAAACAAGGCCTAGGGTTCATACTTTCACTAGTGCAAGTTCTCTCAACAATAATAAATAGATAGATCATATAACAATCCTTCAACATGCAACAAAGAGTCACTCCAAAGCCACTAATAGCGGAGAACAAACGTAGACATTATGGTAGGGTACAAAACCACCTCAAAGTTATTCTTTTGGATCGATCTATAAAAGAGTTCGTACTAAAATAACACCTTAAGACACAAATCAACAAAAACCCTAATGTCACCTAGATACTCCATTGTCACCTCAAGTATCCGTGGGCATGATTTTACGATATGCATCACACAATCTCAGATTCATCCAACCAACACAAAGTACTTCAAAGAGTGCCCCAAAGTTTCTACCGGAGAGTCAAGAAAACGTGTGCCAACCCCTATGCATAGGTTCATGGGCGGAACCCGCAAGTTGGTCACCAAAACATACATCAAGTGGCACGTGATATCCCATTGTCACCACAGATAAACACGGCAAGACATACATCAAGTGTTCTCAAATAAAGACTCAATCCGATAAGATAACTTCAAGAGGGAAACTCAATTCATCACAAGAGAGTGGAGGGGGAGAAATATCATAAGATCCAACTATAATAGCAAAGCTCGCGATACATCAAGATCGTGCCATAGAGAGAACACGAGAGAGAGAGAGATCAAACACATAGCTACTGGTACATACCCTCAGCCCCGAGGGTGAACTACTCCCTCCTCGTCATGGAGAGTGCCGGGATGATGAAGATGGCCACCGGTGATGGATTCCCCTCCGGTGAGGTGCTTGAACGGACTCCGTGAGGTTTTGGTGGCTACTGAGGCTTGCGGCGGCGGAACTCCCGATCTATCTTGATATTCGATGGTTTTAGGGTGCGAGGGTTATATAGGCGAAAGAAGTCGGTCGGGGTGCTCGAGGGGCCCACGAGACAGGGGCGCTACAGGGGCGCGCTTCTATCTCTGGGGTCCTCGAGTATCTTTCGACGTGAACTCCAAGTCTCCGTGATGATATTCTTCCAAAAATAACGCTGCGAAGGTTTCATTCCGTTTGGACTCGCTTGATATTCCTTTTCTTCAAATATCAAACAGCAATAAAACAACAATATGGGCTGGGCCTCCGATTAGTAGGTTAGTCCCAAAAATGATATAAATGTGTAAAATAAAGCCCATAAACATCCAAAAGGTGTAATATAATAGCATGGAACAATCAAAAGTTATAGATACGTTGGAGACGTATCACCGGCGAAGGGAGTCACGGCGCGCACGGACCAGCTAGCTGCCCTGCCGGCGTCCGACGAGTGGGCTGCCATCCGACGAGCGTGCCGGTGAGGATTTGGCTGGGCAGCGAGGCGGCTTCTTGGTCGGGGGCGGCTGGGGGCGCGGGGGTGGGAAGCAGTCGGCTCCCCGGTGGCAAGACGGCGGCGGCGGGCGACATGGGAGTGGGCGGCGTTGTTGGGCGGATGTGGAGGGGCCGTCAGCTGGCAGAGTCGCCTACAAAAAAGGGCACCGGCGTCGGTGACGAAGGAGGCGGGAGAGGGTTGCTGTTGGATGGGGGGAAGGCCAGTGTGCCACCGACCAGTGGGCCCGGGGAAGGAGAAAGCGAGCGTGCGTGTGTCCGGTGCGTGTCCGCGCCGACGCAAATCCAGCTCAAAAATGGGCCGGGAATGGGTCGCCCGCAGACGAAAAGCGGACGCGCGTCCGTTTGGGTCAGCACGTTGGGTCGTCTTTTGTGTCCGCGCCGACCCAAACGGACGGCGGCGGACGAAATGGGTCGCCCTATTGGAGTTGCTCTAAGAGCAACTCTTGCAGAATCGTTATATCGGTTCGATCATCATAATAACCGTTATTATGGTGATTTTAGTTCAAAATGCCACTCTATAGAGTTGGCATCCCATTCTCGATCGTACTAATTTTTGGAGTGCGCTCCAAATCAAGCTCGTGTGCCTCCATATTTTGCGTATGTGGGTGATATTTGAAGTGCACTCCATCGAGAAAATGGTGTGCCACGAAAGAAATTCCCCTTCATGCTGCCCTCCCCCATCCCCGCCGACGTCTCCCTTCCTCGCGCAACTTTGACCGCTTCCGTTCATCCCCCAGTCCCTGCCGACGACACCATGAACTCCTTCTCGACCCCCACGTCTGAATCTATCTGATTGGAGCCGAATCCGGCGACTTCAAGGTCATTGCACCTCCATGGCTCATGTGCCTCTGACACCTCCGGTGGCTGACCTCCACCATGTCAGCGAAGAGTCTGACACAGAGGTGCCTATGCTTTCGCTGGAGGTCGCGGCCCTCAGTGAAGGGCCCAAAGAAGAAGACTGACAAGGGCCCTGCCGCTACCTTCCCCCCTAATTTCCTCCCGGCCGCGGGCGAAACAAGGGTGGCTTTCAGTCGTATGACAGATCAACAACAACGATGGAGTAAAAAAATGGCAAAATATACCCTGTATTTGGTTTATATTCAATTGAATGTGAGGTGATCATGGAAAATTGTTGGCCAAATGTGCAATGTTTGTGATTTAGTGACGATTTTTCAGAATTTGGGGGAGGGGGGTCGACCCTGATACGTCCATTTTGCATCACTATTTTTACTATATGACCTATTTTAGTGATATATTTCACATTATGATGCAATTCGAATGTCTTTTCTCTGTTAAAATGCAAGATAAACAAAGAGAGGGGGATTGTTGTACTTTGGAAATTTGGATAAACAATACAACAGAAGAAAAAGCTATTTTTCGGAGCTCCAAAAATAGCAGAAAGTTTACTGAATTATTTGAAGAAAATATAAAGCCAGGTGCTAGAAGATGGGTCAGAGGGGACCCACCAGGGTGCCACCTGGACGTGTGAGACCCTGATGGGCCCCCTCCCGACGCCCTTTGGCCATAAAATCTCATTTACACCTAGAAAATATCATAGAGGTTCCTCGGGACTTTCCGCGGTAGTCTGCGAGGCGAAACGTAGGCGAAGCACTTTTGCTCTCTGGCACAAGAGTCATCGTCATCACCAACACTCTGTTCAACGTCTGGATCATCATCTTCATCAACATTTTCACCAGCATCATCTCATCTTCAAACCCTAATTCATCCCTTTAGTTCAATATTTGCATCAAACCTTAGATTGGTAACTGAGAGTACTTGTATGTGCTGATTACATCTGGTAGTTGATGCATAGGAGATTTATCAGCGAGAGATTGTTGTGTTCAGATTGCTCATTATATATTTATACCCGTTAATCATGATCCATATGATGTACTGCGAGTAGATCCATTAGTTCTTGAGGACATGAGAGAAGTCTTGTTGCTAGTAATCATATGAATTTTACTACCATTTAATATTTTGATGATATGTTGTGTTGTTCTTCCTCTAGTGTTGTTATGTGAACGTCGACCACATGACACTTCACCATCTTTGGGCCTAGGGAAGACATTGTGGGATTTTTTTTGTCGATTATGGGTTACGGGAGTGATAGAAATCCAAACCCCAGTTTATGAATTATTCCGTGAGGGGCTGTTTTGGATCCTATTGTTTAATGATATGGCCAAATTTATTTTAATTACTTCTCTTGTATTTGTGGATCCTTGCATGGAGGGTACAATCATAAGCAAGTGTTTGTTCAGTAAGGACAATACGTTAACTCCGGTCCACCCACACAGCACGTATTGAATCATGAACGTAACTTAATGAATCATGGGGAAAGTAACTTGATGAGATTGCCATGTGTCCTCAGGAGCATTTTAGTTATTATAAGAAACACCATCGGGTTGTACTTAGAGTACATAAGGATTGGGCCACTTGTTGCACTATACTACTTTTGTTACTATTTATATTTTCACAAATTATCTTGCTATCAAACTATATTTACAACATTTACAATGGCAACTTGCTGAAAACTACTTTTCAATTCCTTTTGCTCCTCGTTGGGTTCGACACTCTTACTTATCGAAAAATCTATGATAGATCCCTATACTCGCTGTTCATCAGACCCTCAACAACGAAACATTTCTTATTAGATCGGTGATTGATACGTCCAATTTGCATCATGTTTTCCTACTGTTATTTATTATGCTTTGGGTCATTATTTCACTTTATGATGCAATTCTAATGTCTTTTCTCTCTTAATTTGCAATATTTACATGAAGAGGGAGATTGCCGGCAGTTGGAATTCTGGACCTGAAAAGGCTACAACAAAGATAGATATTCTCCATAGCTCCAAATGAAGCGAAACATTATGGAGAATTATTTTTGAATTAATAAAAAATACTGGAAGAACGAATCACCAGCAGGGGCCCCACTAGTGAGCCACAAGCTCAGGTGGCGCACCCCAAGGGGGCGTGCCATCCAAGCTTGTGGGCCCACCACCAGGCCTCTGTGGCCCTCCTTCTCCTATATGATACTCCCTCTGTTCCAAAATATAATGCGTCCTCGATTTTTGTACTTCAACTTTGACAATAAGTTTAACCAACGAGACCGACTGCGGCGGGAGCAGAAGTTATACCAATGAATTCGTATTCAAAAGAAGTTTTCAATTATATAATTTTTTGCTCCCACCGCAGTCGGTCTCGTTGGTTAAATTTATGGTCAAAGTTGAACCTCGAGAAGCGTGTGCGCACTATAGTTTGGAATGGAGGGAGTACCATTCACCCCAAAAAATATCAAAAGAAGACATTCGGGACAAAGCGCCGCCATCTCGAGGCGGAATCTGGGCAGGAGCACTTTTGCTCCTCGGTGGAGCGATTTCGCCAGTGATACTTCCCTCCGGGAGAGGGAAATCGAAGCCATCGACATCACCAACGATCCTCTCATCATGAGAGGACCAATCTTCATCAACATCTTTGCCAGCACCATCTCATCTCAAACCCTAGTTCATCTCTTGTATTCAATGTTTGTCCCAAAACCTTAGATTTGTACCTGTGGGTTGCTAGTAGCGTTGATTACGTCATGTAGTTGATGCTAACTATTTATTTGATGAAAGATTATTTCAGATCCTTACACATTCAATATACCTCTGATCTTGAATATGAATATGATTTGTGAGTAGTTACTTTTGTTCTTGAGGACTTGAGAGAATTCTTTTTATAAATAATCATGTGAAGTTGGTATTCGTTCAATATTTTGATGATATGTGTGTTGTTCTTTCTTTAGTGGTGTCATGTGAATGTCGACTACATGACACTTCACCATGCTTGGGCCTAAGGGAAGGCATTGGGGAGTAATAAGTAGATGATGGGTTACGAGAGCGACGGAAGTTTAAACCCTAGTTTTTGTGTTATTCCGTAGGGGGATGATTTGGATCCATATGTTTCGTGCTATGGTTAGATTATCTTAATTTTTATTCGTAGTTACGGATGCTTGCGAGAGGGGTAATCATAAGACGGATGATTGTTCAAGTAAGAACAACACCCTAGCGCAGATCCACCCACATATCAAATTATCAAAGTAGTGAACGGGAATCAACTAATCATGATGAACGTGACTAGATTTTGAGACCTGACAGTTCAAAGCAGAATAGTTCGCTCTTGTTAAAATTGATTTTCAAACCTGACAGTTGTTCGAAAAGACAAAGAATTGATACGTCCATTTTGCATCATGCTTTCATATCGATATTTATCGCATTATGGACTGTTGTTACACGTTATGTCACAATACTCATGGCTATTCTCTCTTATTTTACAAGGTTTACATAAAGAGGGAGAATGCCGGCAGCTGGGATCCTGAGCTGGAAAAAGAGCAAATATTGGAGACCTATTCTGCACAGCTCCAAAAGTCCTGAAACTCCATGAAAGTCATTTTTGGAACTAATAATAAATATTGAGCGGAAGAAGTACCAGAGGGGGCCCACACCCTGGCCACGAGGGTGGGGGCACGCCCTACCCCCCTAGGCGCGCCCCCAGCCTCGTGGGCCCCCTGGCAGCCCTCCGGTGCCCATCTTCTACTATATGAAGTCTTTTACCCTGGAAAAAATCATAATCAAGCTTTCGGGACGAAACTCCGCCACCACGAGGCGGAACCTTGGCGGAACAAATCTAGGGCTCCATGAGCTGTTTCGCCGGGAAACTTCCCTCGAGGGGAAATCATCACCATCGATCCTCTCATCGGGAGGGGGTCAATCTCCATCAACATCTTCACCAACACCATCTCCTCTCAAACCCTAGTTCATCTCTTGTATCCAATCTTTGTACCAAAACCTCAAATTGGTACCTGTGGGTTGCTAGTAGTGTTGATTACTCCTTGTAGTTGATGCTAGTTGGTTTATTCGGTGGAAGATCATTTGTATAGATCCTTAATGCATATTAATACTCCTATGATTATGAACATGAATATGCTTTGTGAGTAGTTACGTTTGTTCCTGAGGACATGGGTGAAGTATTGCTATTAGTAGTCATGTAAATTTGGTATTCGTTCGATATTTTGATGAGATGTATGTTATCTCTCCTCTAGTGGTGTTATGTGAACGTAGACTACATGACACTTCACCATTATTTGGGACTAGAGGAAGGCATTGGGAAGTAATAAGTAGATGATGGGTTGCTAGAGTGACAGAAGCTTAAACCCTAGTTTATGCATTCCTTCGTAAGGGGCTGATTTGGATCCATATGTTTCATGCTATGGTTAGGTTTACCTTAATACTTCTTTTGTAGTTGTGGATGCTTGCAATAGGGGTTAATCATAAGTGGGATGCTTGTCCAAGAAAGGGTAGTACCCAAGCACCGGTCCACCCACATATCAAATTATCAAAGTAACGAACGCGAATCATATGAGCGTGATGAAAACTTGCTTGACGATAATTCCTATGTGTCCTCGGGAGTGCTTTTCTCTATATAGGAACTTGTCCAGGCTTGTCCGTTGCTACAAAAAGGATTGGGCCACCTTGCTGCACCTTATTTACTTTAATTGCTTGTTACCCGTTACAAATTACCTTATCACAAAACTATCTGTTACCGATAATTTCAGTGCTTGCAGAGAATACCTTACTGAAAACCGCTTGTCATTTCCTTCTGCTCCTCGTTGGGTTCGACACTCTTACTTATCCAAAGGACTACGATAGATACCCTACACTTGTGGGTCATCAAGACTCTTTTCAGGTGCCATTGCCGGGGAGTGAAGCGCCTTTGGTAAGTGGAACTTGGTAAGGAAAAATTTATGTAGTGTGCTGAAATTTACTGTCACTTGAACATAATCCTTTGAGGGGCTTGTTTGGGGTATCTTCACCCCGACCAGTAGAGCAAAGAGTTGCTCCTCAACCTACTGAACCTACTGAAAATGTTTACTTTGAAATTCCTTCGGGTATGGTAGAGAAACTTCTAGCTAATCCCTTTACAGGAGATGGAACATTGCATCCTGATTTACACCTAATCTATGTGGATGAAGTTTGTGGATTATTTAAGCTTGCAGGTATGCCCGATGATGTTATCAAGAAGAAGGTCTTCCCTTTATCTTTGAAGGGAGATGCATTGACATGGTATATGCTATGTGATGATATGGGATCATGGGACTACAAACGATTGAAATTCGAATTTCACCAGAAGTTTTATCCTATGCATCTTGTTCATCGTGATCGTAATTATATATAAAAAATTTGGCCTCGTGAAGGAGAAAGCATCGCTCAAGCTTGGGTGAGGCTTAAGTCAATGTTATATTCATGCCCCAATCATGAGCTCTCGAGAGAAATGATTATTCAAAATTTTATGCTCGGCTTGCTCTCAACAATCGCTCCATGCTCGATACTTCTTGTGCTGGTTCTTTTATGATGAAGACTATTGAATTCAAATGGGATTTATTGGGAACAATTAAACACAACTCTGAAGATTGGGATACCGACGAAGGTAAGGAGTCAGGTATGACACCTAAGGTTGATTGTGTTAAATCTTTCATGGATACCGATGCTTTTCGTGGATTTAGCACTAAATATGGACTTGACTCTGAGATAGTAGCTTATTTTTGTGAATTATTTGCTACTCATGTTGACCTCCCTAAGGAGAAGTGGTTTAAATATAATCCTCCCACTGAAGTAAAAGTAGTTGCACCTATTACAATTGAAGAAAAGACTATCACTTATAATGATCCTATTGTTCCTTCCACTTATATTGAGAAACCACCTTTCCCTTTTAGGATAAAGGATCATGCTAAAGCTTTAATTGTGGTTCGTAAGAGTAATACTAGAACATATACACCTCCTGAGCAAATTAAAGTTGAACCTAGTATTGCTATGGTTAAAGATCTCTTGGCTGATAATATTGATGGGCATGTTATTTATTTCTGTGATGCAACTTCTAGAATTGCTAGACCCGATGCTAAGAAACATAGACCTGTTGTAGGCATGCCTGTTATTTCTGTTAAAATAGGAGATCATTGTTATCATGGCTTATGTGATATGGGTGCTAGTGCTAGTGCAATACCTCATTCCTTATACAAAGAAATTATGCATGATATTGCACCTGCTGAGATAGAAGAAATTGATGTCACCATTAAGCTTGCTAACGGAGATACTATTTCACCAATTGGGATTGTTAGAGATGTTGAAGTCTTGTGTGGTAAAGTTAAATATCCTGCTGATTTTCTTGTTCTTGGTTCCCTACAAGATGACTTTTGTCCCATTATATTTGGTAGACCCTTCTTGAACACTGTTAATGCTAAGATAGATTGCGAAAAGGATGTTGTTACGATTGACATAGGGGATATGTCTCATGAGTTTAATTTTGCTAAATTTCGTAGACAACCCCATGATAAAGAATTGCCTAGTAAGGATGAAATTATTTGTCTTGCTTCTATTGTCATGCCTCCTACTGATCCTTTAGAACAATATTTGCTAGACCATGAAAATGATATGTTTATGAATGAAAGAAGGGAAATAGATGAAGTATTCTTTAAACAGGGACCTATTTTGAAACACAACTTGCCTGTTGAAATCCTAGGGGATCCTCCACCACCCAAGGGTGATCTCGTGTTTGAGCTTAAACCATTACCTGATACTCTTAAATATGCTTATCTTGATGAAAAGAAAATATATCCTGTTATTATTAGTGCTAACCTTTCAGAGCAGGAACAGGAGAGATTATTGAAAACTCTGAAGAAGCACCGTGCTGCTATTGAATATACTCTTGATGATCTTAAGGGCGTTAGTCCCACTTTATGCCAACACAAAATAAAATTGGAGGAAGACTCCAAACTAGTTATTGATCACCAACGACGGTTAAATCCTAAAATGAAAGAAGTGGTAAAAAAGGAAATACTAAAGCTCCTTGAGGCAGGTATAATTTATCCCGTTGCTGATAGTCAGTGGGTAAGTCCCGTCCATTGTGTCCCTAAGAAGGGAGGTATTACTGTCGTTCCTAATGATAAAGATGAATTGATCCCGCAAAGAATTGTTACACGTTATAGGATGGTTATTGATTTCCGTAAGTTAAATAAAGCTACTAAAAAGGATCATTACCCTCTACCTTTTATTGATCAAATGCTAGAAAGATTATCTAAACATACACATTTTTGCTTTCTAGATGGTTACTCTGGTTTCTCTCAAATACATGTGTCAGCTGAGGATCAAGAAAAGACCACTTTTACTTGCCCTTTCGGTAATTTTGCTTATAGACGTATGCCTTTTTGTTTATGTAATGCACCTGCTACCTTTCAAAGATGCATGATGGCTATATTCTCTGACTTTTGTGAAAAGATTTGTGAGGTTTTCATGGATGATTTCTCCGTTTATGGGTCTTCTTTTGATGATTGCTTGAGCAAGCTTGATTGAGTTTTGCAGAGATGTTAAAATACTAGTCTCGTCTTGAATTGGGAGAAGTGCCACTTTATGGTTAATGAAGGTATTGTCTTGGGGCATAAAATTTCTGAAAGAGGTATTTAAGTTGATAAAGCTAAGGTTGATGCTATTGAAAAGATGCCATGTCCTAAGGACATTAAAGGTATAAGAAGTTTCCTTGGTCATGCCGGTTTTTATAGGAGGTTCATTAAGGACTTCTCTAAAATTTCTAGGACTCTGACTAATCTCTTACAAAAAGATATTCCTTTTGTCTTCGATGATGGTTGTGTAGAAGCATTTGAAATACTTAAGAAAGCTTTGATTTCTGCACCTATTGTTTAGCCACCAGATTGGAATTTACCCTCTGAAAGTATGTGTGATGCTAGTGATTATGTTGTAGGTGCTGTTCTAGGACAAAGAGTTGATAAGAAACTAAATGTTATTTGATATGCTAATAAAACTCTAGACACTGCCCAGAGAAATTATGCTACTACTGAAAAAGAATTCTTAGCAGTTGTATTTGCTTGTGATAAGTTTAGACCTTATATTGTTGATTCTAAAGTAACTATTCACACTGATCATGCTGCTATTAAATATCTTATGGAAAAGAAAGATGCTAAACCTAGACTTATTAGATGGGTTCTCCTGCTACAAGAATTTGATTTGCATATTATTGATAGAAAGGGAGCTGAGAACCCTGTCGCAGACAACTTGTCTAGGTTAGAGAATGTTCTTTATGACCCACTACCTATTGATGATAGCTTTCCTGATGAACAATTAGCTGTCATAAATGCTTCTCGTACTGCTCCATGGTATGCTGATTATGCTAATTACATTGTTGCTAAATTTATACCACCTAGTTTCACATACCAGCAAAAGAAAAAGTTTTTCTATGATCTAAGACATTACTTCTGGGATGACCCACACCTTTATAAAGGATTAGATGGTGTTATTAGACGTTGTGTACCTGAGCATGAACAGGAACAGATCCTACACAAGTGTCACTCCGAGGCATATGGAGGACACCATGCTGGAGATAGAACTACACATAAGGTATTGCAATCCGGTTTTTATTGGCCTACTCTCTTCAAATATGCCCATAAGTTTGTCTTGTCTTGTGATGAATGTCAAAGAATTGGTAATTTGTAGTAGACGTCAAGAAAGACCTATGAATTATTCTCTTGTTATTGAACCGTTTGATGTTTGGGGCTTTGATTATATGGGACCATTTCCTTCCTCTAATGGGTATACACATATTTTAGTTGTTGTTGATTATGTTACTAAGTGGGTAGAAGCTATTCCAACTAGTAGTGCTGATCATAACACCTCTATTAAGATGCTTAAAGAAGTTATCTTTCCGAGATTTGGAGTCCCTAGATATTTAATGACTGATGGTGGTTCACATTTTATTCATGGTGCCTTTCGTAAAATGCTTGCTAAGTATGATGTTAATCATAGAATTGCATCTTCATATCACCCACAGTCTAGTGTTCAAGTAGAATTGAGTAATAGAGAGCTCAAATTAATTTTGCAAAAGAATGTTAATAGATCTAGAAAGAATTGGTCCAAGAAACTTGATGATGCATTATGGGCTTATAGAACTGCATATAAGAATCCTATGGGTATGTCTCCGTATAAAATGGTTTATGGAAAGGCATGTCACTTACCTCTCGAACTTGAACATAAGGCATATTAGGCAATTAAAGAGCTCAATTATGATTTCAAACTTGCCGGTGAGAAGAGGCTATTTGACATTAGCTCACTTGATGAATGGAGAACTTAAGCCTATGAGAATGCCAAACTGTTTAAAGAAAAAGTTAAAAGATGGCATGACAAAAGGATACAAAAGCGTGAGTTTAATTAGGTGATTATGTGTTGCTATTCAACTCTCGTTTAAGATTTTTTTTGCAGGAAAACTTCTCTCTAAATGGGAAGGCCCTTACGTTATCGAGGAGGTCTATCATTCCGGTGCCATAAAAATCAACAACTTCGAAGGCACAAATCCGAAGGTGGTGAACGATCAAAGAATCAAACATTATATCTCAGGTAATCCTATAAATGTTGAAACTAATGTTATTGAAACCGTAACCCCGGAGGAATACATAAGGGACACTTTCCAAGATGTTTCAGACTCCAGAAAGGAATAGGTATATGGTACAGTAAGTAAACCGACTCCAAAACAGTTCTAACATCAATTTTTCTCCGTTTTGGAATATTTAATAAAATAGGAAAATAAGAAGTAGTCCGGGAAGGACACGAGGCGTCCACGAGGGTGGAGTGCGCGCCCTACCCCCTGCCTCGTGGACACCTCGTGTGCTCTCCGGACTCCATTTTCTTGCACGATACTTGTTTTGGTCGGTAAAAATTCATTATATAATCTCTCGAAGGTTTTGACCACCTTATCACGCAAATATACTTTGTCTTTGTTTCGAGCTGTTTTTGAAACAGGTTTAGAGCAAGATGTCTTCTCAAGAGTCAGTCGGGGAGAGTTGGGTGTCTCACCCGACACCGGATCCAGAAGCAAACAGTGATGCCTATCACTTTGGGCCATCAACGGAGGAGGAGATGGAGGCCGACTTGAAAAGGATAGATGAAATGGAGGAAGATCAAGAAGTTACCTCTCGTTTCCGAGCCGGATTCACGATGGGGGAACTACAGAGCTCAGCTATTCCAAACTCGGTCATCCTTTCCAATGTTAGATTTCTTTCTTATGAAACTATGAAAAAGAGTGTCACTTGTTCTCCAGCAGCTATGCAACATCCATGGGTGAAAGGAGCTCTAGCCGTCGCGGATAAGCTCCGTAAGGAAACAATGGATCTCAAGCAGCAAGTCAATAAGCTCGAGGAGGAGAATCGTATCTTAAGGGGCATCATCGCCAAGAACATCACACCACCACTTCCGAAGAGGGAGACATAAACACATGGGTATGGGCACTCCCCTTGGCAACTGCCAAGCTTGGGGGAGGTGCCCCGGTATCGTATCACCATCACACTCCTATCTTTACCGTTTTTCTTAGTTTGATCCTTTTGGTAATATCTTGATCTAGTAGAATAAAGTTTTGGTATGATTTAATTTTGAGTTTTGCTTTATGATCCCTCTATGTAATTGAGTCCGTGAGCTATATATAATAAAGATTAGTGTTGAGTCAAGGGCTTTGCTATCTTGCTATGATCTTGAGGAAGTAAAAGAACAAAAAGAAATAAAAGAGACCATATTGATCTTATGGATAGTAATGACTTCACATATAAAGAGTATGATAATTAAAAGTTTTTGAGAGTTGGCAAACATAGTTTTGGTCATCGTTACAATTAATAGGAAGTAATAAAGAAAGAGAGGTTCTCACATATAAATATACTATCTTGGACATCTTTTATGATTGTGAGCACTCATTAAAGTATGACATGCTAAAGAGTTGATGTTGGACAAGGAAGACAACGTAATGGGTTATGTTTTCTCACATCTTAATTAAAGTATATTGTCATGGATCATCCAACATGTTGAGTTTGCCTTTCCTCCTCATGCTAGCCAAATTCCTTGCACCAAGTAGAGATACTACTTGTGCTTCCAAATGTCCTTAAACCCAGTTTTGCCATGAGAGTCCACCATATCTACCTATGGATTGAGTAAGATCCTTCAAGTAAGTTGTCGTGTTGCATGCAATAAGAGTCATGGTGATCTTCACCTTTCCTTTTTACATTTTATCCTTTGGCAAGCACCTCGTGTTGAAAAGATCCTGATACACATATCCAATTGGATGTAAGTTAGCATGAACTATTATTGTTGACATTACCCTTGAGGTAAAAGGTTGGGAGGCAACACAATAAGCCCCTATCTTTCTCTGTGTCCGATTAAAACTCCATAACCATAAGTATTGTGTGTTAGCAATTGTGAAAGACTAAATGATAGTTGAGTATGTGGACTTGCTGAAAAACTCTTATTGACTCTTTCCGATGTTATGATAGATTGCAATTGCTTCAATGACCGAGATCATAGTTTGTTGGTTCTCAATGAAGTTTATGATTCATACTTGACATTGTGGATAGATTATCACTTTATCATAAGAAATCATATGACAAAGTATATTTATGTGGCTATTATAAGAATGATCATGACGCCCCCATGTCCGTATTTATTTTATCGACACCCCTATCTCTAAACATGTGGACATATTTTTTGATATCGGCTTCCACTTGAGGACAAGCGAGGTCTAAGCTTGGGGGAGTTGATATGTCCATTTTGCATCATGCTTTTATATTGATATTTATCGCATTATGGACTGTTATTACACGTTATGTCACAATACTCATGGCTATTCTCTCTTATTTTACCAGGTTTACATAAAGAGGGAGAATGCCGGCAGCTGGGATCCTGGGCTGGAAAAGGAGCAAATACTGGAGACCTATTCTGCACACCTCCAAAAGTCCTGAAACTCCACGAAAGTCATTTTTCGAATTAATAATAAATATTGAGCAGAAGAAGTACCAGAGGGGGCCCACACCCTGGCCACGAGGGTGGGGGCGCGCCCTCCTACCTCGTGGGCCCCCTGGCAGCCCTCCGGTGCCCATCTTCTGCTATATGAATACCCTGGAAAAAATCATAAGCAAGCTTTCGGGACGAAACTCCGCCGCCACGAGGCGAAACCTTGGCGGAACCAATCTAGGGCTCCGGCGGAGCTGTTCTGCCGGGGAAACTTCCCTCCGGGAGAGGGAAATCATCACCATCGTCATCACCATCGATCCTCTCACCGGGAGGGGGTCAATCTCCATCAACATCTTCACCAGCACCATATCCTCTCAAACCCTAGTTCATCTCTTGTATCCAATCTTTGTACCAAAACCTCAGATTGGTACCTGTGGGTTGCTAGTAGTGTTGATTACTCATTGTAGTTGATGCTAGTTGGTTTACTCGGTGGAAGACCATTTGTTCAGATCCTTGATGCATATTAATGCTCCTCTGATTATGAACATGAATATGCTTTGTGAGTAGTTACGTTTGTTCCTGAGGACATGGGTGAAGTCTTGCTATCAGTAGTCATGTGAATTTGGTATTCGTTCGATATTTTGATGAGATGTATGTTGTCTCTCCTCTAGTGATGTTATGTGAACGTCGACTACATGACACTTCACCATTATTTGGGCATAGAGGAAGGCATTGGGAAGTAATAAGTAGATGATGGGTTGCTAGAGTGATAGAAGCTTAAACCCTAGTTTATGTGTTGCTTCGTAAGGGGCTGATTTGGATCCATATGTTTCATGCTATGGTTAGGTTTACCTTAATACTTCTTTTGTAGTTGTGGATGCTTGCAATAGGGGTTAATCATAAGTGAGATGCTTGTCCAAGAAAGGGCAGTACCCAAGCACCGGTCCACCCACATATCAAATTATCAAAGTAACGAATGTGAATCATATGAGCGTGATGAAAACTAGCTTGACGATAATTCCCATGTGTCCTCGGGAGCGCTTTTCTCTATATAGGAACTTGTCCAGGCTTGTCCTTTGCTACAAAAAGGATTGGGCCACCTTGCTGCACCTTAGTTACTTTCATTGCTTGTTACCCATTACAAATTACTTTATCACAAAACTATCTATTACCGATAATTTTAGTGGTTGCAGAGAATACCTTACTGAAAACCGCTTGTCATTTCCTTCTGCTCCTCGTTGGGTTTGACACTCTTACTTATCGAAAGGACTACGATAGATCCCCTACACTTGTGGGTCATCAAGAATCAGCTTCATATTTCTAGCCTTAGAGGAGTCCTTGTCTATAATACTGCGGGCGTAAGAAAAAAGGGGAGCCCGATGCACGTAGCTCCCACTTGCGCACAATCCAGGAAAAGGTCTGACCACTTTGAATTTATTGTACACAACATTTCCTTCATTTTTGCAAGTGGTTGTTTTCAGGACTCCCTATGTGTACTTCCAAATTCAATATACCTCTTATACGAATCCATCATATCACTTTATAACTTTATGTATACTTTATCAATTATTCTAAGATACACAACACGAGTAGTACAGTAAAGAAGTATATATGCAAAGTATGTAAAGTCAATGGACTTGGATAATTTTTTATCAAGTAGTAATTAAATATGTTTTAAATTAGGTATAATACATTCTTGTAAATGTTATATGAGTGGGATACTGGGAGTACATAAAGTACATAACCATTTTCCCTCTGCCTGGAGATTAAGTACTCCCACACTTAGTTACTATATAGAATTTGGTGGATGAATTTGTGGCACCAAGGTGCGAGGCACGCAGATTTGTGGCCGCCCGATTGCCTTGTGATTGGAAACTGGTTTGCTTTTCACATCTGCTTTAGCTCTTATTTAGATGAGATCCATGTGCGGAGCTTTTGGTAGCTCCATCCATCCTACCTCCCATACTTTTTCTTTTGACTTTCATATTTGAATCTTCTATATATTTTGAACGGAAAGTCAAATTTAAATTTCTTTTTTAGATTCTTGTTGCTTGTGACAAGGGCTTTGAAATAAGACCAGCTTCGAACCGTTTTGACACGTTTTAAATTTTCGCTAAGTTTCAACTAGCAAAACTTAATAAAATGAGTGACAACATTACTAAGTTTCAGGAACTAAAACTAAAAAAGCGTTCAAATTTCTGAAACTTAGTAATTATGTCACTCTCTCCTGTTAAGTTTCGATAGTTGAAACTTAGCAAATTTTAAAAAGGTGTCAAAATCTATTAAAATGGTCTTGATTCGAAGCCCTCGACACAAACTACACAGATCTGAAAATGAAACTTAAATTAGACTTTTCACCAAAAAGATATAGAAAATTCAATTTCAAAGTCTAGAGAAAAAAGCATGAAAGATGAGGTGAATGGTGTATACAACTCTTGCAAAAGCTGCGAAAAGATACAGATCAAATCAACCGGATTCAGATTTGACCAACTCCACATCTGCTCCAGCACTCACCTCCCCTACACCAGCACCGCCGGGAGCAATGCCGCAGGCGACGACGCGTAGGTGGCCGGCCCCCGCTGCCCGCCAAGAGCTCCTACCTGGCTAGCTAGGCCTCCACAGCGGCACCACCTCCCGGCCATGAACAGGCGCCCCTGCCTCCAGCGAGCGCCAGCACCCACACCAACTCCGCCTCCACTTCTGCCTACCTCGCTAGACCTCCATGAACCACATCGCGCGCCCGCGAACGCCACCGCGACCACGCCCCGCCGACCACATCCCCACTCATGAGCTCCGATGACGCCCCGCTCCGCGTGAAGCGGGCCCATCGGGGAGCACCGCTAGCACCCGCCGCCTTCGGCAGCGGTGGCATCGGCCAGGGGAAGGGAATCTGGTGTAGCTACTGCCTAGGGTTTGGGGGTCCTCCGGAGTTGCACGCGCATGCGACCCGGGAGGAGAGGTCCACATTGTATAAATTGAGTTAGAACAGTGGTCTGGGATTGATCACTCTAAAGTGGAAAAAAGGGAATATGTCCTTGATACGTCTCCAACGTATCTATAATTTATGAAGCATTCATGCTATATTATTATGTGTTTTGGAGTTTATGGGCTTTATTATACACTTTTATATTATTTTTGGGACTAACCTATTAACCGGAGGCCCAACCCATATTGTTGTTTTCTTGCCTATTTCAGTGTTTCGAAGAAAAGGAATATCAAACGGAGTCCAAACGGAATGAAACCTTCGGGAGCGTTATTTTTGGAACGGAAGCAATCCAGGGGACTTGGAGTGCAAGTCAGGGAAGCTTCGAGGAGGCCACGAGGCAGAGGGCGCGCCTTCCACCCTTGTGGGCCCCTCATGGCTCCCCCGACCGACTTCTTTCGCCTATATATTCCCATATACCTTAAAAACATCGAAGAAAAGACAGATCGGGAGTTCTGCCACCGCAAGCCTCTGTAGCCACCAAAAACCTCTTGGGAGCCCGTTCCGGCACCCCGCCGGAGGGGGGATCCCTCACCGGTGGCCATATTCTTTAGCCTATATAATTGTATTTTTTAGCACTACTGTACGTATGACTGTATTTGGTCGCTCGCCGGTCGCACATGACCTCATTTTGCCGAGCGTTTTGATATGTCTCCAACGTATCTATAATTTTTGATGTATTCATGCCATGTTTATAATATTTTTACATGATTTTGGTATGATTTGGTTAGAACTAACCCGGACTGACATTGTTTTCAGCAGAACTACCATGGTGTTGTTTTTGTGTAGAAATAGAAGTTCTCGGAATGCGCTGAAAATCAACGGAGATTTTTTCTGGAAAATATAAAAAATACTATAACGAAGAGTTACCGGAGGGGAGTCCCATGGGCCCCACGAGGGTGGAGGGTGCGCCCACCCCCTGGGGGGCGCCCCTGTTCCCCGTGGACTCTCCGTGGGGCCCCCTGACTTGTTCTTGATGCCAACCTCTCCTATAAATCCCCAAACCACCAGAAAATAACCTAGATCAAAAGTTCCGCCGCCGCAAGCCTCTGTAGCCACCAAAAACCAATCGGGGCCCTGTTTCGGCACCCTGCCAGGGGAGGGATCCATCACCGGTGGCCATCTTCATCATCCCGGCGCTCTCCGTGATGAGGAGGGAGTAGTTCACCCTCGGGGCTGAGGGTATGTACCAGTAGCTATGTGTTTGATCTCTCTCTCTCTCTCTCGTGTTCTCTCTATGACACGATCTTGTTGTATCGTGAGCTCTGCTATTATAGTTGGACCTTATGATGTTTCTCCCCCTCTACTCTCTTGTGATGAATTGAATTTTCCTCTTGAAGTTATCTTATCGGATTGAGTCTAAGGATTTGAGAACACTTGATGTATGTGTTGTCGTGCTTATCTGTGGTGACAATGGGATATCACGTGATCCAGATGTATGTTTTGGTGATCAACTTGCGGGTTCCGCCCATGAACCTATGCATAGGGGTTGGCACACGTTTTCATCTTGACTCTCCGATAGAAACATTGGGGCACTCTTTGAAGTACTTTGTGTTGGTTGAATAGATGAATCTGAGATTGTGTGATGCATATCGTATAATCATGCCCACGAATACTTGAGGTGACAATGGAGTATCTAGGTGACATTAGGGTTTTGGTTGATTTGTGTCTTAAGGTGTTATTCTAGTATGAACTCTATGATAGATTGAACGAAAAGAATAGCTTCGTGTTATTTTACTACGGACTCTTGAATAGATCGAGCAGAAAGGATCACTTTGAGGTGGTTTCGTACCCTACCATAATGTCTTCGTTTGTTCTCCGCTATTAGTGGCTTTGGAGTGACTCTTTGTTGCATGTTGAGGGATAGTTATATGATCCAGTTATGTTATTATTGTTGAGGGAACTTGCACTAGTGAAAGTATGAACCCTAGGCCTTGTTTCCTACCATTGCAATACCGTTTACGCTCACTTTTACCACTTGTTACCTTGCTGTTTTTATATTTTCAGATTACAAATACTTATATCTACCATCCATATTGCACTTGTATCACCATCTCTTCGCCGAACTAGTGCACCTATACAATTTACCATTGTATTGGGTGTGTTGGGGACACAAGAGACACTTTGTTATTTGGTTGCAGGGTTGCTTGAGAGAGACCATCTTCATCCTACGCCTTCCACGCATTGATAAACCTTAGGTCATCCACTTGAGGGAAATTTTCTATTGTCCTACAAACCTCTGCACTTGGAGGCCCAACAATGTCTACACGAAGAAGTTTGTGTAGTAGACATCAAGCTCTTTTCTGTCCTTGTTTCTTTTAATGATACTATTCCTAGTTCGTCATAGACCCACTACGTGGCTCCTAGTTCGATCTAGAGTCGTGGAATCATGTTTAGGTTCCTCCAAGTTAACCACTTGCTTACACAACGTAACACCATGGGTGGCCAGGAATTTGAGGATATGGAGTAAATCGTTGTTCAGCGACGCCAAAGTGCAGCTACACCTTGCCACAGAAATTGTCCTGCGCCTAGACCTGGCACAAGAGATTAGGGCACTCTCCGATGATGAATTCCACCTCCGCAAACTGTTAAAGCTTCGAATTTTAGGACTAGCTGCAATTGAGCGGGCAAGAAAACGACAAGCCTCGCGAGTTACATCGTTGCGGGCTGGAGACGCGCCGACCGCCTTCTTTCAGGCAAAGATCAACTCTAGAAATAGAAAGAGATTCATCCACACTCTGCATGGGCCTGCAGGTGTGATCACCTCGCAGGAGGACAAGTAAGCATTAGTCCATGATCACTTCAATTCCTTGTTGGGAACGACAGTCCATCGTGACAGCACCATCCACTGGAGCTCTATCGATCTACCTCGCCTGCATGGGAGAGGCATGGACAAACCTTTTACTGAAGAGGAAGTATGGCTCGTGATCAAGTCATCTCCGGCCCGAACGATCACCGGGACCAGATCGCTTTTCTGACACATTCTACCAATCTTGCTAGATGCTACCTCTTGAGCACTGCATTGGTTTTCCCTTGAAGAGGAAAGGGTGATGCAGCAAAGTAGCGTAAGTATTTCCCTCAGTTTTTGAGAACCAAGGTATCAATCCAGTAGGAGGCTCCTCACAAGTCTCTCGTACCTACACAAACAAACAAGAACCTCGCAACCAACATGATAAAGGGGTTGTCAATCCCTTCACGGCCACTTGTAAAAGTGAGATCTGATAGAGATAGTAAGATAAGATAAATATTTTTGGTATTTTTATGATATAGATTGGAAAGTAAAGACTGCAAAATAAAGTAGATTGGAAACTTATATAATAAAAGATAGACCCGGGGGCCATAGGTTTCACTAGTGGCTTCTCTCAAGATAGCATAAGTATTACAACGGGTGAACAAATTACTGTCGAGCAATTGATAGAAAAGTGCATAGTTATGAGATTATCTATGCATGATCATGTATATAGGCATCACGTCCGTGACAAGTAGACCGACTCCCGCTTGCATCTACTACTATTACTCCACACATCGACCGCTATCCAACATGCATGTAGAGTATTAAGTTCATAAGAACAGAGTAACTTATTAGGCAAAATGACATGATGTAGAGGGATAAACTCAAGCAATATGATATAAACCCCATCTTTTTATCCTCGATGGCAACAATACAATGCATGCCTTGCTGCCCCTGCTATCACTGGGAAAGGACACCGCAAGATTGAACCCAAAGCTAAGCACTTCTCCCATTGCAAGAAAGATCAATCTAGTAGGCCAAACGAAATTGATAATTCTAAGAGACTTGCAAAGATAACAAATCATACGTAAAAGAATTCAGAGGAGATTCAAATATTTCTCATAGGTAAACTTGATCATAAACCCACAATTCATCAGATCTCGACAAACACACCGCAAAAAGAGTTACATCGAATAGATCTCCAAGAAGATCGAGGAGAACTTTATATTGAGATTCAAAGAGAGAGAAGAAGCCATCTAGCTAATAACTATGGACCTGAAGGTCTGTGGTAAACTACTCACAACTCATAGGAGAGGCCTTGGCGATGATGTAGAAGCCCTCCGTGATCGATTCCCCCTCCGACGGAGCGCTGGAAAAGGCTCCAAGATGGGATCTCACGGGTATAGAAGGTTGCGGCGGTGGAAATAGGGTTTCGTGGTGCTCCTCGATGTTTTTAGGGTATCGAGGTATATATAGGCGAAGGAGGTCGGTCAGGGGAGCCTTGAGGGGCCCACGAGGGTGGGGGCACGCTTGGCACCCTCGTGGGCGCCTCGGCTGCTTCTTGACGTCCACTCCAAGTCTCCTGGATTGCGTTTGTTCCAAAAAGATCACTCCCAAAGGTTTCATTCTGTTTGGACTCCGTTTGATATTCCTTTTCTTCGAAACACTGAAATAGGCAAAAAAACAGCAATTCAGGCTGGGCCTCCGGTTAGTAGGTTAATCCCAAAAATGATATATAAGTGTAAAGTAAAGCCCATAAACATCCGAAACGGGTAATATAATAGCATGGAGCAATAAAAAATTATAGATACGTTGGAGACGTATCACTGGACTGTCATCAAGGACGACATTATGGCGACATTTAGCCAATTTACCTAGCTGGTAGGAATTTTGCATCAATCAACACGGCCCTGGTGGCTCTGCTCCCAAAGAAATATGGGGCTTCCTCCATAAGTGATTATAGGCCAATTAGTTTAATTCATTCCATCGCCAAACTGATCTCAAAGGTCCTCTTGATGAGGCTGGCCACGGTCATCCATATGCTAATCTCCCCGTCGCAATCGACATTCCTCCGAACCAAGTGTATCCATGATAGTTTCCTTTACGTACAAAATAGCGTCAAAGCGCTCCATAGAAGGAAAACCCCGGCCCTACTTCTTAAACTCGACATCACCAAGGCTTTCGACAATGTGTCCTTGGAATACATACTAGAGCTGCTGCAGAAACTAGGTTTCAGTGCTCGGTTGAGAGGTTGGATTGCCCTTCTACTCTCTACCTCATCATCGTCTTCCTTGCTAAATGGCACCCCGGCACGCGGATCCTCCATCGTCGAGGACTATGATAAGGCTGTTGGGGAACGTAGTAATTTCAAAAAAATTCCTACGCACACGCAAGATCATGGTGATGATACAGCAACGAGAGGGGAGAGTGTTCGTCCACGTACCCTCGTAGACCGTAAGCGGAAGCGTTAGCACAACGCGGTTGATGTAGTCGTACGTCTTCACGATTCGAGCGATCTAAGCACCGAACGTACGGAGCCTCCGAGTTCAAAGACACGTTCAGCTCGATGGCGATCTCCGCCCTCGATCCAAAGAAAGGCTCCGGAGATGAGTTCCGTCGACGACGGCGTGGTGGCGATGATGATGTTCTATCGCGCAGGCTTCGCCTAAACTCATGACGATATGACCGAGGTGGAATATGGTGGAAGGGGCACCGCACACGGCTAAGGAAGCGATCCATAGATCAACTTGTGTGTCTATGGGGTGTCCCCCGCCCCCGTATATAAAGGAGCCAGGGGGAGGAGGATGCCGGCCTAGGGGGCGCGCCAAAGGGGGGAGTCCTACTCCCACCGGGAGTAGTACTCCCCTTTTCCAAGTTGGAGTAGGAGAGAAAGGGGAAAGAGGAGGAAGAGGGGAAGGAAAGGGGGGGCGCCGCCCCCCTTCCCTTGTCCTATTCGGACTAGGAGGGGGAGGGGCGCGCGGCCCCCTCCTGGCTCCTTCCTCTTCTCCCTCTTGGCCCATGTAGGCCCATTAACCCCCCGGGGGGTTCCGGTTAGCTCCCGGTACTCCGGTAAAATGCCGATTTCACCCGGAACCATTCCGATATCCAAACATAGGCTTCCAATATATCAATCTTTATGTCTCGACCATTCCGAGACTCCTCGTCATGTCCGTGATCACATCCGGGACTCGAACAAACTTCGGTACATCAAAACTTATAAACTCATAATAAAGCTCATCATCGAAGCGTTAAGCGTGCGGACCCTACGGGTTCGAGAACTATGTAGACATGACCTAAAACCATTCTCGGTCAATAACCAATAGCGGGACCTGGATGCCCATATTGGTTCCTACATATTCTACGAAGATCTTTATCGGTCAAACCGCATAACAACATACGTTGTTCCCTTTGTCATCGGTATGTTACTTACCCGAGATTCGATCATCGCTATCCAATACCTAGTTTAATCTCGTTACCAGCAAGTCTCTTTACTCGTTCTGTAATACGTCATCTCATAACTAACTCATTAGTTATAATGCTTGCAAGGCTCAAGTGATGAGTATTACCGAGAGGGCCCAGAGATACCTCTCCGACAATCAGAGTGACAAAACCTAATCTCGAAATACGCCAACTCAACATGTACCTTTGGAGACACCTGTAGTAATCCTTTATAATCACCCAGTTACGTTGTGACGTTTGGTAGTACCTAAAGTGTTCCTCCGGTAAACGGGAGTTGCATAATTCTCATAGTTACAGGAACATGTATAAGTCATGAAGAAAGCAATAGCAGAATACTAAACGATCAAGTGCTAAGCTAACGGGATGGGTCATGTCAATCACATCATTCTCCTAATGATGTGATTCCATTAATGAAATGACAACACATGTCTATGGTTAGGAAACATAACCATCTTTGATTAATGAGCTAGTCAAGTAGAGGCATACTAGTGACTATATGTTTGTTTATGTATTCACACATGTATCATGTTTCCGGTTAATACAATTCTAGCATGAATAATAAACATTTATCATGATATGAGGAAATAAATAATAATTTTATTATTGCCTCTAGGGCATATTTCCTTCAAAGGCGACCCCATTTCGCCTTTCCTGTTCATCCTAGCGATAGACCCGCTGCATCACATACTAGAGGAGGCTACCCAGCGACAACTGATTGCACCAATACCAAGAAGGGAGCTAAAGCTTCGAATTAGTCTTTACGCCGATGATGCGGTCATCTTCGCCAACCCTGTGGCACATGAGATAGATGCACTATCCTCAAAGACTTTAGGAAATTAATCAACAGGACTACATATAAACCCCTCCAAATCGTCTGCCCTTCCCATTAGGTGTGAAAGTATAGACCTCACGATCGTGCTACAAAATTTTGGTGGTACAATAGGGTTTTTTTCCGACTACCTACCTCAGGCTCCCGATCACCATTGCTAGGCTGAGATTAGCAAACCTGCAATTCATCATCAATAGAATCAAAGCTAGGTTGGCAGGCTGGAAGGGCAAGCTGCTACCCATTGCCATCAGGCGAGTGCTGGTTCGATGTGTTCTTAGCACCATGCCTACTTTTGCGCTCACTGTACTAAGAGTTCCCAAGAAGCTATTGAAAGAAATTAATAAGTGCAGACGTCGGTTCTTATGGAAACAAGACGAATAATTAACGGGGGCCAGCTGCAAGGTAAGCTGGTCGGTGGTGTGCGCGCCCACCTCTCGAGGGGCCTGGGCATTCCGGATCTAGAACGCTTCAGCCGCGCCTTGAGGCTGCGGTGGCTCTGGATTTGCTTGGGCAGACCCGGGACGCCCGTGGGTGGGCACGGCGCCACCATGCAACGATGAAGACAAAGCCCTGTTTGCGGCTGCGACGACGGTTACAATTGGAGATGGCTCAACGGCTCTGTTCTAGCACTCCTCTTGGATTGGCCCAAACACGCTCGCCTATGCCTACCCAGCTCTCTTCAGCCACTCCAAGCGCAAGACCAGGACAGTACGCGACGCACTTAGAGATGACACTTGGATTGAGGATCTGAGACATGGTGACACCCAGCCGCTGCTGCAACAGTTCATCAAGCTTAATCGGTTGATCATCGCCGCTACCCCGGAGCACCGGGAAGGAGAAAGTGATACAATATGCTGGAACCAGGAGGCAAAAGGAAAGTACACATCCAGCTCGGCGTATGCTATACAGTTCCAGGGACGGCTCCAGTCAAACTTGGATGAGCTCATTTGGAAAGCATGGGCACCAGGGAACACAAAGTTCTTTGCTTGGCTGTTGCTACAAGATCGCCTCTGGACAAACGATCGCCTCCAGAGATGCGGCTGGCCAAAGAACTATTTCTGCCAGCTCTACATCCGCAACCTGGAATCGGCTCACCACTTGCTCTGGAGCTGCCCAACAGTCGTTGTGGTCTGATACAGTGGGAAAAAGAGAAGGATGTCTGTAGTTATCTCCACACAACTCCTGGCACAGCTGTACCACTCTTGAGATCATGCAGCGGATGATCAATAAGACCCGGCCGACCAAAAGGAAAGGCACAAAGACTATCATGCTTTTGACATGCTAGGAGATCTGAAAAGAGCGGAAAAATTGCACTTTCAGAAGCAAGTAGTCGTCAGCGAGGGATATCGCAAAGGCCACCGAAAATTCAGTTGAGCTTTGGCGGCAGGCCGGAGCAATATGCTTGGAGAGACCCTTCTGGGACCCGCCAGATATCGGCCCCTGTAATCTCTTTTTTTCTTCAGCCAGCAAATGTTGGGCCAAAGCAGAGTTGTTGTACCTTGTACTGGTCCTAGGACCCTCCACACACTTTTTGTCTTCCATTGCTTTTTGGTAATGATATGAAAAGCGAGCGATTGCTTTAAAAAAACACAACGTCACACTAATGGCTTGATATAACAACGGCCATAAAGAGAGGCAACTATCTTCTTGGAGTAGTACGTACAAGGACTATAATACTACCTTCGCTTTAGTTTACAAGTCCTGCGCGTATACCTAAGTTGCCAATTTTATCACCCAAATATAAACTATATAACACAAAAATTATACCTTTTGAAAATAGAGCATCTGAAATTTATATTGATATATTTTTAGTAATATATGACTTATATTACGTTGGTCAAATTGACGATCTAGGGGTACGCGCACGACTTGTAAACTGTGAGAGAGGGAATAGCTAATACTATGTCTCGAGGACATTAGTTGGGAGTTCGATTAATGCAGGCATTACTCGCTGGCCGCCCGCTGCGCAAAGCTATGGTTCATGAGAGAATTTCTTATTTGGCTCTTTCTTAAATTTTGTTCCCCTTTTAGCCCAAGAAACTTCTTCTTTCTTTTTTGACACTTAAACTTCATTTTGTTCCCTACGTGACACTTTTATCCATTTTTCCATCCGACGATGTTAAACAGCATGTACAAAGACAATTTTACCCTTGGTGATAGTATGTCCACAAGAAAGGGAAGAGAAGGAGCGTGAGTAAGAATGGATGAAAGTGTTACATGTTGGAGATCTCACGTTCAAATATTCATATCCACCGCTGCCCAACTAGTCGCGTTGCAGCTTGATCCGCGGGAGCCCGGCATGACGTGCATCCGGTTCCGAGTCCTGACGCTAGCCTCTTTCTCCTCCTCTGCTCCTCACCACGCCCGTGACCGGCAAACGCTAGACCAAATCACCCAGGTGCTCACGCACGTACGTGCAAAGCTAGCAGAAGAAGCACGCTAAGCGGGACGTGATGTATCTTGGACACGAGCACATATGATCAACATCATACACTATTACATCTGGATCTGTGCCGCCCGAACTTGATGAGCCATGGCCCATCACTCTGTGTGAAAGCTGGTCCGTGGCACAGGCAGTGGGCTGTTTTAATTTGCATGCATTCGCCGGGGCGTGTGTGTGTGCATATTCCCATTTGTGGTGGAGGTGGATGAGAGCGCAACCCTGATGAATGTAATTCAGAAATATTTAACGCGTATTTAAAAAACAAATTGTCCTGTATTTTGAAAACGTTCAGAGAGTATTTTAATTATCATCGTAGTGCATTTAAAACAAATGTTCGTCATGCATTTCAGAGATGTTCACCATGTACTTAAAAAACATCATGTACTTAAAAATGTTTATTAGGTATTTTAAAATACGTTCATAGTGTATTCAAAAAATATTCATCGTGCAATTTACACAAAATAAATCATCACTTTATTTTCAAAATGTTCGTCATGTATTTTAAATATGTTTATAGCATACTTTAAAAAACGTTCGTCGTGTACTTCAGGAATGGTCACTGCACATTGAAAAAAATCATCATGTTTAAAAATATATACCATGCTTTTTAAATATGTTCATAGTGTATTCTAATCGTCATGTAATTTACAAATGTTCGCCACGCATTCAAAAAACTTAACCTGTTTTAAAAAAAATATGCGTCATGTAATTTTAATTTTATTCATAGTGTATTTTTTTAACATGTGCGTCGTGAATTTAAGAAATATGCATAGCATATTATTGAAAGCTTCAACATGTATTTAAAAATGTTTGTCGTGTATTTTTGAAATTGTTCCTAGTACATTCAAAACAAAAAGTGCATCATGTATTTAGAAAATGTTGGTCTTCTGTTTTCAAAATTATTCACCTTGTATGTGTGAAAAGAATACCTGAACACTTCACTATTGGCATGAAAAGTTTTTGGGCCACTTTTTAAATTATATGAACACACTTTGTAGAATGCATGAACTTTTTTCCAATAGTGTAGTAAATCAGCCATGTGACCATAAAGCAGAGAGAAGGCTCGAGGGCAGGTCAGACAAGCCGGGCGTCAAGTATTCATCAAATAATTCAGGCCTGAGTGCATCGAGCAAACACTGAGGCCTCATTTGGTTGCGAGGGATCCTCCCGGGATCCCCGTCCTTTCCACGGGCGAGACTCCCGCTTGCAATCTCCACCCCGGTTTTTCAGACAACCAGTTTAGTAACATCATGGAAAGGGTTTTCTCGCCCCGATCCTCCCGAAATCCCCGGGTCGTTCACCCCGACCTCCGCATGGCAGGAGAATTCGCCCGGGTCTCTCGCGACGCGATGACTCAGACGCCTCGTCGCTCTGTTCCTCTGCCCCCCCCCGCTCCACGTCCCGATCTCCTCGATCTCTCCTCGCGATGGCTAATGTATTTCACTAGCCCGACTCCCTCTGGCTCCACCCCACTTGGTGAGAATCTCCTACTCAATTTGATCTATCTCCTGCTCTTCTCCCTCCGTTCTCTTCCCTCCCCCTTGGTGCCCAAATGGCAACGGGGGCATTTTCACATGATGGGTGGGGGATCCCATATGATCGGGGAAATCCCCCTCGGGGGTTTACTGCCCAGGGTTTTCCACCCCAACAACCAAATGAGGCCTGAAAGTGTTAGACTACCATGGCTCCGCTGCTCTTTTATTCCTTTAGTACCTTTTGTTCTTCTTCTCAGCTTCCTACTTAACTCTTTCCTACAAGATAACTTGATCTTCCTTTTCTACAGCCTCACCCCTGTTTTCATCATACCAGCCATGTTCAACCACCTCTTCTAATTCAGCAGAAATTTTGTATATCATCAAGTCCTTGTCAGTGACCTCAATAAAAATAGGTATTTTTTCAAAGTTCCTGACCCCCAACTTTAGCTTTGACTTTTTCATGCATAATGTTCCATATCTATTTGTAGCACAGGCCCCAGTGTGGCAGTCATCTACACATCCCAAAAAAATGTATAAATCCCTCATGCACCTGCCCAAAGTTCACCAGCACTGTGTGCAGTTTTCCAATTGCCTGGGTGTCATAAGTCCATTTTTTACATTGATACTGGCTTTAGAGCATCTTCAATAGATGGTCCAAATGTAAAAGTAACTAACTTTTGGACCGTTTGAGCCAAAAAATGCAGCTCTAACAGACGGTCCATATGTAAAAAAATTGGACCGCGGCCTCCTCGTGATGTAAAATGCAACACTTCGCGGTGCAAATATACATCACGAGATGCATCTGGTCCAAAACCAGCCGCCGCCCGCGAACGCCCAACCGCCACTTTATTTCCTTTCCCGCCCGCCCGCTCGCGACCTCCCGCCCGTCCGCCGCCTCCACAACCCGCCGCCGCCCGCCGTTGTTTCCGCCGCCCCGCCGCCCGCCTTGAATCCGGCCCGCCCGTGCGTCGCCACCCGTTCGCCGCCGTAGCTCCGCCCGGCCCGCCCACTGCCAGTAACTCGACCCGCCCGTCGTCGCCGCCCGCCCACCACCGCTCCGTCCACCCCTCAACTCCGCCCGCCGGCCGTCGCCGCGCCCGCTCCGCCCGCCCGGCCGCCGTCGCCACCGCCACGTAGCTCCGCCCGCTTGCTCCGTCGCCCGCGCCTCGGCTCGCCCGCCCGCTTCGGTCCGCCACCGCTCCGACCGGATGCCGCCGCCGCTCTCACCGCTCTCCGATGCCGCCGAAGAAGATGCAGAAGGGTAAGTCAGGCTTCTTCGGCGTGAGGCAGAAGCCCTCCAGTAACTGGGGAGTGGAGTTCTCCGATGCCGGGAGGCATTGGTGGATCAGCACGTACCCCTCCGCCCACGAGGCCGCGCATGCCTACGACGTGGCAGTGTGGCATGCCGGGAGGCCTGAGGAGCACCTCAACTTCCCAGAGATCGAGAGTCGGGTGGAAGCGGAGATGCTTGTGCCGCAGGGCATCAAGATGAAGGAGATCACGACGAAGAAGAAGACGACGAAGAAGCCGTCGGTTGTCGTTAATGCCGGCGAGACCGACGAGGAGGCGATGGCGAGGTTTGCTCGGGAGCATCCGGAGTACGTCCAGTCCGAGCTGGAGCACTACTGGAAGCGTGAGGCAGAGCAGAAGAAGAAGGAGGACGAGGCCGGTCCCTCGACGGTGATCCCCATCGAGTCCTCTTCCGAGGAGGACTGGGCAGACTTCTTGGAGGAGGAGGAGGAGGAGGAGGAGGGGTGCGACGACCCGGAGAAGGACGAGTTCTGGGAGCAGTTCCGCAACTCCGACGATGAGGAGTAGTTTATCTAATAGTTGAAGTTCATGTATGAAACTATGTTGAATTTGATGTTTGAACTATGTTGAATGGACTAGTAGTTTGTCATTTTAAGAAATTTACATCTTCATTTTGGACCATCTATTGGAGTTGCTCTTTTAGACCATCAATTTGGACCATCTGTTGGAGTTGAGCTTTTTTCGGAGCTCCAAAACGCACTTTTTGGCGGTCCAAATTTTACATCTTCGGTTTTGGACCGCCAAATTTTGGACCATCTATTGGAGATGCTCTTAGTTCTTAGCAAATTGAAATCATCAAACTTTTGGAGTTCCATCAGTCTTCCTTTCTTTGGAGATCTCATCAAGTAAGCATTTTTTCCATGCTTCTTGCACCTCGATTGCCAGTTCTAGCTGAACATATATTTGAATCCTTCGATGAATTGTGTCTCATTTATCTCTCTAGAAACCACTCCGATGATGGGATTAGCACATCCTTGGATTTCTGCACCAACAAAACCCCCCAATCCTTTGGCTGCATATCCTACAAACTTTGGAACATGCTTCATTTGCTTTAACCAGGCACAGTCTTTAGTGATGTGAGAATTCTTTCCACAGATGATACAGTTCCCCAACTTACTGTCTTTGGTTAGGTGTCTTGAGTCTTTACACTTGTTGCAAACTGTCTTGGTGAAATTGCCACTTTGTTTCCCTTTGCACTTCCTCTAGTGTATCCCCAGTTTTGACTTGGCCCTAGATCAGATGTATTCCTGGTTGCAGGTCCACTTCTTCCTTCATAATTGACTCCAATCACAATTGTTGCTGGTTGTATTACAAGTTTACCTTTGGCTATCTCCTCAGCCCTACTCAAATTAGAGCCCACCACAGGATTCCCACTATGAATGTATTCTAATTAGTGTGTATTTTGATTTTCCTGAATTTTCCTTCAAAATTATATTTCACGTTTTGTTCTTTTGTTTTCAACCTCCGCGAAACGGTATATATATAAATTGCTATATGACGTTATTGTGGAAAATATTGTATTCATTTGTGGTCAGATTTGATTAAAATGGGTGAAATTTCGATTTTTGCAAGTCCCCTCCCTTATCCCTTGGTGTCCAAACAACAAGGTGGTATTACCCCTGGGATCCTAAGTGAGCACGGAAATCCCCCCTTGTGGGTTTACTGCCTAGTGTTTACCATCCCGATCACGGACGAGACTTGCCTGAGCCCCACGCGTGTGCCCATCCGTACTCTCGCGTACGTGGCTTGATTTGGTTGGAACAAAATAAGGACCGGATCCACCCGTTAAAATCAGGGGGAAAGATGATTAGATTAGAAAAGAAAAAGAAAAAAAACAGCCGTAAGATAAAGTAAGAGCACGGATGGGAGCATGAGGAGAGAGCAGGCAAGCCGGATCCCCCAATTAAGCCGGATCCCCCAATTGCCAGGAAGCCTGACAAACAATTAAAACAAGCCATAATGCGATGTTCCAGAAAAGAAAATAAAAAAATAATTACCGGCAGCGCCCAACTAATTCGCGTGTGGCGCCGTTGGATCACCCCATTCGCGTCCGCACCGGTCACGGAGCTTGCCGTCACTTCCCCAATCGGATCACTCTCTCCTCCCAAACAGATCAAACGGAGGAAGCAGGACGGGACGACCTCGTCCCCCCCAGCAGACAGCTCCCGCCTCGGCAGCTCCGCAGGCCGGCCGTGCTGTCCATACCCACCCCGCCTCGCCCCCGTCTCGCCCCGTGCTTCTCTCGCTCGCTCGCCCGCCTGAAGCTGGTCGGTCTCCCCCCACCGCGCCGGCGAGATGGAGCTGAAGCCCGGCATGTCGGCCCTCGTCACCGGCGGCGCCTCCGGCATCGGTAAGGGAACGCCCTTCCTCCCCCGTCTTCTCGTCCGCGCGTGGGCGTGCGTCTGCGCCGAAATTCTGGCTCTGATCTGATGCGCCCTTGCCGCTGTTCTGCGTGGCCAAGTGCGGTTGCTACTGGCTGGGGGATCCTTAATTGCGGGTTGACCTGTGAGCTGGAGCGGGTTTGCTTAGTGTAGCCTGCTGGTGAGAGCTCGACGTGGGAACTGGGTAGGGGTGGGCTAATTGCGCCGGGTGGTACTTGATCTGGTGGTGATGAGCTGATGGGTTACTGCCTGGAAAGCATTGGATAATAGTTGCAACATCATTGTGCCTGTACAAATGAACGATCGGGGGACGCATGCAGTTGTACTTCTTCGGCTGCAATAATGGATTAATTTACTATCGTGTACTTGAACTATGAACGTCACACCGACAGAACTACTCCCTCCGTTCGGAATTACTTGTCGCAGAAATGGATGTATCTAGATGTATTTTAGTTCTATATACATCCATTTCCGAGACAAGTAATTCCGAACGGAGGGAGTAATTGTGTACTGCTGTTGTGCCCGTGGCCCCCCGTACGCAGCAAGAAATGTCTCAAGAGTTATAAGATACTAGCACGGTAGCAGGCAATCTATACTTGCACCTGTATAGTATCGGTATTCGGTACCTGTAAGCTACTTTGTCAAAATGATGTGCCCACCTTTGAAATATGTTGCCTTCCTTTCCTCATCGACTTGATTTTGTGCAGGGCAATCATTTTAGTAGATTGCATTGCATTAACACATCGACCGCTAACTCCTTTTTGATTTTCTGAAGGGAAAGCGCTCTGCATCGCTTTTGCACAAAAGGGTCTATTTGTGACCGTGGTCGATTTCTCTGAACAAAATGGAAGAGAAGTCACTTCGCTAGTTCAAAAGGAAAACAGAAAGTTTCATGGAGATCTTGGAGTACCGTCTGCCATATTCATTAGGTGTGATGTTTCTATTGAAGGTAAGAGTTGTTTTAGGGGAAGCAAGCAAAGAGCAGTTAATTTGTATGAGGACCTACTTTTAACTATTTGTTGATGCAATATTTTTGGAAAAATAAGTGCATCAAATCAAAGTATGGTAAGACAAGCGTCACTTCAGTCATACAGTATACTTGTCAAGCATTACGTTCTAAATGTGATATGAAGACCATACCATTGTAGAAGATCATGCATGTCTGGTGTTACATCCAATCTCAATCTTTTGCCTTCTAAGCACAAGCTGAAAATACTGCCAAACAAAGCTAACAAATACCAACCATCCCTGCTGTATTTCTACTATCTAGGTTCAATACCTAATGCATCAATATGGTATTTATTTCTGTTCGCTTTAAAGAAGCATCAAATCTCTTTTAACAGGGCTTTGTTTATTTTTATTTTTGCACATCAGGCATTACAAAAATTCTTCTGGTGTGTTCTGATTTGTTTTATCATGCGGATTACTTGTCGTATGGTTTCAAATGTTAAATAACATCATGATTTTGCTGCTCTTCAGGTTTTCCATGATTTGAAGTTACAGTGATTTGATATGCAGGTGATCTAGCTGCTGCTTTCGCGAAACATGTAGACACATATGGTGGACTAGATATCTGCATCAATTGTGCTGGAATTGCCAACAAAACATTAGTTTATGATGATATATCTGACGGAACTAGGACATGGAGGCATGCCATAAATGTGAACTTTGTCGCTGTTATTGATGGTACTCGCATTGCAGTAAGTGTTGACTATTGCAATAACATTGTTATATTTATTTGTTCAGTAACTCAATCTGCTAATCTTGTAGTAACACTGAGTGCTGTCTATGGAAATTGTGTTTGGCTCCTGAGCTCCATGGAGCCTGGTTTTTGAAAAAAAACTGATTTCTAGATTTTAAAAAATTCTGAAAAAAATACACACATACCTATGGATGTATACTACTTTTCTGTAAAATTTCATGGTGAAATACATTTTCATGCGAGCTACAAAAAAGTAACAAAATCATGTGTTTGTAGCATATGTACCATTCACTATAGAAGTACATGATTTTTTTACACAGCTCACTTCAAAACGCATTTCATAATAAAATTTTATACACATGCAGTATACATCTCCAAGTACCTGTATTTATTTTCAGTTTTTTTAACTTAAAAAAGTCAGCTTTTGAATTTTAGAGAAGTCCCGGCTCCATGGAGCCCGGAAGCCAAATATCCTATCTCGTGCTGTCTATGCTTTCTTATTACTTAGACATACTAGATAATATAACCCAGAAGTTCTGCATAGGCTTTAATTGTCTGTTGATCCAGTTGTTTAAGGGAAGAAAGTATTGGATTTCTCTTTATTTGTTTCCATTAACCATTACTCAAGGAAATTAAGTGGTACTGATTTTGTCATAACGTGGCCTGTCCTTATGGTTTCCTTTGGAGCCAGAAGAGGATTTTTGAATTTTTTTATCTTGGAATAATTCGGAAGATAATATCAATTGTTATACATGTTACTTGTTTCTACTTCATCCAAATGACATATGCACAAAACTTACTGTTGGATATATTCACCAGAGTCAAATAATGCGATCCCGGAAGAAGCCTGGTGTCATAATCAATATTGGTTCAGCTGCAGGCCTTTATCCCATGTTCGCCGATCCCATATATACTGGGACAAAAGGTTCATACACCATCCTGTATACTTCTACTTTTTCTTCTCTGGCAGCAGGTGCCGAGGCAAGGCCAAAGTACATATGAATTCCAATTATGAATGTTGGTTTTATTGTATATTCATGCTGATTGTTTTTCTACATGGTTCAAGATACATGCTACCATAACCTGTACAAAAGTTCATATTTCGGTCATATAGAATGTTACATGCTGTTGCCTACACGTTTTAGTATTAACTTCTAGTCCTTTATGTCATATGATGATATATTTGAAGCATGTGTGCACTTTGTGATCTTAAGCTTCATTTTCGGCAGGTGGTGTTGTTATGTTTACTAGATCACTTGCTCCATTGAAACGCCATGGTGTTCGTGTCAACGTGCTCTGCCCCGAGGTATTAACGAATTGCATGATGGGTGGCAATTATTATACTATTATGTACTCCCTCTGTAAACTAATGATCTAAAACGTCTTATATTAGTTTACAGAGGGAGTATATATTATTTGTCTGTTTATTTATTTTTCTACCACATACTGAGTTTGCTTGCCATATTAGTTCAGCTAGTGCTGTGCATTTTTTCATTCTAATCTTGTGGGAATCTGCTGATGGGTTTTATAGTCTGTCAAGATATTAACTTGACAATGGTACAGACGTACAGTAGAGCACAATGTTTTATCCAGTACGTAAAATCCTATCAACTTGAAAAGTCACCAGATTAACCAGATAGTGCAGCTATTGCGATCTCAAGTACCAGGGGTAAATATCTTTCAGCACCAAGCATTCACACAGGAAATCTTACTCTTACACAATCCTCCTTTCTTTACCTGAGATAGATTGGCATAGACATGTAGTTATGCTAAATGGCAAAAGCAACTAAGTGGGCCAAATGCCAAATTTATCGATAATTCCATCTTAGAAAATTTGAGGATGTCCACTATTTGATGTAATTTGCAGGGGTTGGAGTATAATTTAGAATCCAACTAACTATTCCAGACAGATTAGCATATTATTTTATCTCATTAGTAACAGCTGGAAGGGACAAAGGCCATGATGATCTTTCATTAGTGTTATTTTTGGTATGCAGTTTGTTCAAACTAATATGGCTGAGCAAATAAATCAAAAAATAGTACATGCAACTGGTGGATTTTTGAAGATGGAGGAAGTTGTTAATGGTATACTACACCTCACCTTTTAAAGCTGTAGTTAAATATGTCATGTACTTTCAGCATTTTTCCATATTGTATGCGTCACAGTTATCGCATGCTACTATTTGGTCTTCGATGAATTGTTCGAATCTTTATTTGAGGTGGGATGTTCTAAATGATGAAAATTAACATAGGCATTTGTACATTCATGGGTATATTATTATGAATTGATAAAATACATGCTCACTTGACTCTTCAAGCTTACGAACTTCAAATTTCTGTCCTTCAATTTGTATGAGTGAGGGCTGGCCAAAACTTTGTGTGGTTCGCAGAGATGGTTGAAATGACAGTAGAAAATCACCAGAACCTGGTTTTGTTTGGAATACCACCTGCCAGAAGGTCTATTTGTTTGTAGAACCAGTGAGTCCTAAACATATGTTTCATGTCTGTTCTGTTCACTTATCAATTGATGACAACATGACCAACTGAATGTGGGAATGGAATGTCAGTGATGATATCTCGTTTGGGGTTTGCTGATTTGCAAACATTAAAAGGCTAAAGAGCTTAACTGTAAATTTGCATATATTGCTATCGCTTTGCTGGAGCGCATCAATTTGTCCATGTCAAACATCCCTGCTGGGTGAATATGGTTCGGCCCACCATTTCTACATGTTTAGCAACCTAGAAGTTTAGGTATTCACTGTCATATCTAGGTATGCATTATGTCTTTCGTATGATGTTTTCTCCCTTTCTCTTAATTGTTATCTGAAACGAACCTCTTCTATTTTGGTTAGGTGCATTTGAACTTATAAAAGATGAGAGCAAAGCTGGTGCTTGCCTTTGGATAACTAAGCGGAGAGGGATGGAATATTGGCCATCAGCAGAGGAACAAAGAAAATATCTGTTGAATTATACCAAGTCAAAAAGAACAGTAACAAAGAATGTATTTCCTAGCATCCAAACACCTGAGTTTTATGAGAAGATGTAAGTAGTCCTGCTATGTTATATTTATAATTGTAAGCACTTGGAAAGTTGGAATATTCTCAAGTAAACAACAACACAACTCTCTAATCCCCAGTAGTACATCTTTTTTCTCGTACGATTCTATCCTAAAATGCTTAAAGTCATTGAATCAATCCCTTAAACAGGAAGTGAATAACTTTTAGATACATGATTTTCATAGCTTGCAGTATTTTCTAACTATGTGTCTGCACTCTCTAGAGAAGTCCTTTAGACGGAGGGAGTACTATTTTACTTTGTTGCAAGCTTTGCGGATTGAAAGAAAATCTCTGATATTCTGATTTCTGTTCCAGTGTTCTTTTCTTGCTAGTAGCCTGGTAGAATACTTGACCAAATAGCTAATTTTGTTACTTCCATTTGTCATATTGGAGGGTTCAAGCTTTCTTGAAAGACGACACTAAAAAATACCCTCAATTTTGGTTTTGAAATGATATCTCCAATTTCTCCGATAAAAGAGGGTTTTCCCCCAAAAGGTAGAAGTTTGTTACAGTTCTAAACGAAAAATGTTAAAGAGAGCGAATGACTTACAGCAAACTGACAATTCAAACCCACTGAGCCACACCTCGAGATAGCACAGGTGCTCACTACATAAGTTCTCACATAAGACTGAAAAATAGTAGATGCTCTCCAGCAAAAGCTTGCTGAAGTTCATCTTCCACGCGTGCTCTTGCGGAACATCTCAAAAACATTCCTATCATTGCATCTCTCTCCCCATTGCAGCAACGGAGAACCTTCAAGCCTGTACTCGTTAGCAGGCCTCTACCATCGGCTCTTCTGCAAATGTCACTTGCCACCTACTCAACCAGTCCTGCTCAATTTAGGCACAGTTCTAGGAACATAAGGCAAATCAAATGCACACCAGATTATATTCCAAATTAAACCTAGCCAAAGGGCACACCAGAAACAAGTGGTTGATGCTTTCCTCCTGCCCAAAAAAAATGACAAGTTGATCTCGTTTCCACCCCCTACCTTTCAGGTTATCTTTGGTCAAGATGCTTCCTATGCAGTTTTTACATCCCACAAAAACTTGTGTGAATAATTCCACTCATTCAGTTTCAGGAACTCGTAGAAAGTTAAACTGAAAACTTCCCTTTTGATTAAATGACCAAATCTAACCATCAGAATTGTGCAGTAATCACATATTGCAAAGTTTTCTTTTGAATAATTACATACTCTGTTATGCGTAACAATGGATTGATATTCACAAAATATTATCCTGTTTCTTATAGATGTTATGAATGTCTGTTTCTGAAATATATGTTGTTTATCAGCAACATAGATGAGACCTCAGAGGTATAACAGCAAAAGTATCGAAAAACCATTAACACTACATGTGATCTCGACACTGTATTGCTTGTCAATTAAGTTTCTACACTACAAAATTCCCTAATAGCAATACTTTGTCAGTTATCGTCTTTCACACTATATGAGATCTCAACACTAATGATTGTCTCTATGATTTTGTAGAGTTGTTCACACACTCAGCCATAATTTCCGCAATGCTACAAGACTTGATCGTGTGCGATTGAGATTGCCCATTGAACCACAAAGTGCGCTAGTTAAAATAATATACGCTGGTGTAAATGCTAGTGATGTAAGTCCTTGGATTTTAGTGTCTAATTGCTTTTCTTTGACTCCCTGTTGATTAACTGCTGGAAGCTTTTAATGATGTCATGCAGGTAAACTTCAGCTCCGGACGGTATTTCAGTGGTAGTGCTAAAGAAACTGCTGCACGCCTTCCGTTCGATGCTGGTTTTGAGGTGATCCATATTATTACATGTCTATGTTAATGCCGTCCTCAATGTTGGATAACGTTCTTAAGATGTTATTTTGTGTAACAACTTGCACAATCATTCGGAATTTCTGACAACGCAGCATATGCTTCCATATTTTGACAGTTTGACTCAGAATTTCACCAGATAGAGACATGGTACAAGAAATAGGCTATTACATAACTCTAAATAAATTGTGGATACACCCGTAATCCTTGATATACTGAAACGATTTGCCAACATTCTTGTCAAACCAACTGCGATCCATACAAGTTAAATCTTCTAAGCAATGTCTGGCAATAATGCTTTTTGTGCATATGTATTAAGAATTCTACTCCCTCAGTAAACTAATATAAGATAGTTTAGATCACTACTTTAGTGACCTAAACGATCTTATATTAGTTTATTTACAGAGGGAGTACAACATAATGATTCCATTGATAGTGCAATTTGTACAGATAATTGTAGGATAAACTCGCACACATCATTCGATGGGGTTTACAAGTCAAGACTCAAGTCAAGTCTAGATGCTGGGTAGCAGCTCATAGACTAGTTGCGACTAGTTGACTACTCGTTCGCTTGCTATACATACCATACTTCTAGTTTACTATGCTACAAAATTTGGAGGGAGGAAGAAAAAAAAATACATGGCTTGTACTGAATCAGAACCATGACATCTTGCTATCAGATTCTCGGAGGTAAATATAAACATCTACTTGCTGGAATCAGAACTCAGAAGCAAATCATATCTTCATTCATAAGCAGATAAGATACACACTTAAGGCTCAGTTTGCGGTTGTTGAACTGTGCTGTGCTGAACCTATTTTATATTCTGCTGCGGAAAACTAGCCGTGGAATTAATAATAAGTTGGTTAAACAAAGTAAGAAACGGTAAAATAGGCGAACGCTGGTTAGCCAAACCAGGTTATGATATTCCACCGTGATGCTAAACGGAGCCTAACACAAGTACATGGTGCATACACGATTGAAGATACTACCCCCCCCCCCTCGACTTCATTCATAGAGCGAAATCATGCCCAACCTCTGAACACATAAGAGGAGGAGAGGAGTGAATTCACCAACACTTGTTTAATCCAACCAATCGAGCAAGATATCCTGTCAAGACCCAAGTACTGGCTCATAAATCAGTCATGCAAATCTTAATCTTTGGGGGCTATGATTGCACATGATGCAAAAGGGGAAATCTTAATCAGCTTTACTTCCATAACTTCTTGTGTTGTGAAACTGAATCACGATTTAAATTATGGTTGGTACTTAAACAAAAACAAACTGGTACGTCACGTACTTACATCGAAAAAATTGTTGCGCTTATTTTAATATGCTGTTGCTACACAGGTCTTGTGATACTTAACTATGTTGCTGCCCGAAAATACGGAAAGTTTTCTCTTGACATCTTTGTTGGGCGATTAGAATTTCTCATGAGAATTTTAATATCTGCAGGCTGTGGGAATTGTTGCTTCTGTTGGAGATGCAGTGAGCCATGTCAAAGTTGGCAGTCCCGTGGCCCTTATGACTTTTGGAAGCTATGCTGAATTTACGATGGTATTGCGGTCTACGCCCATATCTTTTTGCTACACAACCTTGTCCTCCTTGGAGTGAAAACATCTCCAGTCTTTTGAGTTTGTACCTCAGAATACTATCACCCCGTCTGCCAGTTATAATATTAGTCTTTACATCTTTCTAATGAAAGGTTCCAGCCAAACATCTTCTTCCGGTGCCAAGACCAGACCCGGAGGTCGTTGCTATGCTAACATCAGGATTGACCGCTTCAATTTCTCTTGAAAAGGTTATTTTGATACACTTTTTTGGTCGCATACCTTGCGACTTTGACCTTATATTTAGTCAACTAACCTTTTGAATTTTGAATATATATTCCTTCCTGTTCTGATCTAAGTTGATTTCTGCTGCCTTTAGGCAGGTCAAATGACATCTGGGCAAGTTGTTTTAGTTACAGCAGCTGCTGGTGGAACAGGACAGTTCGCGGTTCAGGTGGGCTGTTGCTATTTTGATACTACTTATATGATTATTTTTGTTTGATGTTATGCTCAATTGTTCATCCATTTCTACAGTTTACCTAAGCGTATAAATATAATGTTTGACATTGCCGTTTGAAACTTGCACAAGATAACAATTTCATGCAGTTGGGACATGTATAGTTCGTCTTTCATAGTTAACTAGCATTTGGGGCCATGTTTTGGCCATGCAATACATATGGTATTTCTAGGACATGGGCAAGGTTCTCTCTTTTGTCTATGTATTTTTCATTTTTGTTAAGCAACTGTTATTGGATTTAGTACCTTACCATATCCTTATGTTCTGAATATTTCTTCTGTTACTTCACTAGCTTGCAAAACTAGCAGGCAACAAGGTTGTTGCCACATGTGGTGGCGAAAGTAAGGCTGCATTTCTAGCTTCCTTAGGTGTTGATCGAGTTATCAACTACCAGCATGAGAAGATCAAAGATGTAAGCTTTCTTCTGTCTCTGCTTTTCATATTTCCGCCGCTTCAAATTCAAATGCTCTAATTTTTTTTATAGCATTACCTTTCTTGGTAGACTTGCAAATTGTGCTGGGTATATTCTCTAGCCCGTCTACCATCTAATTTTTTGTGCGCTTGTATCCTACCTCTACTTGCTTACCAGAATATAATCTTCCAAGAAATTAATTCTTACACTTGTATAGCCTTTCACGTGCCACAGATGATGCAGAATGTTGGTTGGGAATGCTTTAATTACATTTATGCTGTAATGTCTCCGCAGAGAATGACTATAACCAGTAGTATGTTGCCAAAATCATAGGTTTCAATTGACTGTTATTTTCACTGATCCCTTATTTGTTCTTCTCAGTGTGTTCAGTAATTACTGATTGTTTGAATGCTTGATTCCAGGTTCTGAAAAAGGAGTTTCCAAAAGGTGTAGATATTATATATGAATCTGTAGGTGGGGACATGTTTGATTTGTGCTTGAATGCGCTCGCAGTCCATGGACGCCTCATTGTAATTGGTATGATCTCTCAGGTAATGTTGACAGCTTCTGAAAATTATTTCGTTTGAATTATTATGTACTGGGATATTGAAATTTTTGTGAAAAGCTTTATGATTTGTGTGTTTTCATTTGGTGGAGTGAATAAGCACCCTCCTGAGAATATTCTGAAGAGTCCTTGCTAACATTATTACATAATATATTCCATCATGCATCTGTATTTAAACTGGAGGCATGGAGTGCACCTAGGGAAATCGTTGATCTATCTTGGTTTGTACATACCACCTATCTGAATTAGTGTCGGCCAATCCTGTTTTCATTGTAGCTGTTTTTACTAAGATGTCATATCTTAGGGATGAACTGATACCAACTGTTACTGAACAACCCTTGATGTTTTTTTTAGTATCAAGGAGAGGAGGGATGGAAGCCGAAGAACTACACTGGACTATGTGAGAAGATTCTTGCTAAAAGTCAAACTGTGGTATGTGTGCAGCACAGTATCTGATTTTCTTAATTGGCATATAGGAGTACTTTATTTGTACTCAATGTTCATTCAATAAGTTGATCGCGAAACTTGGCTTCTCCTAGATCCAAATCATCAAGTACATTTTAGCAGTTGGATGTGATACAAAGAAATAATGCCGTCTATGTTGAAAATTTATGTGTTACATTGTTCGTATGTACCACAAGAGTTCTCTCAGCAAGACTAAAAGGGTCTCCTCGACAGTGCACCGGCATCCAGCTAGTCCTTACTGTAGTATTAAAAGAAACATGGTATTTTGGTCCATATGCTCAAAATTCTGTGTACCAAAGCAATAGACAAGCAGCAACCTTTAGCTATGATTGTAATCTCTTTATCTGGATCTAGGTCTAGAAATACCATTTTTTAATATCGTATCAGACCTTTCAGAAGCTGCAAACTACTTCTATGCATACTTCATAAACTATACAAGACAGATGTTAAGCTGTATAGATAGATTTAAATCCAATAGAACTCTGTCCTAGTGTACTCTTTAGAACTATGAGCTCCATCCCCGTTGCAGAACACTATGAACTTCTTCCTCTCCAATTTCAGGCTGGATTTTTCCTGGTTCAACATGCTCACATGTGGCAAGATCATCTTGACAAACTATTTGAGTTGTATGCCTCTGGAAAGCTAAAGGTACGCTTCACATTATGTGTTTGCTGTTTGCTACTTTGTGTGACATTAATTGAGAACTGCGGGTGTTTGGAACTTTGGGTGCCTACCCTAATTCACCCTGCCAATTAGTGCTCATGTTTAAAGTAGGTGCGCATGTCAAACAAGGGCCAAATTACAAAAGCAAGCAAATTAGGGTTGCCGATGCTGGCCCCACAAATCATATAAAGGGAGGTAGGGTAGGTTACTTAACAAGATATTTATCACTGGTTTTGCCACTTTTGCTTTTGTCAAATCAACGGAGCCATGCCAAATGTTGGCATCAGTCCAAATAGTCGCCAATTTCATTTCAGCTGAGCTGAGAACTACTTGAAACTAGCAACAATAATAAGGGTTTGCTATTTACTTTCCCATTAGATCATCACCCAATGGGACTTGACTTGCTGTTCTTCATGTTACCCCTGCCCGCACCCAGCAATAGCTCATTCTTACATAAAATCATATCAAATCTGCATATGCTCGTCTTTTCTCTGTTATAATAACTTGGCTTAACATGTCACACCGCGTACGACAGGTCTCGCTTGACCCTAAGAAATTCCTGGGCGTTGCTTCCGCTGTGGATGCTGTAGAGTATCTTCATTCTGGCAAGAGCGTCGGCAAGGTATGGCCCCACCATCTCTATAACCACAAACGATCCCGTTCTCGTGTACGCTTATGTAGCTGACAAATTTCCTTGTGGAACATCTTCAGGTCGTCGTCTGCATCGATCCAGCATACAGCCAGACCCTCGCTAAGCTGTAGCCTGTACTCCGCAGAGACGTCATCACAAAGCATGACGCAGGAAATGTAACTTATGACAAGTGCGTACGTTATAGGTGCACATTCAGTGTCGATAGTAAAGTCACCGTGTAGCTCGGTTGTCTGATCAGTTTGCAACCGGCCAAGCGTTATATAGAAACCAAATAAGTGTACGATCCCACATGCCATGCCTAAATAAATAAAGTTGATACCTGCCTAACAAAGTCTCTCGCGATGGTGGAGTGGCACTGCACTAACCAAGATGATATATGTAGTATCTAGGTTGTCAGACCTTGATCTGGCCGAGGTCACCAGCCCCGCATTATGGACTGATAGCCACACGTAATGGGATCACCATCTTTGCACGCCACCTAGGCACAATGGTGCAACGGCACTGCAGTCCTGGCGAGAATAGCCAGAGCACAGCGAGGGGGAGCACGAGAGACGTGGCAATCTATGCAAACAGAAACAGGGCCGAAGCTAAGGGTGTGCTGCCAGCAGATTGGGTTTCGTCTCGATGCTTGAACAGCTTGTGGTGGTATGCAAATAAGCTACTATTCCAGACAGGGTAAATAAAGAACACAAAAGAAATTGGACAAGCCTTCCAGCCTTGTTCACATATGACATTACACACAAACGTCATAATAGCTAAGATTAAGTCGGGTGTTTAACTTGGTAACAAGTTCAAATACTCGAAAGCTCCACTGAGTTCAATCTACTGATAAATGAAAACAGGTGATAATAGGCAGGGACATCTTCACTCTTCATCTGAATCAGAGGCAAATTCTTCATCCGACTGTAAAATAGCAGCAATGAAAGAACTAGTCAAAAACACAAAATTTGAATACAAGATGAGTTCACGGCCATGTCGCATACAGGCAGTGCCTCCAAAAGACAACAGAGCTAGAGAACTGCAGACGACTGACATTCAAAAAGGTGGCTGGTGGCGAAATATATAGTACTATGGACCGTGATTGCACAGTAGTTCAATTTTCAAAATCACATCAGCAACACTACTTTCCTCAGCAGTCAACGAGTATATGGAGTCATCTAAACAAAAACATGCAACGGCACAACTAAAAGAGCAAAGGAAAACAGATAGCAGACCAGTTTCAAACACCAATAATGGACACCAAACAGATTTAGTGACCTCAGAACAATCAAGTTTCAGGGTGGATACAAACCCAAGCAAACTACTGAGCAGTTCAGAGGCAAGTGCCCTATTCTTCTCACAAGCAGGTCGCCAGAAAACAGGCTCGGAACTAAAAAAAAACAGTTTGGTAACACTACCAACATCCAGGAGCTTTCAGGATTCTTCCTCTAAACATCTAAAAATTCAAGTGGGAATGGGACAAAAAACTTGACAGACACACAACTAACACATAGAAGGAGATTGGGACTCGAACCTGGAGATTTATTTGATATTCATGTCGATAATTAAGATATTCGCGGCGCAGATGTTCAGCATTTTCAAGGAACTTCAGAAGATGATAAACACAAAAGAAATAATTAGTCCAGTGGTTCAAAATCAAGTTGCCACAAAATGGTTATTTACCACACAATTATGAAATTACCTCAAAATGGTCTCTTATCCTTTTCTCCTCTTTTTTTAGCATTTCTTTAAACTGAGCTTCCTGCAACCGAGGATAAAACACATAGTTAACATTGGCGCAGCACATTGAAGATATTAAAACGCTAGCCAGTACATAAATCACCATACACTGTGACGGGAGTCGGCCCACTGCTTCTCATTACAGGGACCAAAACCAAGTGGGAAACGGATGTTCATGTGGCCGCCTTTGAATGAAGCAGCACGCGGGTGCTTCATACCATCACTTTCATTGTTTATACAGCCATTGCAGGTAGCTCCACGATCTAAAGACAGGTATGGAATTTGTCATTTAAGTGTCAGATGACTAGCCTGGCTCAGATACAGCGAGAATAGTTGAATAAGTGCCAAAAATGCATGATTGCAGCACCTACAAATGGCTGTGCGTGAACCAGTTGGATTGTGATATTACAGACATAAAGCTATGTATGGTATAAGATGGCACAATGGGCAGGCAAACAGGTCAACAGTAAAGGCTCCACAATAAACCAGAAACACATTTGCAATTATATCATATATATATATATATATATATATATATATATATATATATATATATATATATATATATATAAGCTAACTTCAAACACTGTACCAAAATGTTTAATTTGAGATACGGGTGTAAATTATCCTTGCCGTCAGCGTTAACACCACAGAAAATGCAGAGAAAACATCCTAGTGTATCGTTGTGATCTATATCTAACAGATAATTTCAAACAGTATTCCAAAAATGCATAATTTGAGATAAGAGTGTAAACTACCCTGGCCGTCAGTGTCAACCCTGGAGAAAGTGTTGATATAATATCCTGTGATATCATTCGAATCACGTGCGACTTCAACGAAGAATAGACTGATGCTGCCCGTATCATTGGCAGCTTCTTTAGTCTTCACAGTGATATTGAGATGATAGTACCATTCGACACCTTCGCAGATTGATTGCCAATGAACAATTTTTTCGAGTTCATACACACGATCCTAGAATAAGCATTGATTGGATCATTAATGTTGCATGCACAAAGCAGCAACAATAAAATACAACACAAGCCTGGTAGTGGGACAGAGTGAAGGCGAGCAGAGAATGAACCTCATCGTCATTCCGCTTGTCCAGTAAAGCTTCAACCAGTCTCCGAAGTTTGTCACGTTCCCTCTCCACTACTTTAGCCCTTGTGTAGACCTTCGGGGTGCCATTTGGAAAGTAAAGACGTTCACGTACAGCACGGTCCTTCTCTGAAAGCTCCTTATCAGACCTAATTTCAGATGAGAGCATATGATTAATAGATGTTCGTTCTTCAGAGAAGGTAAACGATTTTGTTTTGAGAGAGATCAGAACATTACATGGCATTGCTATTGGGACGAGCATAGGAATCAACAGCACTTGCAACTTCTTCAAGACTCTGCAACGGCTTATCACCCAGAGTAGGATATGTGTAAAAAACTCCTAAACTATCCATTCTGACATAAACTGGTGTAGGCAAACCGGGATCTCTCCAGGCCAAAACATGGTCTGTGTCATAAGTCTCTGAACCCCTGCAGTGGGTAGGCTCGGAAGAACGATGACACGCTATGCTAGAAGATATAAACACGCTATGGATTTCAACCAGATGGAGAAACAGAAAACGAAAGAGCAAAAGCTTTTTTTTCATACTCAACGGAAGATGACTTTTCCTCATCAGGCAAATCCCTGAAACGGAGAAACAAGCTAGATGAGTACATAAGAACTATTTGTGTATATCTCAGGAGATTGAACATGGTGGCACGGCCAAGTTGAACGGCGATTTGCAATCCAGGGAGGCGTAAAGCCAACTGAAATGCATTTCTATATCTGCGTACGTTTAGATTACAAGTAAGAACAGGTGACCAAAGAGAGGTAGGGCATACACAAGTGCAGAGAATCTGCCTCCGACCTGATCCACCGGCGGAGACCTGAAGCGAAACAAGCAAGCCTGATGAGTGGTATAACAATTTTTAAAACCTTAGGAGACGAATAACCAAAGATATATCATGGCGTGATGTGGCCTGAAACCTTGCCGCGAGAAATCAGACAGAAATTTAGTTACAAATCACCGTCCACGGAGAAAACAATTCGATTTCGACTAACCAGAAACAGGAAGTGATGAGGGACTGAGAGCGAGATCTTACAGGGAGAGTGCCATCCTCTGCTTTGTATTAGAAGATCTGATCTTTACCGGCAGGGATGACCTCCTCTCTTGTGGCTGCTGCCTGCCCTCAACAGATCCCGGCGGGAACATGACGGCGGTGGGAGTGTCTCTCCTATTTCGTCGACCCTTCCTCCTCGGTCGCTGCCGCGTCCTCGGCCTTTCCGTCAAAACCGACGTATTTTCTTTAGTGGGTGGTGGGTGAGGAGGCAACGCTCGCTCGGCGGAACTAAGACCTGGCCAAATGGGCCAGCCCGGCCTGCGTTAAACGGGCCAGACACGGCACGCGAAAGTACTCGGGCCGTGCCGGACCGGCACGCGTGCTGGCCTCCGAGGCCCAAGCACGGACCCTGGTTAAACAGGCTGGCCTGTAGACACTGTTCCGCAACTCCGCCGGCGAGTCCGGTCCGAGGTTGCGGAGCGAGAGCGAGCGTCGTAGACGAAGTAGTCGAAGTAGTCGAACAAGCGAAAGTAAATGACACAGAGAGATATGGAGGAGACCAGTTTTATTAATCAATGATCAGAGATTACAATGATAGCTCCTCATTGCTTTATATAGGGACTAAGGGGTCAAGGGATAAGTACCCACTTAACATAAAGTGGGGGAAACGGGAGGGGCTAGCCCGTGCGATACGCACGAGGCCGCCGCCACCCCGGTGGCCCCGGTTTCCCAACACTCCCCCTTGGGTAATTATCCGTATATCCATGCCTCAAAACTCCGAAAAACCCAGTGGGAAAAAATATGGAGAAAGAGCACATAGTATACGTTGTTGTATTGCACGAATTGCCTCGTCAAAAACCTCGTGTGAGAAACATCAGGAAAAACTCACTCAAGGGAAAAAGAGTACAATCCACTCAACCATCAAGTTGAGTACTCGATCATCAGGATTGAGATTTTAGCGACGAGTTTGTGAAGTTTCTCCCCCCTGAACCTTGCATCTCCCTAAGTCTCATCATACCGATTCCACGCACACACCTCTCTAAGGTTGATGCCGGTAATGATTTAGTGAACATATCAGCAAGATTGTCACAGGACTTAGTATGCAAAACTCTCACCTCGTTCAACTATTGCAGCTCATGTGCATAGAAGAACTTGGGACTAATATGCTTTGTGAGGTTACTCTTCACATAACCCATCTAGACTTGTGCAACACAAGCAGCATTATCTTCATAGATAATGGTAGGGGTTTGTACGGTGTTCAGCCCACATGTCTGCTGAATGTGGCCGATCATCCGCCGAAGCGATACACACTCTTTCGACGCTTCGAATAGTGCCATGATTTTCGAGTGGTTCGTGGGAGTCGACACAAGGGTTTGCTTGGACGATTTCCAGGAAAATGCAGTTCCACCACAAAGGAAAACATATCCAGTCTGCGATTTGCAATCATGCGGGTCCGATAGGTACCCAGCATCGGCATAGCCTATAATAGATAGGTCTTGATTCCTCTTATAAAATAGGCCAAGATCTTTGGTCCCTTGTAGGTAACGGAAGACGTCATTGACACCTTTCCAATGTCTTTTGGTAGGTTTTGAACTGTACCTCGCAAGCAAACTGACGGCGAACACAATGGCTGGCCGTGTACAGTTTGCGAGATACATGAGTGCTCCAACTGCACTCAGGTAAGGAAACTTTGGTCCCAAAGTTTCCTCCCCCTCATCCTTTGGCCTGAACGGGTCCTTGTCTGGCTGTAAAGATCTTCCGACCATCATGGTCTTAGAAAGATATGCCTTATCAAATCCAAATCTCTCCAACACCTTCTAGGTGTAGGGCGACTGGTGCACTAGAATCCCATCAGGGGAATGTTCAAGTTGCAGACCTAGACAGAACTTGGTTTTACCCAAATCCTTCATCTCGAATTCCGACATCAGGTAGGAACTCGCTTCCTCAATATCCTCAGGCGTACCAATTATGTTTAAATCGTCCACGTACACCGAGATTATACAGAATCCATCTTGGGATCGCCGTATAAAAACACATGGGCAATCTTTATTGCTCGTGTAGCCCTTCTCATGAAGGAAATCACTTAAGCGATTGTACCACATTCTACCAGACTGTCTGAGTCCGTACAGTGCCTTTTGAAGTTGAACACTATATAGACCCCTGTTTGCTCTATCATGGTTCGGAACAGGGATACCTACTGGAACCTTCATGTATATGTTCGAATCCAAGTTACCATACAGGTAAGCAGTGACAACATCCATTAGTTCCATTTTCAAGCCCATGTTTACTGCCATCGAGATCAAGTATCTAAAGGTAACTCCATCCATGACCGGGGAATAAGTCTCCTCAAAATCGACACCTTGTCGTTGAGTGAACCCTTGAGCGACGAGCCTTGCTTTGTACCGTACTACCTTATTATTTTCATCTCTCTTTCGAACAAAAACCCACCTATGGCCAACAGGGCGAATGTGGGGAGGAGTTCGACAAACTGGTCCGAACACCTTTGTCGGGAATATACCCCGCGGCGTAAACCGGCCGGAAGTTAACCCAGCCGGACTTGGCGGTTTGTTTGAAGACCCGCCATGACCTTGGCGGTTTACAAGCAACCCGCTTGGTCGTTATGACTCACTGGTAACCCGGCGGGCGGATCAGACGGATGACAAGGCCCAAGGCCCAGAAGGCCGGCTCAACTATTGTGGGCCGGTTTACGAGGAAAGGGATATTTACCTTACAAAGAGTTAAGACCAGGACTTGTATCCGGTTTGTATTAGAGATAGACTAGTCCTAATCCTAATAGGACTCCACATGTAAACCGCCCATTCAACATATATAAGGAGGGGCAGGGCTCCCCAAAGAGGGACAAGTTGCAAGCTACAAGCAAGAAGAAACAATCTCTAAGGCTAGACAAAAAGAGCCGGTAAACCGGCGACTCCCTCATGAGCATAATGAGATCTAGACTCAAACAGCATGAAGGGCTATTCCGGATGATATTTCCCGGGGCCCGAAGCTGTCTAAATCCTTGTCTTGTGTGTTGATCCTCCCTGCGTCTCTCGTCCCACTCAACCCCTCTCAAGCTACCACATAGATGCGTTGGCCTCGCGACTAAGTCCTGACACTAAGGACATCTGCCGTGACAAATCCACGACAATTGGCGCCCACCGTGGGGCCTGCGCACGGTGGTGTTGAGTTCTTGGAGGGATCTTTTTTAGGGTTCGAGAAGTTTGCAAATTTCCGCATAAAGAAAGCCGGTTTGAGCAGTGCGAGCAAGGTTGAGGCGAGAGTTCGGGTTATGCGTCTGCACGCCGCCGTGAGTTGCCAAGATAACGGAAGTTTTCATTGCAGGTTCGACCAAAAAGCCGCTACTCGTATCCAAGTCGTTGAATCCAAGATGGATACAAAGCCGGACTGGCCATTGCTGTCCACGTATGTTTCCTAAGGCAGAGGCAGCAAGAATTTTTCGAGCAATAATACAACAGCCCAAATACTATTACTACCTCCGTCTAGGTGAATAAGTCATTCGCGTAGTTCTAGGTCATCGATTTGATGAATTAAATATGTGTTATATGTCACGAAAAGTATATCACTAGATTTCTATAAGGATGTAGTTTCTAAATATATTTTTTTGTCACATATAATACATATTTAGATGGTTAAATCGTCAACCTAAATGACTTATTCACTGGACACGTCAAGCTACAGTGTTCAATACCTACTACAACGGTGGCAGACGCACATCCATCAAAACCTGCAAAGGAGAGGTCCACAAGTGCTGCCCATCGATCTGCGTTAAAAACCAACAAACAAACGGAGGACGGCGGTCGGTACAAGTCCCCAGCGCTTGAGGCTGGCTTTTGCAAGGGCCATGACCCGGAAGATACGGACATGGAATTAGTAAAACCGATCATGATTTGGAATAGGGAAACCAGATATGGATTGGACTCCGATTCTGCTGGCTCGCATCGTCGCTGCGGTCCGCCTCCGCTGGCCTGCCTCTGCTGTGGATGGCAATCTTCGAGTCGCCTGCGCCGCGCTCCATCTAGAGCCGCCAGGGCGCATCGTCGTCGGCCGTCCTTCGCCTCCGTTATACCGGGTGTTTTTGTTGTCTCAGCGGCCTCGTCTTCAAACTGCCGTTTTGGACCGCCAGCCGCCTTTTTTCTTTTGCTGAGGCATCCATCTTGAGTCGGTCGTGCTGCCCACCTACTGCCAACGCCGCCTCGTTCTGGTCTTCTCCAGCTCGTCCCGCTTGTGGCCCGGCCATCCTGCCAGCTTGCCTTAACTCCCCTTCGCCTTTGCCACTGAGCCATCCTGCCCTCTGCTCTCGAGCGCCTGACGCTGCCTGAAGGAGAGGGGAAGTGGGGGAGTGTTGAAACTGCCTGGCCGGACGCCGTTCAGGACTCCAAGGACTTACTACTAGTGCTAATTGAAGAACAAAATGGCACAATTTCCAAGGGCCATCATCCAGCACGTGAAAGACAAAGACTAGTCAAAGTGATAAATCAATTTTCTCCATTGCTGCTCCACAGCAACGACGACGCTAAACTTGTTATGGTCAGACGCCGTTTCTGCATCCGTCTACACGACAGTGTCTGATGAACGCGTGAAGGGCCCAACAGTTTGCAGTCCAAAATACGTTGACGCTGGAGGCCCTGCAAGCATCACCATGCCAGGCTACCAGAAAATTCATCCAACACCAGCATCCTTGTTTATTTGACAAAAATACCAGGTGCTATTTATCTTATTTATTTTTAAGCACATATTAATTCATCCAAAACAAAACTACTTTGCCCTGCTATATCTTATATGCAGGAGAATCATCTATTACAAAGTGGTATTACCCCACGTCCGCTCTCGCGTCCGCACCGGTTTACAACACCACGGATGACTCGCCCGTCTGCTCTCTTGGCGGTTCACGCGTCCGCACCGGCTTACAAACGTCGCGGCTGACTCACCCGTCCGCACCGGTTTACCACGCCGCGGCCGGTTCACCCGTGAAGCGATGTCAATTTCACGTAGCGATCATCAATTTCATGGCGGATTATTTCCGGCCTGACATATCAGGTGATATCTATCTAAAACATATTTTATGGACACATATTATTTTGTCAAAGAGCAGTTTATCTTTGCCTTGGTTTGCAGTATTGTTGATGCAGGACAATTGTTCACTACATCAACACATGCGATTGACTTATTGTCTGCCACTGCGGCCGATTCTCCCGCCCGCGCCGGTTTACATCAGCTTGCCGGGACCGCACCCGCGATTAACTCGCCCGTCCGTGCCGGTTTACGACACCGGTGCCGATTTTCCCCGTCCGTGCCGGCTTACAATGCCGCGGTCGATTCATTTATCCGAGCTGCCTCTCATACTGCGGTCGTCTTTGTCATCCGTCTCTCGCGGCCTGGTCTACATCAACATACCGGGTCACACCTGTCTGCATGAGCTGTTTATTGAGTATGAGCAAGTCACAACTTGGGTAACCCGGTTTTTCTTTCAAACAAAATGGAGGCAAATTATCATCAACCGCCGCCTGCACTGGATGGCTCAATGGGCAGGCACACAAGTCGCCGCCACTACAGTTTGGTTAACTTCAAATCGCCAGTTGGAAGGAACCATTGGCCGAGTTGCTGACACGGCTCATACATGATCATTTATAATCCGCCGCAGTCACCTCAACCTTCTATGGATTCACATCGTGCTATCAACATCAATGATATACAAGTTATGCCGGTTTATATCACGGTCAAATATGAAGAATCTCAAGCCAACTCCTCGAGTCACCTTGAGACTTGGGGGCTACGATGACATGACTCAGCAAATCTTGCTAGTTTCAGCTGGTATAAGAACCCCAGGACGATGGAGGGAAAGATAACTCGACCCGGAGGCTACTGTTATATTGATGAAAATTTAAAGGCCGTCAGAAAATTTCCGGCTTAGAAAGTATATGACAGTTACAAAATCCCGGCTCAATGAAGAAGATCCGGGTCATCAGAAAGGATTCCGGTTTAAAATCCGGCTCAAGAGAAGTCAGTCTCATTGAAGCTCTCAAATATCCGGTTTACAATCCGGTTCAAGGGAAATCTATTCTCCCACAAAGCTCTGAGGCGCTCAAATCCGGTTTAACAATGTCCGGTTCAAAAAGGAATTAACTTCTCGCAAGTTCGAGTTGAAAGGCCGTCAGAAAATTTCCGGCTGAAAATGAAGATTCCGGTTTACAATCCGGTTCAAGGGAAAGATGTCCCCCACAAAGCTTTGAAGCTCTCAATATCCGGTTTAACATCCGGTTCAAGAAGGATTTATCTCTTGCAAAAAGTTAAAGGGTGCCAAAGAGAACCTGTTGCCATGACGCGCGGTTCAAACATGGGTATCATGCCTTGTTGGTTTATCATATTATTGATCACTTGGGGGCTTGGTCGTATCCGAACCATAGTCACACCTCTTGATCGGCGCAATGCCACAATATCACTTGGGGGCTTGATCGTGTCCGAACCAATGCAACACCTCTTGATAGGCGAAAGCCACCAGATCACTTGGGGACATGGTCAAGTCTGAACCAGTCACGCCTCTTGATCGGCCTAAGGCCACAGAGTCACTTGGGGCCTTGGTCGAACCCGAACCATTGCCACGCCACTTGATCGGCATAATGCCACGGTTTCAGTTGGGGACCTGGCTGACTTGAACCATAGCTACACCTATTGGGAGCTTGGTCGTGTCCGACCATGGTAACACCATCTGATCGGCTCAGTAAAGCCTCTTTTTGCAAACGGTTTTATCATTGCCTTTACTTCCTTATCTTTTTCATAACTGTTATTCGATTTTTGTTGCGTTTTTTAAACCGACAAAGGTTTAATCCGGTTCGACTGTCAATTGACGGAACACGGTCAATTCTTAATCCAGAGACTATCTGCCCGGTTTGATTTTCTGTTACCATCCTATTATGGAGTAAACCGGTGTTTATCAACCCGGCTCAGCTTTCAACTACAAGTTTTCAGTACACGATCAAATTATAATCCAGCGATTATTAACCCGGTTTGGTTCGACTACAAGTCGCCAGTATTATATATGGTTAATCCGGTGTCTATCATAACCCGATACGGTTTTATCATAAACCGGCACAATATGGAAGGAGTTATCAGTACTCAAGATTGGGATTATCACCCTTACTACAAAAGTTGGTAAACCAACAATGTGATTCAATATCACAGGTATGATATATTTCATATTTGATTATTATTAAGTGCAGCCTTGGTTATAAACCTAGGTTATATGTGGGCATTATGACCCGTCCGACGGTAAACCGTCAGGATACTTTAAACTTGTTGTATGCAGAAACAGGTTGAATAAAGCATGATTATAAATTATCCGGTGTTTATTAAACCGGCCTGGCTTTAAGACAATAAGTCGCCAGTATATGATGAGAAATTATCCGGTGTTTTGTTAAACCGGCCTGGCTTTGGACTATAAGTCGCCAGTATATATTTGGATTGCGCCATTGGAATTATGCGCTTATAAATCATTGGGTATATTATTCAAATAGCCAACATGGCTGGATTTTTGTTATGGTTATCAATAACCAGTATTATGATTAAGGTTTTCAAAGTCGCTTTAGCGCAATGGCTATCATATTATCAATGGATATAATTTATTCTACAATTGAAGGAATAGTCCCGAGTTGCTGTAGGCTTACAACCCGGCACTTGGGGGCTACATTATTTAAGTTGAGATTACATCAAATATGCAAGTCTGAGGTCGCTGCAAGCATGCACCATGACACTTGGGGGCTAATGCAAAGTCATTTTTTGCTCATATTATTGAAGACCCGACTCATCACATTATAAAGAGCCGGCCCTTGGGGGCTACCAATTGCTCCTGTCAACAACTCAAGGTACACAAGTTAAATCCATTATATTGAAGGGTCCACTATTCAGTTGGTAAAGCACAAGGCTCTTAACCTTATGGACGTGGATTCAAGCCCATGATGGGGGTTACATCATATGATGTCATTTTCATTGAAGTATATATCAAGTCCCAGCTCAATATTATCTTACTGAGCCGGCCCTTGGGGGCTACATATCATTGCTCAAATCTACATGATTATATTTACACAGTCCCTGCTCATTATTGCATAAATGACCCGGCCCTTGGGGGCTACATTGGTTGAAGTTTTATGAGTATAAGGCAATTTCAAGTCCACTGGTTGTCGCAAGCATGACAACCCGACACTTGGGGCTACATATATGGAGTATTCAGTTTTTATTAATGGCGAGATGAACAACATGGATTTCTTCAAAGTGGCGATAATTATATGGAAACAAGTCTCAAATCATCACTTTATTACATTCAAGACTTGGGGCTACGGGTAATATGGATATAAGGAGAAAAATATTCAAATTCTCAGTTTTGAGCAATAATTATGACTGGCGTTGGTGACAATTATGACTTGGTGCCATCCATATTTACAATCCGACAATTTTGGTAATATTAATCCGCAAATTTTACATCTTCAAACCGGTGAATATCGATGAGTATGTCAAGACCAATATTTCTTAAACCGGCGCTTTGGAAGCGGTTCAAGTGGATTATTCTTCACAATATTTTTCTATGAGAAGCCAACATCGACAATTTGAGTATGAAGCTGGTTATTGACCGGATTTTCTAGGAGGAGGAATGATAAGGACTTAAGGATGATCGGTGCGGTTTACAAGAATTCTTAACCCGGGCGCAACCTGTCAAATTTGTTCTTGTGTTTATTTTGCAGCATAAGTTTACCATGGATAAATCCAAGCTAAACTTGGGGGCTAATGTCGGGGATATACCCCGCGGCGTAAACCGGCCGGAAGTTAACCCGACCGGACTTGGCGGTTTGTCTGAAGACCCGCCCTGACCTTGGCGGTTTACAAGCAACCCGCTTGGTCGTTATGACTCACTGGTAACCCGGCGGGCGGATCACACGGATGACAAGGCCCAAGGCCCAGAAGGCCGGTTCAACTATTGTGGGCCGGTTTAAGAGGAAAGGAATATTTACCTTACAAAGAGTTAAGACCAGGACTTGTATCCGGTTTGTATTAGATATAGACTAGTCCTAATCCTAATAGGACTCCACATGTAAACCGCCCATTCAACATATATAAGGAGGGGCAGGGCTCCCCAAAGAGGGACAAGTTACAAGCTACAAGCAAGGAGAAACAATCTCTAGGGCTAGACAAAAAGAGCCGGTAAACCGGCGACTGCCTCATGAGCATAATGAGATCTAGCCTCAAGCAGCATGTAGGGCTATTCCGGATGATATTTCCCGGGGCCCGAAGCTGTCTAAATCCTTGTCTTGTGTGTTGATCCTCCCTGCGTCTCTCGTCCCACTCAACCCCTCTCAAGCTACCACATAGATGCGTTGGCCTCGCAACTAAGTCCTGACACTAAGGACATCTGCCGTGACAAATCCACGACAACCTTCCTTTTGTTGAGAGATAATAATTCAGCAGTAATTGCCTGCTGCCAATCTTTCCAATCCGACCTTTTCTTGCAATCAGCGAGCGTGTTAGGCTCAGGGTCAAGATCTATGATTGAGGCAATTTTCGTAGCAAAGTTAATGTCGACAACCACCATTGCTTGGTTCAGGGACTCTCGCGTATAAATATAATTTATGGCCATTTCGTCATGGAGCGCATCTGGCGCTAACACTTGCTCTACCAAATTTCCCATTATGGGAGCAAGGTCCTTTAGATTTCCCGCGCCGATGTGTGCGCTCACATCTCCATTGGTGTTTCCCCTATGGGAAAGTTTAAGTCCGAATTTCGTGCCTTTGAATTTTCCGTACTTGTGCGAGCCTCGATCGGCTCCCGTTCAATTTGGGGTACTTTGGCGGCGAGCTGCGATAAATCTCTCTTATCCTTTTTCGTCGAGCGTCCCAGTACTTGGGATTTGAAGCGGTTCTCGTCCTTTTAGGCCTTTGGGCGGAGCGGGTATACCATCATTTTTCTTGGTATTTCAACCCTTTACGGTGCATTACGCGCATGCACATGCGATTTTGTCACAGTCTTTAAGTCACTAAAGTGGTCGGGCAGTTGATTTGCTAAAGACTGCAAATCTATTATCTTTTGGACTTCTCTCTCAGTCTCAGCAGTGCGCGGGTCATGAGCGTGGATCCCCGTGGCTTGCCACGTGATTTCTCGACTTTTAGCATCAAGGGGTTGATTCTCTCCCCCTAAAGTCGGGAAAAGATCCTCGTCAAAAATGCAATCAGCAAAACGAGCCGTGTGACAGTCACCTGTCATGGGGTCTAGATACCTGATTATGGACACAGTCTCATAACCAACGTATATCCCCGACTTACGGAGCGGGCCCATCGCCGATCGCTGAGGTGGTGGTATTGGTACATATACCTGGCAACCGAACCTACGAAGGTGGGAAATTTTTGGTGCCGACCCTTGCGCAAGCTGAATAGGAGAGTGGATGTTGTAGGCCGACGGTCTAAAGTTGATGAGATTGGCCGCGTGTAACACTGCGTGGCCCCAACATGTAGTTGGTAAATTACAACCCTGAAGGAGCGGTCGGGCAATGAATTTAATTCTTTTAATCAATGCCTCGGCAAGTCCATTTTGTGTATGAACATGCGGTACCGAGTGCTCAACTTTGATTCCCATTGCCATGCAATAATCATCGAACGCCTTTGAAGTAAATTCTCCGGTGTTGTCCATTCGAATAGACTTTATACGATAATCCGGGAAATTATTACTCATTTGTATGATTTGTGAGATCAATTTTGCAAAGGCATGGTTCCGTGTTGACAGCAGGCAAACATTGGACCATTTAGAGGAAGCATCAATGAGCACCATGAAGTGCAAGCGGCCTGTGAGGGGCTGAATGGACCGCATATGTCCCTTGGATACGTTCCAAGAGCGCGGGATTTCATCCCTCACCTTGAGGCGATGGCCTAATGACTAACTTCCCTTAGCGCATGCGAGCACACGAAATCATCGATTCGGAAGTTCTTCACGTTAACATTATGGCCATGCGAGTTGTTAATTATATTTCTCATCATCCTAAGTCCGGGTGGCCTAACCTATCGTGCGAGGCGAAGAGTTTGAGCTTCTAAATACGGTCTTGAGGGTAGTGTACATGGGCGGTGCTACTATCTTAGTGTAGTATAGCCCTATGTCAAATGAAGGAAGCCTTTCGATAACATGTTTACCACCTGCATCCCGCTTTGTGATGAGTAGGCACTCCTTGCCGTTTTCATCATCGGTCTCAGCATGAAAACCATTAGCGCGGATGTCTCTAAAACTCAAAAGAGTACGAGTCGACTCTGGGTACAACAATGCATCATTAATGATCAAAGTTGTTCCCATAGGGAGTATAATAGTGGCTCGTCCGGAGCCAACTATGTGAGAACCGCAGCCGGCGATTGTCATAATACTTCCCGGAGATTTTTTAGTGGACTCAAAGTACTTAGTTTCTCGTAAAATGGTATGAGTGGTGGCACTATCGGCAAGGCACGTTTCCTCCATTCGGGCGCCACACGCGTTCTAAAATATGACATCTAATTAATGTAATGAGGAGGAAAATACATTAAAAATAAATGCACACATCTCAGAACATAACATGCTATCATGTATAAATAATGGAATAAATGAATGAAATAAATGTCATCCAATCACCAAAGTAAAGAATAAGTTTATGCTCTCATAGAGCTTACAACCAAATCGAATTTATTCAATTTTATTGTATCAAATCACGAAATCATGATAACCAAAGAGGTATGCTAAGTGGACTCGGTGAAGAAGCCATTCACTTCAGCCACAATCTCCATACTAGTGAGCTGATCCTCCTTAGAAATCATCTTGGAGGCAGCATCAATGTCTAGTGGCGGCGCCGCCGCCGAGGCGACCATGTGGTCAACCTCCATGGCGACGTGGGCGTCGGTAGAGACCGCCAAAGCTGCCGCGATGGGCACCACGGGGGTCGCCTCTATGGGCGCAGCAGAGGGCGTAGCGATCATCACGGGTGCCTCCATGGGCGCCGGTAGTGCTGCCTCCTGAACCAAGGCGAGGTGCGTCTCACGCGCCTTCCGGGCCTTATATGCATCAACGACCTCCTGTGGTGCGCGACACTGGCGGGAGAAATGCTCCACCGAGCCACACCGAAAGCAGTCCTGAGGCCTCTGCCCCCCCTTGCCCGGCTTTTGCTGCTTAGCCGGGGCGGAGGGCTGAGGGCCCTTCTTCTTGCCCTTGCGGCCCCTCTTCTTCTGTTGAGGCTTGCGAACTTTTAGAGCATTCACCTCCTGGCGAGAACTCCCCCCAAGTGGTTGCGCGGCAAAGTTCTTTTTCAGAACCTCGTCCTGCGCCTCTGCCACCTGGAGGACGTCAATCAACTCTGAGTACCTCGTGTAGTTGCCCTGGCGGTAGTTCCATGCGGACAGGACCACGTCAGGGTGGAAAGTGGATAGGGTTTTCTCAATCTTCTAAGTGTCGGTAATCTGAGTACCACACATCTGAAGAGTCGTACAAATCCGGTGCAGAGCCAAACTGTACTCCCCAACCGTCTTGAAGTCCGCAAACCTCAGACGGATCCACTCTGCCTCTGCATGTGGCTTCACAGTGTACTTCAGCCGCTCAAACCGCTGCTTAAGAGCGGTCCAAAGGCGAAGCTGCTGCGCTCACCATATACTCATCTTTCGAGTAGGTGACGGTGATGACGGAGAAAGTCAGAGCTGCGCATTCTCGATTTGAACTTGGGATCGATGGCGGCCGGTGGGCCCCTACCGATCGCCCTCGGGAGGTTACGCCTCGGAGAAAAATCTCACGGTCCGAGGCCCATGACGGGTAGTTCATCCCGTGCAGGCCAACTCAATAAACTCCTTGTGGACAATTCGGCCATCTGCAATTTATGCAAAAATCATGAGATTACAGCAGGTAATCTTTTGCACAAATGCGATGTTGATAAACTCATTCAATAAAAATGACGTTCCATTATTTAAAACATGCTATTATATGACTTACTAATGATTAAGAGTGCTAAACAATTAATCTACAGCAGTAAAATTATACAATAATATCATGTTACAAAGGATAGCATGTTAAGCGCATCTAGTATGTGAAAACTAGCCCAAAAAATGAATTCCCGAGGCATTTTAAAGCCCAAATACGCATATTTCAGCGAAAACAGACAGTTCCAGGGGCTTCTACGCGAAATATTACAGCAGGAATAAAACTTGCGTAAAATCTGGAAACTACGGGGGCTAAACCGCAAAAATCCCGCGCTGCAGCCGGCGCGCCCCCTTTTTTTATTGAGGAATCCACGGCCGCGGCCCATCCGGCCCAACAGCCGGTGGGCGGCCCAGCCCGGCAATGACTTTGACGCCAGAGCGACGCTAAGGTTTCCCTAAGCGCCCGCATCGAGTCTTGCGGCGGCGATGGGCTCAAGGCGGCGGGCTGGCCAGGCGTCTTGTGCTCACCGGAAGCGGCGCGAGGGCGGCGATCCGCAACTCCGCCGGCGAGTCCGGTCCGAGGTTGCGGAGCAAGAGCGAGCGTCGTAGATGAAGTAGTCGAAGTAGTCGAACAAGCGAAAGTAAATGATACAGAGAGATATGGAGGAGACCAGCTTTATTAATCAATGATCAGAGATTACAATGATAGCTCCTCGTTGCTTTATATAGGGACTAGGGGGTCAAGGGATAAGTACCCACTTAACGTAAAGTGGGGGAAACGGGAGGGGCTAGCCCGTGCGATACGCACGAGGCCGCCGCCACCCCTTCGGTGGCCCCGGTTTCCCAACAGACACGTCTGGCATGAGAAGGCATGTCCGCCCGATTTTTCAAAAAAAAAAACAAATGCACGACAGGCCTACCGGCGGGGGTGGTGTGAGTTGTCTCTGCTCGTCGCTTGTGCCGAATGCAGCCGGAGCCACATCCTCTAACCTAGAGAAGCAAAGTCACAATGCTACAGTGTAATCCTAGTTTAAAATGAAGAAGCAATGTTAGAGGCAGTTTAGCAGATTACTTACTATTGATATTTACTGTAGATATAAATAATCCATAATTAATTTTATTTCACTATCAAATTGTTTGTATGTAATGATTATGAATGTACACATTAAATCTGTTATTTGCATATTAATTTAAATCATTTTAGCCTTAATCATATGGATTGCAAGAAGGGAAGTTAGGGGATTGTAGCTTCTCTAACTTTCCTTCTTAATGTTAGAGGATCCACTTCCAATACATCCATGCAAGGCTGCATGCATGCATGCGCAACGCACGCTATCTTTTTTTTAGATCAATGTTGCCGTTTTTATTTTTTTTGGAGGAAAGCCCTCAGCTCTATTCATCAGCAAACAACATAATAAACCCCTAGAAAGATAAAATTAGAACACATACCCTGGAGGCCCATCCATCCCCTTTCGTCGGAGTGTCCCGATGGCGCGCCGCTGCCGCCCCTTCGTCGCCAGAGCCGGGCTAACCATTGTTGATCACGCAGCTAGGAAGTCATCAATGCATAGGCCCAGAATGACCATCACCCAAAGGAAGGAGACGCCAGAAAAGTTGATGTCGAAGAACACCAAGACTCGATAGTTTGCCAGATCTACGGACAAGCACCACTGGAAGCTCGTTGGCGTCGCCCCAAAGGACCTTGTCGAGGTCGGGGAGAACTCCGGTACTGTTATTACACACCGACGTCGTCGCCACCACCTCGCCAGAGCCATCGGGAGACACTACCCTACTATATACCACACCTCATGCATGAATCTGAGGTCTCCCCACTCTCCAGCTGCCGGAAAAGCAGACGGGGAGGGGAGAGACCGCCGATCCAGCAGTCGACGGAACGAGGGACACGGTGAACTCCTTTTCCGCTTCTCCACGACGGTTACTAGATGCCATTCGCGTGCAACTGTTCAATGTTGCCGCTTTATTTAATCATAAAAGTTCGGGAATCTCATCCGAGATTACATCTAGCACACAGTCTGGGGTAACCCCCAACCAGACCTTACAAAGTTCATCACCGACACCGACTCTAGGTAATTTATGCGTGGTAACATTAGCAGAATGATGAACCCACGACACTTTAAACCCAGAAAACAAAGCAAGCATCGCCTTGATCTCCTGTATCCATGGCCCTCCACTGGACATCTTCTTGTGTGGTTGGTTCAGCACATGCATCACACTTTGAGAATCAAGCTCCACATGGACCCTCACAGCGTTGATTTCCTGCGCCACTTGTAGCGCTCGTGTGCTGGCCAAAATCTCCACTATTTCATGATCCACTATGCCAGGAAAATGATGACAAAGCCCAGCCATAAACGCTCCCCCGTGGTCCCTAATCACAGCTCTAGCTCTAGCTCCAGCTCCTCCCTTGTCACCGGCGTTCACGATTTCTTGTCTCGGGAGGACATATACTTCTATGGGGTAGCCATCGCAGGGGACAAACAGAAGTTGGAGCCGTACAACCTTGATTTGAAAAGCATCACTGACCTACAAACCAAAATAAAAATTCCTGTAGAAGATTGTGATAAACCGACACCATCCCTATTCGACGTAGCAAATTTTGTGCTAGGAACAAATCTTCAGAAGGGTGACGAGACGCTGCCATTAAGGTCGTCTGGATGGGAGAATTATCCCTTGACGTACGAGCGGGTAAAATATGTTGCCCTCGATGCCCGTGTGAGTTTCGAGATAGCTGTAAGGTCCAGAGAGCTTGTTGCGAAGTCGTCTCCCACAGAAAATGAGAACAACAACAACAACAACAAGAAGAAGAAGAAGAAGAAGAAGAAGAAGAAGAAGAAGAAGAAGAAGAAGAAGAAGAAGAAGAAGAAGATGCTGCACCAGCAGCAGGGCATTATGGATGGATGAACTGTTTCCTCTCTTGTAAAAAAAATATTCCCTATCTATGTATATTGATATAGTTGGACTATTTCGATGGTGTGCATGTCTTTGGAACAAGTAGTAGCATGGGTCCGCTTGACTATAAGGAACTATTTATCCGCCTAGCTTTCTCTACTACTCCTTCCAGTGATCGGTATGCAATGCATGTGTCCGTAGACATGACAGCTTGTCCATGGAAGTTCAACTACGGCGACCATCACGTTTCATCCACTGCCACTCGCGATTCCCACGACGCCGCTCCAACCCACGGCACCACGTCCCCCGACGTGCGCCTCACCCCTCTCGGCCGCACCGCCCATCTGCCTTTGTGTGCATGACATGTGGGCCACCTTAAATGCGACAAGCATCAAGTTTCTACCACAGCCACACGTGATTCCCACGACGCCGCACGAACCCATGACACCACACGTCCCCCGACCTGCTGCTCACTCCTCTCGGCCCCACTGCCCCTCTAAATTTGAATTTGAAACTTATAAAACGAAAAGATTCAAAAAAAAACCGGGAGAGAGGGAGTATATCGTCAGATGTGTCCCATACAAAACAAGTCCCCTGGTTTGTCACCGCGAAGATGCGGTTAGAAAGGAGCACAACGTCTTCGTACTCGTACAACAACAAATCGGCCGCAGACAGCATGGTCCACCTTTGACCGCCATGTGCAAGGTTCATGCTATCTTATTCAATCTCACCGTGGTTCTATCATACCAATCATGCGGTGGCCTGTTGCATGGCTGATTCCAATGTTGGACAAAGGTTCTACGGGAACGGTGTCACCGTTGTAAATGTTGTGTGAATTGATGTTGGTACCCTCCCGTACATATGCAAGCCAATCTCCACTCGCACCGAGCCTAACCTGTGAAATAGTGGGCAGGGGGAGAATTAGGAAATGGACATGGAAGTAGTCTTTAGAATGCATTTACTACGTGATCAAACTCATCTTACCTGCTCATCGGAGGAAATCCGAGTGCCCCTCAATGTCGGCATCTCAAGGGGCATCAACTTGCAACTACGGCCACGCCGCGCTGGAGAGACCCCCAAGGAAACATCCTCGTGCATTCCACAGAACATCAAGATGCATTTGTATGAGTAGTTTATCTTGTGAGAGAAAAGGATGAACGAGGGAAGGCCTCTAGAGATAGAGATAGACACTACTACTACCAATGTGTTGGCCCGTGCGTTGCAATGGATCCAAAGTAGTAGAATAATACGTGTTCACGTGCTTGAAATATAAACACTCTAGTTTTGATATACATGTGTCAGCAGACATGACAGCTTGTCCATGGAAGTTGAACCACGGTGACCATCACGTTTCTTGTTTCTACCACTGTCGCACCCACACGCGATTCCCACAACGCCGCTCCAACCCTACCTATAAGCATGATGTCCCCCGACGTGGACATGGATCCTCTGACATGGTTATCACTGCCTTACCCTGCCTTTCCATCGCTGACTGGTGGGACCCACACTTGCGAGTCCCACATGTCAGTGATAGAATGGTAGGATTGTTCACGTCAGGGGATCCTCATCCCCCCGACGTGTGCCTCATCCCTCTCGGCCCCACCACTCCTCTGCCTTTGTGTGCATGACATGCGGGCCAGCTGAACTGCGGCGACCATCAACTTTCTGCCACAGCCACACCCGATTGGACGCAGTTTGCCTGCTCCGCTGTTGTGCTCCGATCCGTACTCCTGCACCATCGAATTTTCATCCAGCGGTTGTGACACATTTCGTCCCTGACATCAATCCTCAGCTGGAGTACTTCTGTACTACAGGTAGTACCTGCCGGGGTGGCCATCTACGCCTCGTAACGCCCCGACGCCCAGCTGTGGCACCCTCGCCATGGCCACGCCACCACCGGCCGGTTCATCTCGAACGAGTGATTCGCAAAACACACCACCACCATGAGAATGACATGTGGGCCAGCCGCATTTAAGGTCCGCGTGTCATTGACTCATAGGCCGGGCACTAAGTCACTGAAGTTCGGCCCCGTGGGCCCCGAGAGGGAAATGTAACTCCTGTGGCAGGCCTTGTGGTGCTCCCGCGGTACGAGCTCATGCCAAACCCGAAATTTGTTTCTTACTATCTACCAACTACTACTAGTAAGGTACACGTGCATTGCACGCAAGAGATTCTGGTGGTACTTCTACATGTGGAGTCTTCTAGATTCTTGGCAAAATCTGGTGGAATGTAGATGATATCCATCGGCCAGTAGTGCTCGGATTTGCCATCTTTGTACCGTCGGATTGGCTTCATCCAACGATCAACTTTCAAAGTTATGGTTTGGTTTGCAGCCTAAGGTTGCCACGCCTAAGCTTAGGCGTGCCACAAGTGTGTTTGGTTGCGTTCTCGTCTCAGCATAGTTGTTCCCTCTTCATGCATGATCAACTCAACACCCCTCTTCATGTATGCTCTCTTCACGCATGCTTCTAGTGTATTTGTGCTAATCTAGTGTGGACTCATGCACCCTCCATACACTCTACCAAACACCCAAAAGTGGGTCGAGAAGGGAACTCTTGGGATCATGCACCCTTCATACACCCTACCAAACACACCAGGCATGTGTTTGGTTCATTGCTACACTTGTGGCTTGCCACACTTTTCTAGCTACATGGTCCACATGTCATATACTCAACTTCTTGCCAAATCTTGCCACACTTGTGGTGGCCATTTTGTTGGCCACATTTTTTGTGGCAGACACACTTTGCCTAAGCTTAGTTGTGGCAAAGTTAGTCATGAATGAAGTTCAACCATGGAGTCTTCTAGATTCTACATGTGGCAGAATCTGGTGGAATGTAGATGATATCCAACGGCCAGTAGTGCTCGGATTTGCCATGTTTGTACCGTCGGATTGGCTCCATCCAACGACCAACTTTCAAAGTTATTCACACACTATATAGGGGCTATAGATATAGATGTGCCGGCCCGTTGCAATGGATCCAAAGTATATCTGTTTAGTGGAGTGCACTCTAAACACATTATCTATTTATTTTTCTCTAACCTTTCGTAGCCATGCAACCAACCACATAAGCTTCATGGGTGCCTCCCACATCATATTATTCATACTACGTTGATTGAAAAAAAGATAAATCACCCAAAACAAGATCTTCCCGTTTTTTGTTCCTACGATGTTGTGCCGTGCATGTACATACTAGTTGTATAGTGGTAGTACTAGTTGTATAGTACAAACTTGGTACTAGTAGGAGTAGAGTAGTACGAAATGCTCCTACTCTATTAATGAGCCCCATCTGACACCAAATTTCTTGGCTTCCGTGCTACAGCTAGATCTTCCCCTCATTTTTGTTTTCCAACCCGGTGGCGGGCGGGGTGCGGTTTGCCAATAGTCGGTTTGCTCAATGGCGGTCCCACATGAAAGTGAAAATGCTAGGCAACACGCCTTGCCTAAGCTATGTGTCGTCTTGGGACGGGGCGTGGAGTACTCGATTCGAGGCGTGTGTGGGGTAGTCGACGCATAAGCAGGCGATCCTTTTCCTTATACTACCAATGTGCCCGTGCGTTGCGACAGATCCAAAGTAGTAGAATTGTAGTACTTGTTCACAAACTTGAAAGAAATCACTCTTGTTTTGATATACTCCTAATATATTACTCCCTCTGTTCCTAAATATTTGTCTTTTTAAAGATTTCAAATGGACTATCACATACGGATTATATAGACATAATTTGAAGTGTAGATTCACTCATTTTCCTCCATATGTAGTCACTTATTGAAATCTCTAGAAAGACAAATATTTAGGAACGGAGGGAGTACTTTTTCACTCAAAATATATTTCTCAGGCTGTTTTGATGAGGTGAGGGAGGGATGTGGTTGCTTTCAAGATAATAAGGGGTTTTCTGCAAATTGGACCAGAGAAGTGGGCTATTGTTGCATAAGTGCCACAACTTACCTCACAGCCGTTAGACGCAGATCTAATGGTCAGAAATGACGGATGGCAGACACACCACCATCACCAACTAAGTCTTTTATAGGAGTAGGAGTAGAGAAACATGTATAAATTGTAACATTTTGGTTCTGCTCCTTGGCACGATCGATAGATAGAAATAACAATTGGAAACACTAGGGCGGGGCTATTTCCGCCAGATAAGCAGGGTACATAGTAGCTAGGTTGGCGCATCGTCGGTTTGGTCACACGCGGTCCGACATGTTCTAGTGTTTCTAGCAAGATGCCCGCGTGTTGCACGAAGTTGATGGAAAAGGTAAGCACAACTTATAAATTGACAGATGGAGTACTAGTTACAGTGATGCATATAATTAAGCAAAGGGGTTGCACATGTCGGTATTGACTGGAACGAGAATGCAACCGCACAATAAGAATTAAGGCCACGATGATGATGCGATCATAGTGGTGGTTACAGAAGGCAAGAAGAAAGACTGCATCCATCAACGTATGACCTCCTCCTCCTCAACTTAGTGCGCCGGGCCACCTACCGGCGGCTTAGGAGCGGCGGCTTTTGTGGCGAGGTCGAGGTGCTTCTCAGCAAAGGCATCCAAGGCTTCCACCCAGTTGAGGAAGGCCAACGTCGTAGCGTCCTCACTGGCCTTGTAGATACCTATGTACACGATTTGCTTGTACACGTGGATGTGTAGGTCGACGAATTCTTGCAAGGCGAGGCGCCTCGCGACAAGCGCGACCTCCAGGTGGACATTCTTCATGGCGTCGGCGGGCAGTCGTAGGGCCACCAGTGCTTGAAAGAGGTTCTGGCCATGGAGGCCGATTAGGGTGGCAGGCAATGAGGAGCCAGGCGCGGGCTGGAGAATCTGGCGATGTCGTCCGCGAGCTTCTTGAGGACGGTGAACTTGTTGGTGGTGGCAACGATCATCTGGTCCAACTGAGAGTCGTACTTGGCATCGACGGCGGCCATCCACCAGCCGGTCTCCAACACCGTCTGGAGACGATCCTCGGCGCCATTCCGCAGGCCGACGTCGTGGACCATCTGGCACAGCCGCTGATCGCTTGCGCGCATCGCTGCCATGGGTCTGGAGTGAGCTCTTTTGCGCTTAGTGTAGGTGCTTAGGCAAATACTTAGGTGCATACGATGTGGTATATGCATTGGAATGGAGGGGCGCCTTTATATGAGGGCAAACTACGTTGCATTCACATCGTGCAACCTCCTTTCCCGGTCCTCCTCCCATTACTTCCCTCATGCATTAATTGAAGGAGGATGCATTGGCCGTTCAAAATTTCAGGAACTGCTACTCCCTCCCTCGTCTGCATTAAAGCTGTATCGGGAACTGCACCGCCCGCTGTCAAATCGAATAGTACTGCACCGCCCGCTACACGCCCGGCTGAACATGCCTCCTCGCCTCCATCAAACCCCTCTGTTAAACCCGCATGCAAACCGAGAAACCTACTCTGGCCACACGTCCGTTCATGAGCGGGCCGGAATTAAACGCAACACCGGCCGAGCTCCTCATGTCCGCCCTCAGTTTAAACGAGGCCAGACGCCGGCCAAGCTCCTATCGTCCGCCCTCTATTTACACGAGGCCAGACAAACAGCGGGCAAGAATCGCACCCCTCCACCGCTCCCCCATCTCCTCCTTCACCATTTTCTCCACTCTTCCGATGGCTTCCGAGGAGCCGTTCACCGGCATATTACCCAGCAAGGTGGCCCGCCGAGCCCTCCGTATACAGACGAGGCCGCTCGGTGCTTCACCAACCTCGCTTGGCCCGACGGAGCCAGTTGCCGCCCCAAGCAGGCGCGTGGTTCAGTAACCCGCTACTCCAGTTCAGCTCGATGAGGAGTGGCGAGTTGCTCCATGCCGGCACGGCGGCAAGCACACCTGTATGGGCATCATCGTTGCCGCATCGTACCGTGCCACCAGTGTCTGTGGTGCCGCGCCTCCCGTGTCTATGGGCGCGCCTACCATGCCTGCAACAGCGCCATGTAGGTAGAGACAGAAGCCGGGTGCGTGGAGAGCGACGAGTCCGTGGCCAGCTTCTCCGTGTCTGCCGCCATCATCGAGGAGAAGTAGAACACGGGAGGCTGCCGCCACTTGGGTCCCATGAAGGCCACCGCTGAGGTGACGACTGCGCATTCAGGTGGTTTCTTTGCTTCTTCGTCTCTTTCGAGGACCTTCGTCGACCCCGCGGTGTCTGCCGGACATGAGGAAGACAAAGGGATCTGCGGGCGGCCATTTAGATTATGTACTCCCTCTCCAGCTGGGGGGAATTTTTTGTTCTAAGAATGGATAAATTGTATGTATCCATAACTAAAATAAGTCTAGATACATCCATTTCTAGGACAAGTATTTCCGGACGAAGGGAGTATTAATTATACCAAGAGAGCCGGATTGGCACCGCTTAGTTCATGTAAATGTAATGAAATCCATCATGTTTATATGAAGATCCGGCTTTTTTATACAAAATCCTTCATGCTTATATGAAATTAGTCCATGTTTGCACGAATTTCATCTGGTTGGTTAGAGTTGTGAAAATGTATGCCGCTGGCATTTGATGTCGTCCTCCGTGGAAGGAAGCGGGAGGAAATTTGCCGGCTGCCGTTGGAGATGCTCTTATGGGGAAATAATAGAGTGTCATCCAATCCATTTGAGTTAATTGTGTGTATGATTGTCCCTTGATAAAAAGTTAATTGCATGTACAATGTACACGTGACTTGCAGGGTGGCTACAGCTTCGTACAGAAAGTTAAAAAGAAACAAGACCATCCTTAATCTTGTATTCTATGTACTCTGTGGGTTCCACTGTCAGTACAGTAGTGAAAGAAGTATATATTAAATAAGTAATATATAATATAAAAATCTAAAGTTAAATACAGAATTCAAACTCATGTCATCGCGTTGCGAGCATCCGACGCTAACCAGTCCAGCACATTTTTGTTGTAGACCATGCTGGAGATATATCTCCATGTCTACTCTTATACTCCATCCGTTCCTAAATATTTGTCTTTTTCAGATTTCAAATGGACTACCACATACGGATGTGTATGTAGACATATCTTAGAGTGTAGATTCACTCATTTTGCTCCATATGTAGTCACTTGTTGAAATCTCTAAAAAGACAAATATTTAGGAATGGAGGGAGTAGAAAACAGAGTTGGTGATGATGGTGTGCGTGCCATCCTGCAATATAGGCCATCGGATTTATATCTAACAGATAGGAAGAAAACTATGGCAATTTTGCAAAAATATACCCACCACCCCTCTCCACGTTCGCAAATACGTACTTCCCTCGTTCATCCTTTTCTCTCACAAGATAAACTACTCATACAAATGCATCTTGATGTTCCGTGCAACACACGGGCATCTAGCTAGATTCTATTAAAATAGTTACTGTAATAATTGGGTTGAAGTGATATATTTTATATCTGCCCCGAATGATTTCAGATTCACTAGTAGTAACAAAGAAAAGGTTGCCTTGTTAATTAACAGAAAACAATGTGAAAACTATCACGTGAGGCCGGTAAAAACGAGGCACACTGGGTTCAGTGTCATCGTCACTACAGCTGTGCGCACGCGAGAAGTCTACATATCGAGGGAGCTCTTGGCGAGGCACAAAGACACAATGTTCGAGAGAGAAACCAATTGTGATTCTGATCAAATCGAGTTGTCACCCTTAATTTGTCATTGTTGGGGTGGGGGAGGGAGGGAGAGAAAAGGCGTGCTCGAGAGTCTGTGGCAGTAGAGCACAGAGGCACAACTAGTGAGTGTGTGTGTATGTGTGTGTGTGTTTGAAAGAGGAGTAGATAGATTACTATCAAGATCGAGGTGCCGCTCTACTCCTTCGGTGTCGGGTAGCGTGTGTGTGTGTCTGAGAGAGAAGCCAGTCGATAGATTAGTATCAAGATCAAGGTGTCACCCTACTCCTTCGGTGTTGGGAAGTGTGTGTGTGTGGTTGTGGGTGTGTGTGTCGGGGGGGGGGAGCAGTGATACTTACATATCCACTACAAAAAATGCACTTCCGTGATGATCATTGTTGAGGAAATCGTTAACTGGTAGCTGCTCGGTTGGCTGGTGAGTAGGGGATTAATCGGCTAATTGGCAAGTTAATCGGCCATTTAATCAATTAATCGGGTGATTTATCGGTATATAGGCTACTCGGTGACCCTACGAGTAGGGATTAATCGGCAAGTTAACTGGTTAATCGGATGAATTCTTGAACAGGGGTGATGATACGTGTTTGTCACAGTAGGTCGCGTTTTTTGTCATGCATGTACATCCATGACAAATTTATGACAGGATAGTCATACCTGTGCTGTCGTAGAAGTGTTCCATGACATTACCAAAATTATCATCACGGAAGTGTCCACTTCCATGATGATAAATCGCGCGTCACAGAAGTGCTTTTGTCAAGGGTGACCGACACGTGGCATCCACCGTAACGGAACGCCGTTGAGCTATCGGGTCGGATTTTGGATCCGATAACCCATTAACAATACGACCAATGGGAAATTTCCACGTGTAAAATTCGATTGGCGAAGGAACAAGCTGTCGGCTTCGTTAGTGGGCGGATGTCGCCCGTCCATTGGAGGAGACATTCCTATGATCGTCGACCGTGGTTGGACCAACAGAGGCCCATATAGGTTAAAAAGGCGGCTCACTCAAAGGCCGTAGAACTTAATCAGGTACTAGTGGGCCAGCCCAATAACGACCTGCTTAATAAAGGCCCATTTATGGCCCGAAGCCAGATCTGGCCCGTTAATTGTTCGCCCAATATTTGGGCCCATTTACGACGAAGCGGATCTGGCCCGTTAATTGTTCGCCCAATATTTGGGCCCATTTGCGGCCTGAAGCCAGATCTGGCCCGTTAATTGTTCGCTGAATATTTGGGCCCAACTACAGCCCAGTGACTTTCGGCCTGTTAGAGGCTGATGTGAACATGGGCCCATTTCAACCGATGTGACTTTCGTCACAGGAATGGCCGTGTTGCCCATGGGCCATATATGGTCGACGGGACATCGGGCCCACTAACGGCCCGTGCTAAAGGTGGCAGCGATTAAGCCCAGCGTGACTTTGGGCTGTTAAAGGCTGTCGCGTAATTCAGCCCGTTGATGCTGTACTAAGCTTTCGGCCTCTTAAAGGCCCATGATATCGATGGGCGACTAAGGCCGAGATATGTTTCGGCTGGTAACGACCCGTGAGCTAACTGGGCCCAAAGCGGCCCGGTCTACATTTCGACCTCTTTGAAGGCACATCGACGACTAGGGAAAATTGAGGCCCAACATGCATTTTGGCCTGCTAAAGGCCCGTGGTTTCTTCTCGGCCGTAACAGGCCAGTACAATATTCAGCCTGTTAATGGCCCAATGCCACCTGGACCAAACTAAGCGCTGGGTCGACAAAAGGCCCAACTAAAATATAGGCCGGTGTAAGTTTGGGCCTGGCACAATGTGTGAAGGCCCCAATCATTCGGGCCCAAGAAAGTCGCAGGCCGGCCCAATTGTGGCCCGCTAAAAACCTGGCCCATTAGAGTTGAATGTTTTGGTCCGGCCGACTACATCTGATCTTTTTTTCAGATAGCGAATGATGGCAGTAACTAGTAGGAATTAAGACAAACCTACTCTATACAATAAAGAAATTACGACATAGTAACTAAGAATAAACCTACACTATACAATAAAGGAATTAAGGTATATTACATCCACTGGGCATCGAAGTTCACCACGGTGATCATAAAGCGCAACGAAGAAGCAGATTACAAAAGCGGGCACCATTGCGGCGTAACAAAATAATCTTGAACCGAGACCACTTCCAAGACAGTTCAAGAAAGGTTAGCCTTATGGGGAGGCTACAAGCATCTTCTTGAAAGCAAGGTGTGAGACCGCCTAGCATGTCGGTCATAGCTTCCAGTGTAGCTGTTTAGCGATGAGGTTCTCATTGGTGTTCTCCATAATCTTTCTTAGAGATAGGACTTCAAGTCGAAGTTGAGTTGCGAGAATGCCTTTCGCTAGAACTTGGGATGAAGAAGTCGAACCGATTCGAACAATGAATTACGTGAGCTTGTCATTGTTAGTTTCAAGTAACTTGAACACTGCATCAAGACAAGACTTTGGGGTTGTCTCGCTATCTTCAAGATGTTTTGCCTTCTTTGCTGCAATATATGTTGGGTTTGTCTCACAGCCTTTAGCAGACTTGTGCATTCCATCAGGCATATCGCCCTGAAACAAAGCAGAGAGATGACTGGTTTGCACATGTATAAACAACGATGATAACTGTTCTGTCAATTCTATCTAATTTCAAATTAGAAAATAAAGAGTAAGTTCAAAATATCAATAACATAATTTGGCATTGTTCATAATGCGGGGAGCTTCACCACACTACTGGATTACCATGTCAACATAACAAGCATAGATGAAGGGCAAAGAAAACCATTGTATCTATTTTGTATAATGTGCATGGCATGTTGTTCATATCATCAGCCACATCAGTAAGATAAAACAGGAGATGACAAGGTGCAAACGTGGGCTGCTTCACCACACACTGGATTATAGATCCACAAAAACAAGCATACATATAGGGAGTATTAAGTAATGTGCATGGTATGAATAAGGAATTTGGTTTTACAAGTAAAACTTAGAACTTACGGTTCTTACGAACATGCATTTTGGTAGAAACATCAAACTAAACAACGATGCGATAGGGAGTATGAGCAAATTAAACAGCGAGTTGAGGATAAAGGCTTTAGAAGGACTGACTTACATTAACAGTTAACACCGGCTTTATAATGCCCTTCTCCATGTCAAGGGAAGGATAACTCAAAATTTCAGCCTGAGAATGTTCTTCATAAGCATTGCACTGTACTCTACATTTTGTAGAGAGTAATTATAGATATGATAATACCAGAAGGGATAGAGGATAATGAAGATAAGATGCAGATTGATGCTACATAATCAACTACCAATCCCTGGAAGTAGCTGTTAATGTAAGTACAGTGATAGACCACGTTCAGTCCTTACAAGAGGACTGCAGAGCTAAACCTCTTCAAAAGCATTGGGTTGATTCTAAATTATGTAAGAGTCCATACGGATCTTATAATGTCCACCAAATGGATGATTACGAGGCTAACATGTCCAGTGATGCTAAATAATCAAACAACTATGAAAGTAAGTATGGTCATACAGGGCAAGAGGTACTCACAAGAGCAATGCGATTATGCGATATAGTTGCGAGATTCTGTGGTCCCTTGAGCGAATGTTCTTACGCTAACGATTTTTCGTACAAGTGAGACATTAAGGCAAATGCGAAATGTAGCTCAAATTGTGATGTGATATCATAGACGGTACCTTCTGTATGGCGAGACCAATGTGTAACAAGATTATTCGATCACCGTTGGATAAATGTAGCAGGAGACTTTCTGAAATTTTGTTTTGAGGCTTGCCATCGAAGTGCGCTTGCCTCGGTAGGAATGATACTTCATCAGCGAGTGCTTGAAAAGCGCAACCAACCCTTGCTCGTCATCACAATCCAGTTTGCTCCTCGCCTATTTAAAAGAATGAAATCTTGTGTCTTCGTCGGTGAAGCAGATCGATAATGACCATTAATAACATTAGTACATTACTTACGCGTAAGTTGCGGAGGAAGAATGGAAATTGTTCTATGTTCGCGGTATAATCTTTCCATGAAGGAAAGATCGCACAAAGTTCTGACAACAACATAAGCTTCATCTTCTAAAGCGGGAAGAAATGGAACATGGGTCCTATTTGCTGCAATTGGGGCTCTCTACGGTTCGAAAAGGATTTGGCAACTGGATTTGGTGTACTCTTTCTTTGGAATGGGTGTTTTCGCGTCGTCATGGTGGTGCTATGTCAATGGCATAATCATCTTGTTTCTTGCGGTTGGAATTACGCTAAGTTGGGGCATCGAAATGGCGAGTGTAGTAGGGCTAGAGTCTGCTAGAGTTGGGGTATTTTGTGGGTCAGGTGATATTGCAACTACATCTAATGGGCTATTTGATTTATCAGGTGCCACTACCTTTTCCAAATACTTTGCTTGTGCTCCTCCACGATCAGCAATCGCTCTCTTCCTTTTGAACATCTGATACACAAGAACAACATTTGAATGGATAGATATGGTATGATGACTGTCGGTGTCAAAACCGGTAGATCTCGGGTAGGGGGTCCCAGCTATGCGTCTAGGCGGATGGTAACGAGGAGCGAGGACACAATGTTTTACCTGAGTTCAGGCCCTCTCGATGGAGGTAATACCCTCGCCCTGCTTGATTAATATTGATGATATGGGTAGTACAAGAGTAGATCTACCACGAGATCAATGAGGCTAAACCCTAGAAGCTAGCCTATGGTATGATTGTTGAGATGTAATGTTGTGTCCCTACGGACTAAAGCCCTCCGGTTTATATAGACAGGAGGCTAGGGTTACAGAGTCGGTTAAAATGGTAGGAGATCTACATATCCGTATTGCCAAGCTTGCCTTCCACGCCAAGTAAAGTACCTTCCGGACACGAGCCGGAGTCTTCAATCTTCTATCTTCGTAGTCTGGGAGTCCGGCGGATATCGATAGTCTGGCTATCCGGACACCCCCTAGTCCAGGACTCCCTCAGTAGCCCCCGAACCAGGCTTCAATGACGATAAGTCCAGCGTGCTTGTAGTCTTCGGCGTTGCAAGGCGGGTTCTCCCTTCAAATTCCATGTTCCTGCCGAACAGTGTCCGGCCTTACCTCGAATACTATGCTTCTTGGCTTCTACGCCAAATTATGGCCCTCTTCCACGCGTCACACGAATGCGAAAAGCCAGGGAGTCTTTTACATTTCACCCCTGGTTGTGCGGGTCACCAGCCTATTAAAGGGGCAGGGATCCAGATCCAAACCGCACCATCCTCCTCCCACGTATACCCATCGAAGCGCCTCTGACTCTGAAATCCATTCCACCATGGATCGTCAACGCGGCTCTTCCTCACGCGCTCTCAGCCCATCGCCGGGGGATTGGAGGAGGTGCTCTATCTCGCACAACGAGCTAGTAAAGCTCCAAGCAGAGGATGGCTTCCTCCGGCCTTCATGGTTCGGTCGAGGCGGACTGGTTACTTATCGAGGAGGAGCAGGCGGAGGACAACCCAAGCCCCAACAGGGGGCGGGTGTGCTTCATCCCTTATCTAATAAGGGGCTCGGGTTTCAATACACCCGTTCCTCGCGGGCTCCTGAAGTTCTACGGACTTCAGCTCCATCACCTCACGCCCGCTTACATGTTGCACATCGCGGACACGTAGCTCTTTGCGAGCTATTCACGGGCATCGAGCCCCATTTCGCATTGTGGAAGAGGCTATTACGCCTTGTACCCGTTCTCACCAGGGTCCATATATCAAGTGGGCGGCGCGAAATATGGTGCATCGCTGGGACGGATACCTATCCGGCACCCCCAGAAGGCGTCCAAGACGGCCCTCGGAGTGGTTTATATAGCGACGCTCCGTTGCCCGACCAGTCCGGATTGGTCTCCGGAGTTTGATCTGCTCCCTTGAAGAAACGCCTCGGTGGCGCCCATGAGCCCCGTTTGGAGGAAGACAAAGCGTCCATTATTTGATGGTGCGGATAAGATTAATGGCTCATTCGGCTTGACCATGTTTGGAGTCATGGCGGCGTGCATCAGCGGGGTGCAGCCGCTGCAATCTGAGGCCACCCCATGTGGGATTTCAGCGGGAAGACAACGCTACCGGCACGGCCGCAAAGGGCGGATTCGATCGAGGATCTGGTGAAGATCCTATCGGCTGTACAAGGGGAGAAGGAGGACTTCTTCGCCGAACCCGTGAATGGGTTTTCTATGGTCAATCGGAGGATGGGTAGCGAATGCCTCAAAGGGCCTTTACCCGTATTTTGAAGTTTAAGCTTCTTATATTATGTCTTGGCGCAGAGTTTACGCCGGTTGTGGAGGACATGGTGAGTCCGCTCCACGGCCGAGGGCCGGAAGGATCCCAGGTCCGGCCTCAAGAGGATCCGGACCTTGGGGTGGAGCTAATCGGCGGGTGTATCACCAACTAAGCATTGATGATGTCTTTGAGTCGCCATTACGGCGGACTACCGGGCTGAGTTCGGCATCGGTGACCAAGACGAAGTCCGGACACCGTTATCTTATCCTTGCCTATTCGACCTTCGCGAACGATGGTATTTTGCAGAGGCGCCATTACGGCAGAAGCGAGCTGCGGCGGCCGACTTACGAGGTCGAGCCGAACCGGCGAGGAGGAAAAGGGCGCCGCGTGTGGCGGAAACGTCGCCGCAGAGGTATAGCTCGCTTTCGACCTTTCTGAGCAACGTTCCGAGGAAACTTCTAAGTGCTCATGATCTTCATAGGAGAAAAAGCGCTCGGCGGACTACGAGCACAGGAATTGCCCCCCCCAACCAACTCCTGCCAGGCTCCAACGCCCGGACTGGAGGGAGAGGCAAGCGCAAGACGCGAACCGGATCCTACTCCAACGGAGGATACCGACAGACTGTCCACCACAACGTCGGAGGTGGAGAGTGCTATGAATCATAGACGCCGCCGGACAGTTCTTCAAGAGGCGTGCTTTTCCCCGAGGCATTGGATGCCTTTAAAAGCGGGACGCGCATCTCGGGCTGCCCAAAATGGTTTTACGAGCCACGAGCGGTATGTTAAAGACATACGGGTAAGGGAATTTTAATGGTTGTATACACGGTAGCCCCGAGACTTAAATTAGTTATGCTAACTGATTTAAGGATCATGTAAACTTCGAGCTCTTAACGAGAAGAACGCCCGGCTGTCCGGGAGCTGCAAGGCGCAAGGCCCAACTTGAGGCCGCACTTTGCCATGAGGAGGAGATGGAAAGACCCTCTGGTAACATATTTGTATAAATTAATATAAGCGTTGTGCGGCGTGCGCACGAGTCTATAACGACATGTAGGTGCTGCCGAACAAGATCCGGACAGGCAATCACTACTACGCCGACTAAAAGCGGCGAAAATGTCTTGAAACGAGTTCAGCAGGAAAAGAACAAGCTTCAAGATGCCAATGCCAAGCTCGGAGAAGAGCTGAAAGGCGCCTGAGCCGAGCTGTCGGCTCCGTTAAGGAGAATCGGCGGCCGTCGCAGCATCTATAGTAAGTGCTTGGCGAACTCTCTTAGGAAGAAGAGTTCGGTGAGGAAGCGATTGGCGTGATATGTCTTGTAGGTATACTCACGGGCCATCCTGCGGAGGAGATGCCCGTATCAATGGGTGATCAACTTCCCGAACTGTTGCGGCTGTGCGAGCGAGTTGGCGGAGCAATGAGTGGCGTCGACACAGGCTTTATGGCCATCCCTCGTCCCTTGAGGGCCTCGGGAGCTTGCAGAGAAGCTACGAGGAGTCGGCGGCGCTTCCATTTGTGGAAGGTTTGACTGCCGTCAAGGTGCCACGGAGGCTTGGGCCATGGTGAAGGCGTGGTACAAGAAGGCGGATCCCAACCATATGGCGAAGTTGGACGGTGGGGCCCGGACGGGAAGGAGATCCTGTGAGTTTAGTGTACAGCCGGGTAGAACTGGCGCTAAATTTTCCCAGCGGACTGTAAGCTAGACAGCACTGTTAGGCGGGATTGAGGAGGAATACAATCAATAAACTTGACAATGTATGTTATCCTTAAAAATGACATGTGAAATGCCTTCTAGCTGGATTGTAGGTCGTTTGCCGTTGCCGACCTTTTCGCTTCGACCTCGGGACCCTAGAGTCTGGAGTGTGTCCGAATACCCTTTTGGTTAATAAATAACCGTGGTATGCATGGAGACTAGGCGTAGGGGTCATTAGTGCTTTATCAGGCAAGTGCCCAACTAGTTATGTTATATTACATGGTTAGTAAGAAACATCTTCCAGAGAGAATAGTTCCGTTAAGGGTTCCTTTATTTGGGGTGGCATGCCCTAAAGTGCATGTCGGACTGCTAATGGAGCGATAAAACATCCGGGGCAGATGGAGAAAATAGGTAAAAGTCATCTTCTAAATCATCGACCGAATATTCCCTTAGAACGCTAGCTTTCGGCTTCACCCGATCTGAGGTACACATCCGGTGACCGGCGGTAACAATCGCAGAGGTGCTCCTTTACCACCTAGCGAACAATCGGGAGCGAGGGGTAAGCACAGAGCGAGCAACCCAGCTTGGCCAAAACTTAAGTCATATCGATGCATATAATGGTGAGTAAAAGGTACATGTGGAAGCATGACACATGTGTTGGGTATAAAACCGTATAGTTGAGCTTACGTAAAAGCTCCGGGGAATAACAAGTGCGGGTGTACGTCGTATGTATGCAAAGAATGCGAAAATAGGCCCGAAGGGATTTGTTAATTTTAAAAGGATAAAAAAGAGATAAAAGACAGCGAAGTATAAAAGATTGGGCGGGGAAGGGGCGAACTCTTAGTCGGCGCTAGGCATAGAATCGTCGGAGGCGGGCTGCGTTCCATGGGTTCGGCTCGAGTCGGTTGTCGGCGCATTTAAGTAGGCAGTATGCCCCGCCGGTCGATGCCTTGGTCAATGATGAAGGGCCTTCCCATCTGGGTTTGAGCTTGTCCTTTTTCTTGTCCGTGCAGCGTAGAACTAATTCACCAACGTTATAGGTCTTGGACCGTACTTCTACTGCTTTGATATCTTGAGCCTCGCTGCTGGTAAAATCGGAGCGAGCCTTGCGACGTCACGTTCTTCCTCAATGTGTCCAAGCTGTCCTGCCGATCAAGCTTGGCTTCTCTTTCCTCGTACATGCGCACTCGAGGTGAGTCATGAATAATGTCGTAGGGCAGTACTGCCTCTGCGCCGTATACCATAAAAAATGGTGTGAATCCGGTAGTACGGTTAGGCATTGTCCGCAGCCCCCAAAGTACGGAGTCGAGCTCCTCGACCCATTGGTTGTCTGATTTAGTGAGTGACCTCACTAGTCTGGGTTTAATGCCGCTCATTAAGAGACCGTTTGCTCTTTCCACTTGACCGTTGGTTTGAGGGTGATAGACTGACGCATAGTCGAGCTTAATGCCCATATTTTTGCACCATGCCTTGACCTCATCGGCTGTGAAGTTCGTGCCGTTATCGGTGATGATGCTATGGGGACTCCGTAGCGGTGTACCACCTCGATATAAAGTCTATCACTGGTCCGGACTCTGCCGTTTTGACCGGTTTGGCCTCTATCCATTTGGTGAATTTATCCACCATGACCAACAAGTATTTTTCTTGTGGGTTCCCCCTTTAAGGGTCCCACCATGTCAAGCCCCGGACCGCGAACAGCGGGTAATGGGTATGGTTTTGAGGCGGTGGGTGTCATATGGCTCGATTAGCGAAGAGCGGCAACCGCATCATTGGACCAAGTCTGTGCATCTGCCGAGCTGTTGGCCAATAAAATCCGATGCGGGCGCCTTTCCTACGGGGCCGGGCTGCTGCGTGGTGTCCACCTAGTCGGCATGGATTTCGCCGGAGGTTTCGCCCTTCTTCGGAGATACATCTTTGAAGGACTCGGTAGTACTTTTCTTATAAAGTTCTCCTCGTGAACCTTGTAGGCCTTCGATCGCCGGACTATGCAGCGGACCTCATTTTGGTCTTGGGGAGTTCTGCCTAAGTAAGTAGGCGAGAAAGGTTACATCCACGCGGCGATTCTCGCCATTATGTCGTAGGCGGATTGTGTTACGTTATCCGCTGAATCACCAATTGGTGCGGCTTTCTCCGGTTTGTCGCTACGGACTCCTCTTCCCCGATGCGGATGGCTTGAAGAGCCGTTCGGGAAGATATTTGGAGGGACAACATCACGTTTCGCACCGATCGCGCGAGAATGTCGGCCGCTTGGTTGTTATCTCGGGCTATGTGATGGAATTGAGTCCTTCAAACCAAGTGACATTTTGAGGACAGCATTACGATATGCTGCCATTTTGGATCCTTGGCGTCAAAGTCTCCATTTATTTGGGATATTGCGAGGTTTGAATCGCGCACCTCTAGGCGTTGAATGCCCATGGAGGCGCCATCCGGAGACCATGTAACAAGGCCTCGTGTTGGCTGCGTTGTTGGAGTCCGTGTACATTATTTGAAGTACATCTTGGATCTGTATCTCCGGTGGGGGCGTCGAGACGACGCTTGCCCCGATCCGGCCAACATTTTGGAGCCGTCGAAGTGCATAGTCAATTGGAGTATCGCTGTACTCTTTAGGTAGTTCGGCTTCCGTCCATTCGGCGAAGTTAGCCAAGACTTGCGACTTTATGGTTCGTCGAGGTTTGTAAGTTATGTCGAATGGCAAGAGCTCAATGGCCCATTTGCAATCCTGCCCGTTCGTCGCGGTTATTTATAATGTCATTGAGTGGTACTTGAGGCCCTTGTTATCGAACACTCTTGAAAGTAGTCGGAGCTTAGGGATGCCATGAACACCGCATATGCTATCTTTTGATAGTGCGGTGCAGGATTTGCAGGGGTTAACACGGTGGATCGTAATACACTGGTTTTGAAGAGGGAATTTATGCCATACATTTGCTCGTTAAACGACGAGGACAGCGCTCACAACTTGATGTGTTGCGGCGATGTATAACAACATCGGTTAGCCTTGAGTGGGCGCAGCCGGGACGGTTGTTGCCAATATGGCCTTTATTTCTTGAGTCGGCGGTGGCGCATCCGTCCACTCGAAGTGTTGGTGCGCCTTAGGAGGCGATAAAGAGGCGACGCCTTCTCTCCTAAGCGGAGATAAAAGCGGCTTAAGGCTGCCACGCATCCGTTAATTTTGTATTTGCTTGAGGTCCTTTGGGATATCCAAGCGTGTGAGCTCGGATCTTGTCCGGTTGCTTCGATTCCTCTATAGGATACAATGAAGCCCATGACTTTCGGTGATGCGCGAAAACACATTTCTCGGATTGACAATGTCATATGCTCTGAGGTTGTCGAATGTGAGCCTCAAATCGTCTACTAAAGTTTCGACGTGTTTTGTTTTGACGACTACGTCGTCTACGCATGCCTTGACTGTTTTGCCTATCTGGGTAGCCAGACATGTTTGAATCATGCGCTGATATGTTGCGCCGGCATTTTTGAGTCCGAAGGGCATCGTGTTGAAGCAGAATGGTCCGTATGGAGTGATGAATGCCCTTGCGGCTTGGTGCCTTCCGCCATCTTGATTTGATGATAGCCAGAGTATGCATCCAGGAAGCACAACGAATCGTGTCTGCCGTGGCATCGATAATTTGATCGATGCGGGGGGAGAAAGGATCCTTTGGGCAAGCCTTATTGAGTTCTTTGAAGTCGGACGCAGAGGCGCCGAGTTGTCCTTCTTTGGTACCATCACCAAATTTGCTAGCCATCCGGATGTTTGATATCTCGATGAATCCGGCTTCCAATAACAGCTAGCTCTTCTCCCATTGCTTGTCTTTTGGGCTCGGAAAATCGTCGAAGAGCTGTTTGATTGGTTTGAATCCTTTCGGGATGTTTAGGCTGTGTTACGCCAATCTGCGAGGATTCGGGCATGTCGAAGGGTGCGGCGAAGATGTCCCAATTTTCCCGAAGGAATTCGCGCTTGATCTTGGCGTCGACTTGAGGTTCAAGCGTGCCCGATGGAGCCGTCTTTGTTGGGTCCGTTGGGTGGACCTGAAATTTAACTATCTCCTCTGCTGGTTTGAAGGAGGTGGACTTGGATTTTTATCAAGTATCACGTCGTCCCTTTCTTGTAGGCGTGGCGTGATAAGTTCCTCGGCCGCTAAGGCTTGGATAGTGCCTCGAGGGCTAGTGCGGCTGTCTTATTTTCGCGGAGTGCGTGTCGGATCCTTGACGAGAGTGATTATTCCGCTGGGCGGACATTTTGAGCTTCATGTACCCGTAATGAGGTATTGCTTGAAAAATTGTGAATGCCTCTCGTCCTAATATGGCGTGATAGCCGCTGCTGAGCAGGGCTACAGGCGTGACTTCTTGGATCTGTAATTGTCAGGAGGCGAACACCACATCGAGTGTGATTTTTCGGTGCAGCGCTTCGGCTAGGGATTATTCCTCTGAAGGTTGTCTGCTTCGCTCAATCTGGCTCAATCGATTTCCATTTTCATGAGGTTTCCTCGTAAATGAGGTTTAGTCCGCTGCCTCCGTCCATGAGTACCTTTGTCAGTCGGAAGCCGTCCACTATGGGACTAAGTACCAGTGCGGATGGGGCTATGGTAGTTCGAGATGTGGGCTCGTCGCTAGCGCTGAAGGTGATAGCTGTGTCGCTCCATGGATTTCTTTGTTGCTACTTGGTAGACTTGGCGAGTTCGCGGATTGTTCGTTTTCGCATATTATTTGATGCGAAAGTCTCGAATCTTATTGACACCGTGCTGGTATTGTTGGAGTGGTTTCCGGGCGAAGCTCTTCGCCACTTTTGGCCACTGCCGTAATATCAACATGCTCGAAGGCTATGCGTTGGGACAGCTCCCCGTATTGTGAAGTTCTGAGGTCCATTGAGCCATCCCTCGATCGGTTCCGTTTCCCTTGCTAGGTTTTTGCTTTTTGATTTTTTGCGTATGGGGCCTGATTGTGGCGCCCTTTTACATGGACTGGGTTTGGGGCGGATTATCCCAAAATTGATTTTCAGTTTTCGGAAACTTTCCGTCGCCGATACTTCGCACTATGGACGCCGGATCGGAAAAAGCGTAATCTTGCGACGATCGATGGCGTTCAGGATTCCCTTGTCCGTGCGGTTATTGCGAGAATATTGAGATTGCGTTCTCCTCTCGGCAGTCCTTTATCCTGTCCATAACAAGGAGGAATCGGCCCGATAATGATGTCTTGTTTCGAGGGCTCTTGCGAACTAGAGATAAATCGCATATATGCAGGCGGGAGGGTGGAACAAAATCCGGATCCTGCCCATCTTTGGGCTCAATGGGCGAGGGACTTCCGATTTCGGAAGCTTGATCTGCTGGAAACAGCCCGGCGAGTCCGGAGCGACGCATGATTCTAGGTTCAATGCTCGATCAGAGTCCGTACCTCCGCGGGAATCCGGTGTGGAGGGTTCGGGTGTCCGGACACAGATTGTTTTCAACAATGGCAACGAGTTGTCGAGTTGTTCTTCTACCACTTCGATGTGGTGGGTAATCTAGGGAGAGTTAATCTCTCTCAGATCGGTTTTAAGCCCAATCTGATTGTAGTCTGTTGCGACTCCTAGGGCGGCGATGCGATCCAAGAGCTCGTTAACAGACGAGAGCTCGATTGGATCTAACTGTTCGGCAGCTTTAGGGCTGACTCGAAGATTGCTTTCGACGACTTGAGAAGTCATTGCGAAGCGGCGGCGGACAAAGCGGTCATAAGAAACCGCCGAGCGGATTATCGACCGGCGGCGGGGCCCCTCGGTGAGAACACCGTCTTTGAAGGCGGGTAAAGGCATCCGCTCTATCGGCGGACGACATAGAGGAACTCTCAATGAAAGCACCAATGTCGGTGTCAAAACCGGTAGATCTCGGGTAGGGGTCCCGGCTGTGCGTCTAGGCGGATGGTAACAGGAGGCGAGGACACAATGTTTTTACCCGAGTTGAGCCCTCTCGATGGAGGTAATACCCTACGTCTGCTTGATTAATATTGATGATATGGGTAGTACAAGAGTAGATCTACCACGAGATCAATGAGGCTAAACCCTAGAAGCTAGCCTATGGTATGATTGTTGAGATGTAATGTTGTGTCCTACGGACTAAAGCCCTCCGGTTTATATAGACACCGGAGAGGCTAGGGTTACACAGAGTCGGTTACAATGGTAGGAGATCTACATATCCGTATTGCCAAGCTTGCCTTCCACGCCAAGTAAAGTACCTTCCGGACATGAGCCGGAGTCTTCAATCTTCTATCTTCGTAGTCTGGGAGTCCGGCGGATATCGATAGTCCGGCTATCCGGACACCCCCTAGTCCAGGACTCCCTCAATGACAGATGGAATATGTACTAAGAATGGATAGGCAGGGCGTATTCACATACACGATGTGTAAACTGAGCTAATGGCAGTTCAACAAAGTAGAAGTAATGCTATCGGATTTCGGGTTCCGGCAGACCCTTGAGGTTCGAACACTGGGGTGGGCGCGGAGATCTTTCCCCTACCGGCTCACGCGTCGATGGTTTGCAAGGGATCTAAACTAGGAAGAAGAACACACAAGGGACACGAGGTTTATACTAGTTCGGGCCACCATTCTGGTGTAATACCCTACTCTAATTTGTGGTGTGGTGGATTGCCTCCGGGGCTGATGATGAATAGTACAAAGGAAGAACAGCCTCGCGAGGGGCTGTTCTTGAGCCGGTGCAATGGACTACTTGGGTGAGTCTAGTCGCTTCTCTCTCTCTAGGGGATTCGAGTTGTCTTCCGTCTGTCCCCTCTCTTCGTGGTGGCTAGTCCTATTTATAGAGGGAGGCCCTGGGCCACTTACCAAATATTGAGCAGGAAGGGCGCCAATAATTGGCCATTTTGAAGGGGAACATCTAGTACACTTATCCTGTCTAAAATTGGTCTTCGGCTGCCAAAGGCTATGATGGTGACGCCGTCCCGGGCTCCACGATGACCTCCTTCCTGCCACTCTGCTGGTCTTGGTCTTGTTGCACCGAAGTGGTAACCTTTGCCTGATGCCTTGGCCTGTGCTTGCCTCCTTTGCACCAAAGGGGAAACGAGGACACTGCGCAGGCTGGCGGCCGCCTGGTCTTGATGGTCATGGCTTGCGTCACGGGGCACCCTCGGGAGGTACCCTGCCTTGATCTCTCTGCCTCCTCGTGAGCCTGCCTGACGAGGCTGCTCTTGAGGGAGGTTCCTATCGTCTGCCCCGCGAGGCTTGGCCCCTCGCGAGGGTCTTGAGCTTGAGCTGACGAAGCTGGGCCGCACTGGGCCCCCACTTGAGCCACGCCACAGGCCGCAGGCAGGCAAGTCTGGGGACCCCCGTTCCCAGAACGCCGACAGTAGCCCCGGGCCCAAGGCACACCCGGACTTGGCTTAGCAGAGAAGCAAAGGGGCAAGTGCAAAGCGCTGCGGGCCCCAAAAGCCTGCGGCCTTGGGCGCCGCGTGGCGATTGATTGGTCCTGGGCGTCTCCGCTTCCCCACGATGCCTCATTACACGCCCGGCTAAGCGGACCCGGGGTTGCACACAACCATTCCCCTTTCGCCGTCCGCGCACTCCCGGGCCTTCCTTCTTCCTCCGGCTCCAACTTCCGCCCTCAATCCAACTCGGACTCTCACCCTTCCTATCGTCATGGCGCCGACGAAGAAGGAAAAGGGGAAGAAACCCGCGTCTTCGTCCCGTTCACCTCGGGCGGTGGCCCCCGCCGTCGATCAATCTATCATACTCAACCCGAGGCCTTGGGCAAGGTTCGCTCTGCTTTTGCCACCATCTTCAACGAGTGCGGCAGGACCATGGCATGGCCTGGGTCCCATGCCTTCCCCGACAGGATTGTCACGGAGGTCCGGTTCTTCGCTGATGCCCTGCGGGCGGGCCTGGTTCCCCCCTTTTCCGCTTTCTTCAATGCGGTGCTCTCCCACTATCAGATCCACATGATGCATCTCGGGCCTGAGTCCATTACCCTCCTGGCTGTCTTCGCCTTTGTTTGTGAGGCAATGGTGGGCATCCCTCCTTCCGTTGCTCTACTGCGACACTTCTTCTCATTGTGCCTGAGTGACCCTACTCAATGCTTGGGGTGCGCGAACTTCCTTGCGGTGCCAGAGACGGCTGCTTCAGGGATTGATTTCGGACTCCCTCCTCCTGAGGCCAAGTTCAGAGAGCGGTGGTTGTATGTGGATGTTGGGGTGTTCAGCCTGCTCTCACTTCCTACCTCGCCTGCTGTTCCCAACTCAGGCTGGGGTTACAAGATGCTCGCGGACACCCGGCTTGCATTCGTCTGGCGCCGCTTTGAGAGCTTGAGGGCGCTCAACGTGACGGCGCCCAAGGTGGTGAAGGAGTTCCTCCAGTGTCGCATTGCTCCTCTCCAGCGCCACCCTCACCGGATGTGGGACTTTGCGGGGCACAAAGACCGCATGCGGCTCGAGGAGGGGGTCCTGGCGCCTAAGGTGCTGAAGACGGTGCTCAGGGTCTTGGTTGGTGATCCTTCCCCAGGCAGCCTCCAATGTGATGGCGCCCTCTTGTATCTCTGCTCGGGCAGGGCCGATTTAGTGAAGCAGATGCCCAGCTTTGACGAGTGGGGGCTGCGCCCGGTTGGCCTCAGGGGACCTCGCGAGAACCCAGTTGCTGTGGTAGCTCTTCCGGTTGCCCAGAGTGGCTCTGTCTCAGGTGATGAAGCAGGGAGACGAGAAACATCAGGAGTTGAAGGGGGTGATGTTGAGGTGGTGACGCCGCGTGAAGCCCAGAGGGCGGCATCTCCCGGAGCTCGTTCCAAAATAGTGACGGGTGAGGTGTCGCGGCCTCCGGCTCCCGAGGTAGGGGCTCCCGAGGTTGGGGCTCCCGAGGCCCCGGTCGTCCCTCGTGAGGCGGCGCCTGGTGGCGTCCCCCAAGCTGGTTCCATTGGCGTTGATCACCTTGCCGCCTCCTTCACGCCACAAACCGACCCCTGTGCCGAGCGCTTAGGCCGGTTCCGTGTAGACTTTGCGGCCCTCCGCAAGAGGAAGGAAGCCTCGGGCGGTGACGATCGCCCTTGCCGCTTGCTGAAGTGCAGGGGTACTTCGCCATAGACGAGTAAGTATTCTTCTCTCTCTGCTCCTCTGCTTATCGGTTTTTGCTGCTAACTGTGACCCTTCAGGGCCCTTCCTGCCGAATTCGCGGAGATGGCCAAGGAGCCATCTCCCCAAGCTCCGCCCTCGTTGCTGATCCTTGGTGTGTCGAGTTCAGGCGGCACCCTTATCACTCAGCCGGTCGGAGAGGTGGCCCGCTCAGCCGAGCATCCCGAGCCTGTGCGCATGCTGTCTTCCCTTCACGAGTTCTCCCGGGGCACAGCCAGCTTGCCCCGTGCTCCTTCCTTAGTCGTGGACGGCAATTGGTTGAAGTCAATCTTGAGCCCTTCTTCTGGGGACGGACCGGCACCATGCCCTGCTCCTGGCGAGGCCCGTCCGGTGATTGTTGGGGCGCCAGCCCCCTGCCCTTCGGGAGGAGGCGCGTCACCTCTGGCCCCCCCGCATACTCCAGTAGCTGAGGGGGACGCGGAAGACGTGCTCAGGCATGCTCGCGAACGTCGTGCCCTTCGCCAAGAACTTCTCCAAGGGGCGACGGCCGCGGTGAACCGGCTCGGGGCGGAGCTTGGCGGCGAAGATGCGCGTCTTGAGGCAGAAGGTTTGCGCCTTGCTGAGGAGAGGCGCAAGATGAAGGTAGCCGTTGCCCTCGCGCGTCACCAGCGTGACCTTGACAATGCGAAGGCTGAGGCGCCGCTGGCAGCCTCGCGAGAGGCTTGCTCCCGAGCCGTCAAGAAGGCCCTGGAAGCAGATCAGCGGCGCAGGGACGCGGAGGAGCGTGCGTGGGGGCTCCAAGCCTGGAGTAACTCTCTGGAGCAGCAGGTGGAATTGCGCCAGGCTGCACTTGCATCGCTGAAGGGGGCTTCCGTCGACCACGCGGAGCTTCAGAAGCGCGAGGAAGCGCTGTTGCTGGAGGCCGCCGAGCGCAACCTCGACCTTGAGCGGTTGGAGACGAGGGAGCGCCTGGTGACTCAGGCGGAGGACGAAGTCGCCGCGCGCTAGGCCCGAGCCCAAGAAGAGGTTGACCACCGCGTAGCGGAAGCTCGCTCAGGCCTCAAGCGCCAGTATGAGTTGAAGTTGGAGTTGGTCAGGGCCGAAGCTGAGGGCAAGACCGCGGCCTTCAAGGCCAAGCTGGACGAAGTGATGCGGGGTGCGGACTCCTCGGCAGCCGCCCTTCACGCAGCGCAGGCGGAGCTGACTTCCTCCCGCGCCGAACTGCTTCTTCTTCGACAGAGGGTTGATGGCGCCGAGGCCACTGCTCGGCAGAACGAGGACGAGATTCGTCGGCGGCGGGTTCTGGAGCATGAGCACGCCCCCATGCTCCGGACGCTTAGGGAATGAGCTAACACGACCCTGGGCAATATTTGTGAGGCCGCTGCTGAGGAGCCGCACGAGACTAACTACGCCAGCAATCTCCAGTATTTCGCTGATGTGGTGACGCTCCTGGAGAACCACGCCGAGAGGTCTCGTTAGCTCGTCGAGGAGAGGAGCCGAGCCTTGCTCGGGCGCGCTTTCTCCCGTGTCTTCAGTTATCTGCGGGACAGGGATCCCCACTTTGACTTCGATGCCGCCATCGCACCGGTGCCCATAGCCGTCCGGGGCGACCTGGTGCAATGGGTTGATGGTCACGTGGACGACCTTGTCAGGGCCTTCACGTCTAATGATGACGGCGTGATCGTGGCCACTCACTGGATGATATGGTCAATCATACTCCAGAGTGGGGATAGCATAACAATAACATTCTCTCTTTAGATTCGAGATGTCCGCCGATGAAGGCGGCGTGGTGGACCGTCCTGGCGCTGGCGGAGTTGTTGGTGACGGCGACGATGCCAGCGACGCCTCCGGAGGTGACCCAGAAGGCGCAGCAAGCGACATGTCCGACTGATTGTTTGTCATCGTTGTTTACCCTGTACAAAAGAGGTTCAGGTTTGGCCCTAAAGAATGTGAGAGCATTTTGGGAGGGGAAGCCCCTCATGTAAATATTTGCGATAGATGCCTTGGTAATCCTAACGCTGCGTGTGAGCTTAACGGCCGGCCCGGTGGTGGGTTGGCTGGCTCATTTACCTTTTGGCCCTGGTGAGCCCCGAGCGGGGCTGTGGGGGCCATAGCGCCATGTGTGTCGTCTGGGTGAGTCCATTGATCCTGCGATAAGAACCTCCAGAGAGGGAGTGACGGCAGCCGTCCGAGCTGTGGACGCGATTGGCCTGGCCCGACTCGCGAGGGGCTCGCGAGGGGGAGCAGCTAACGCTGGCTTTGGACGCAAGGCCGAAACCAGAACACGAGAGATTGCTCGAATGAGACTAAACACCCCTCCCCCAAACGCACACAAGGCTCGAACTCAAATCCAACTTAAATCCAAATCAAAGAAACTTTTCAACAGAGAAAAAGGCAAAAAAGCAAAAGGCCGCGTCCGGCACCTAGTCTAGTCTTCGACGTCTTCTCACCAGCGCGGAGCTAAGTGCTACCACTGGGCGTGGGAGGGAGCCCCATGGCCTGAGGCCGGCGCTCCTGAGACTCCGGGGCGTGTACATCCCCACTCATTATTACGTGGGAGTGTCACGGGGCAGAGAGCTTCACAGGCACTGGGCCTTCTTCACAGGTACCGGCCTTGCTTCATATCGCCAGATGAGGGCCCCGCCTTGCGCCACACTCTACCGCCACTGACAGCGGCCGGAGACCAAGGACAACGCCAATGGGGTAGAGCGGTCGCTAGCGGTTCCCCCGACGACCACGGGTCCTCTGCCGGGAGGCACCTCCCCGGCAGAGGGCCTACCTCCTGAGAACATCTTGTGCCGAGTGCCTCGGGGATGAACCCGGATCTCGACCCCTCTCCTGCAGCCCCCATTGCGCTCCTCCTAAGGGGTAAGAGGCTGCAGGGTTGGGGCCGCCACCTGTTGCGGCGATCTGTACCTCCTGCGGCACATGGTTAGCATAAGCTTGCTCCTAAGGAATTAACGATACCAGATAGTTGCTGTCACCGGCGCGGTCGCCGAGGCCCTCTTGGGGTTCCTAAAAGAGCTCAGCTTGTGGTGTCTCCTCGCCCCAGCTTGGCCCAAGGAACGAGCCATGGTCTTCTTCTTGTGTGCACTCTTGATCCATCATGCGGGGCACATAAGCTTCTGGGGACGCCGCCCCGTAGGCCTCGCTGGAGTGCCCCATGTGCCAGGCAGTCCGGCCCGGAGCACTGTCTTAAGAGTGGTGGCGCGGTGGTCCGTCGAGGCCCAAGGTCATGGCGTGTGCTCCTTCGCCGGTCGGAGACGCGGTCCGCGTGGCTTGACGCTTGGTGCTGCTGGCCAGGTTGGCGTCGAGCAGGCCCTGGAGTCCGCTTGAGGTTGCATGGGCGCGCATGGGGCCTCCATACGGCACGCTCTGGGCTAGAGGTGGCAGCCGGACGCAAAAAGGAGGTGCTCCCGAGGCGGCGGCATCCAGGAGCTCGGCGACCCGCTCCAACAGCACGTCGCGGCCGCCCTCTAGAAGCCGGCACCGTAGCAGTTCTCGGGGCACCGTGAGCGCGGCCCTGGAGTTCGCCTGCTCCCGTCGGGTGTGCGGCACCGTGGCCGCGGTGTGGCTTGAGTCTCTGGCCACTGATCGCACCTGCCGCGGCGTGAGGGCAGGCGGCGTCTGGCCGCGTCACCCGCGCCCTGCAGCGCCTTGCGGAGCGCGAGCTGCCTCAGGTGCAAGGTTGATGTCGCCCTGGGCTGGTGGAACGACGTGGGTGGGCCACGCCGCCCAGCGGTCGGTGTCGGCTGCCGGGCACTTGACATCGAACGACGAGGCGACGAAACGCAAGGCGGCGGAGGAAGGATTCCGGCGCACCCCTACCTGGCGCGCCAAATGTTGGATTTCGGGTTTCGGCAGACCCTTGAGGTTCAAACACTGGGGTGCGCGCTGAGATCTTTCCCCTACCGGCTCACGTGTCAATGGTTTGCAAGGGATCTAAACTAGTAAGAAGAACACACAAGGGACACGAGGTTTATACTAGTTCGGGCCACCATTGTGGTGTAATACCCTACTCTAGTTTGTGGTTTGGTGGATTGCCTCCGGGGCTGATGATGAACAGTACAAAGGAAGAACAGCCTCGCGAGGGGCTGTTCTTGAGCCGGTGCGATGGACTACTTGGGTGAGCCCAGTCGCTTCTCTCTCTCTCTAGGGGATTCAACTTGTCTTCCGTCTGTCCCCTCTCTTCGTGGTGGCTAGTCCTATTTATAGAGGGAGGCCCTGGGCCTCTTCCCAAATATTGAGCGGGAAGGGCTCCAACAATTGGCCATTTTGAAGGGGAACATCTAGTACACTTATCCTAACTAAAGTTGGTCTTTGGCTGCCAAAGGCTCTAACGGTGACGCCGTCCTGGGCTCCACGATGACCTCCTTCCTGCCACTCTGCTGGTCTTGGTCTTGTTGCACCGAAGTGGTAACCTTTGCCTGATGCCTTGGCCTGTGCTTGCCTCCTTTGCACCAAAGGGGAAACAAGGACACTGCACAGGCTGGTGCCCGCCTGGCGCCCGCCTGGTCTTGATCGTCATGGCTTGCGTCACGGGGCAGCCTCGGGAGGTACCCTGCCTTGATCTCTCCACCTCCTCGTGAGCTTGCCTAACGAGGCTGCTCCTGAGGGAGGTTCCTTTCGTTCGCCCCGCGAGGCTTGGCCCCTCGTGAGGGTCTTGAGCTTGAGCTGATGAAGCTGGGCCGCACTGGGCCCCCACTCGAGCCACACCGTAGGCCATAGACAGGCAAGTCTGGGGACCCCCATTCCCAGAACGCCGACAAATGCAAAGCATCAGTTCCAAGATATGTGTGAGCAATGTAACCTTGGAAAGTTAGAGCAAGTACCTTGATGGGTGAATAAGATAGGGCATCTTCCTCTGACTCCTCCACTAGGGAGCTACATAGACTTAGGTCTCCCTCTAGCTCATAATCACTGTTAGGATCATATTCTGAGCATGAATCTGTAGGTGGAGAGCGTTTGCATTGCATTGCATCTAGACTTGATTTCAGTCCCTTAATGCCAAGTTTGATAGCCATGGCATTGTTCTGCTTTATTCTTTTCATGTGTGCAAGCTCATAATCATTATGATGCTGTTCAGAATCTGAGATTCATGAAAACATAAAAAGTAGTCAGATTATCTATGGAATGCATTGCGTTTCAACTCGGAGAGTGTCTCCTATAAACCCTGCATATGCAAAGTTCACCTCCCCAACCGCTTGACTGCACCACACACAGAAATACAAACCCCTTATATCTCTATAACAGGCAGGCACACATTTCAAAACTAAAGTAGGAACATTAGAATCATATGAAATTCATATTTGAACAAATAAACTAAGCAATTATGAGTGGCGTAATGTTTAGCTTCAAGGGTGGAGTGTTGGTAGTGTGACACAAAGCAAGTAGGCAGATTGTATTCCATGTTAAAGATCGAAACCTATGTAAAAGCTAGAAATGACACTTTCTTTCTATACAATGCAGTGTTCGTTTTTTTGAGAACTACAATGCAGTGTTCGTTACCCACACATGATGGAAGAGATCACATAGAGAAATACTATTCACTCATGTCTACGGTTCCAGTATTTAGAAACAGGTTGGTCCACCCTAAAAGAATATTGACAACAATATGACAAGGCAAGCATAGATGTAGTCAATCAATCATTTAGTTGTGAGCTTATTAGGACAAGTATGCAGAATTGTAACTGCAGTAAGAGACCGTCCAAAATCTGAATGAAGAAGTTTGTCTAGCACTTATTGTTTGCAACTAATCGACGTGAATAATTGGATATTATATCGAATGAGTAAGAAAGACAAGTAAAATTGTCAACAAACCTGGCTTGCAGTAGTAATGTGGGTCAATGTCACTACGACCAACAATCCAAAATGACTAGTTTCTATTCCGAGGGCCGGAATTTTGAAAACCCTGTGAACTTTAGAGGTACTAAAGATTACCGAAATACATCTGAACCATTAAGTGTAGGTAGCACTGAGCACACAACAAACCCTAATGACAGTCTTGCCTAATGAGTAATGAATCAATTAGAAAATGGGTGATGAGGAGTGGCTGCTGAGTGTTGAGGACGTATCTCAGGATAAATCGGGTTGGCTTGGTGGGTGCGGCATGCCTGAGCCCTGAACGGACTGGGAAGGTAGGCACGGCGGCGCGCCCGGGCAGCGGTGACACTGTTGGGTGAGCGGCTCCTGGCCTCCTATTACTCTGGCGTCTACTCCTAGAGTCATGCCGTTCGGGGACGGCAAGTCGCCGGCAAGGCAGGCGGCTGGGGGCGAGTAGAGATCGGAAGCGCGCAGCAGAACAGAGGGGAATCGGGGCCTGGGACGACCCAAAATCCCAGGGTGGGCCGGCTAAGGGAGTCCTGGATTAGGGGGTATCCGGATAGCCGTACTGTGTACAATGTCCGGACTATTGAAGCGTGAAGATACAAGACTCGGGACTTGGGCCCGTGTTCGGATGGGACTTTCCTTGGCGTGGAAGGCAAGCTTGGCGATTCGGATATTATATTTCCTTCCTTGTAACCGACTCCATGTAGACCGTAGCCCTCTCCGGTGTCTATATAAACCGGAGAGGATGGTCTTTAGAAGGCCGATCACAATTACATTCATACCATCATAGGCTAGCTCCTAGGGTTTAGCCTCTACAATCTCGTGGTAGATCTACTCTTGTACTACCCATATCATCAATATTAATCAAGCAGGAAGTAGGGTTTTACCTCCATCGAGAGGGCCCGAACCTGGGTAAACATCTGTGTCCCTTGCTTCCTGTTATCATTAGCCTCAACGCTCAGATCGGGACCCCCTACCCGAGATCCGCCGGTTTTGACACCGACATTGGTGCTTTCATTGAGAGTTCCTCTGTGTTGTCGCTGTCAGGCTCGATGGCTCCTTCGATCATCATCAACGACGCTGTCCAGGGCGAGACTTTCCTCCCCGGACGGATCTTCGTGTTTGGCGGCTTCACACTGCGGGCCAACTCGCTTGGCTATCTGGAGCAGATCAACAACCACGCCCCTGGCCACCAGGTCAGGTTTGGAAACCTGAACTACACGGCGGACGTCCGTGGAGACTTGATCTTCGATGGATTTGGGCCTACGCCAGGAGCACCGGACAGTCGCGACGAGCACGGCTTAGACCTGCCATCGAACGAAGCTCGGGGCATCGCCCCCGTAGTATCTCTGGACCTAGATCCGGAGCAGGCTGCGTTGCCCGAGGACGGGGGGCTGGACCCCGCCCCGCCGGTCGCACGCTCATCGGAGGTAGAGCCGAACACGGGCCTTACCCCTGTGGTGGCCTGTGAATCCGGACCCCCGGATTCGTATCCGGACGTTGGTTCCGATCCGCACACTCCCGATCTAGTCGAGCCAGGTTGGGATCCGATAATGGAGTTCACCGCTGCGGATATCTTCCAGCACTCGCCCTTTGGTGACATGCTGAACTCATTAAAGTCTCTCTCTTTGTCAGGAGGCTCTTGGCCGAACTACGTCCGGCTCGAGTGGGAAGCAGGCGATGAAGGAATTCTTTGCCCACCCACCACCCACTTCATTGCCACGGTCGATGATTTAACCGACTTGATTGACTTTGACTCCGAAGACATCGATAGTATGAACGACGATGCAGGAGAATCACATGAGCCACCGCTCATGGGGTGGTGGATAGCCGCCTATTCCCACGATATACATATGGTGGACACTCCGAAGGAAACCAATGGCGATGAGGCAGCGGAGGACAAATCCTCAGGGAGAAAAGCAAAGCATAGGCGTCGTCGGTGCCGCCCCAAGAATACCGGCCCGAAAGACGAAAACAATCCGGCTGGCGCCGAAGATGAATACAGGCCTAGTCGGCTTGCCTTTCAGCAGGACGGACTGGCCACTGTGGAATACTTGGAAAGGGACAACTATAAACCCCCCCCTCCGACGACGAGGCAAGCCTCGGTAATGACGAATTCGGCGTGCCTGAAGATCCAGTGGAACAAGCCCGCTTCGAGCGATGGCTCATGGCCATGGCAAAGAGCCTGCAAAGGAAGCAACAGCAGCTTAAAGCTGACCAAGATTTGCTAGCGGACAGAGGGACCAAGGTCCTGGCCACCAAAAGTTACGGACCCGACCGCCCCAACAAAGGGCACACAGGGCACAACCGGCCACCCCAACCTAAGCAGGAAAACCCAAGGCACATGCCCCGATGTCAACACACCACTACGGTCCAAAACAACATGAAGGACACAACAAGAAGAATCCTCAAGCCCCGGCGCAATGGTCACAAGCGTCAAGTCAGGAAAGCTGGTGCTAATTTCAGCAACTCCCAGTCTGGTCAACGGACAAAGAAGAGCTCGGACCTACTCGGCCTGAGCCACACACTCGATCAACCATGCGAAATTCATGGTACTCCTAGAAGGACGGCAAAGCATACCAATAGAGAATGCCGGATCCTCAAAGCAAAACGGCTGGCTGCGTGCCGAAAACAATGAAGGGAGGCTTTTGGTATAGAGCCCCCCTCCATAGCATATAAGTACGGCTGCTCGCCCCAGACCACGCTAACCACAGCAACTCGGTTGCAGTACCTAAGGACATAGCAAACCAGGGGCTCCATAAAACATAAAACCCCCACAGGTGTGAAATTGCAGACAACATCTCTTAAAAGATGCCAGGGGCAAAGGCCAAGCTTTTCTGTCCCATCACTCCAAACGGTTGTCTTCGGATCACCAAACAAATACTACGCCAAAGAATAAATCTTCGGCACCTTCCCACCATGCGGTACTTTACCGTATGTTAACGAGACGAACCACGTTGGCTGGATCCCACGTGGTAAATCACTCAGGCCAACACCATGTGATGTAATCACGCCTATGGGCAAGGCCGAACCCCGCCCTTAGGGCGGATATCATACAGCTGCCGGAGTAGCGGGTTGCACATGCCTATCAAGATTTTGATATGACAGACAACTATCCGGATAGCTACTGAGGAGTCCGCACTACCCAACGAATAGGATTGGTGACGTGGAATCGGCCAGGACACATAAGGGCCCCCCCTAAAGAAGGCAGTCCAAATTCACTCTTGATTCACTCGCAACTCCCTCCAGTCCGGCCATCACATGTTCCACCAAAACACGCCCCTTTTTTCATAATCATACATCGTACTCATATGCCTAGACATATCATTTTGCTACAATACGTAGACTTAAAAGACACTAACCGGGCGTCGCTTTTCATCGACACCTCGTGTTACGCCCGACTATGCCAGGGGCTTCATAATACGGCAATAAAGTCCAACCACCTTCTCGGTCGTCCGGCACCCCGAACTTATAACACTATATGCATCAGCTCCGAATCATGTCTTGGGTCATTGGTTGGGTTTGCCCGGCTCCCTTGTTTTGGTACCTTACGTTCCGCTATACTGGCTAAGGTAGCGCAGGGAGAACTACTGCGATTGTGTCCCGGATCTGCCGGACGAGCACCTCAGTAGAGAAAGCTGAAAACCGACTGTCATGATATAGCGAGAGTTGGTCGGCTGTTCGAGAGGTTGTAAAATCCTTAAAGATCTATTCCGCACAACGCCATTATAAATGCAGAGTGCGATAGATCGGTCTTCTGATCAGGCGCCAATAGAGCCCCCAATTCGGCCTTCCGAACACTAGGGGTTGCATCGACCATACTCGAATTCCTATGGCTAAGTGAGAGTAATAAAGCCTTATAGTCCGATTGCCTGGTTCGTGGTGAGAAACGCCTCCGCAAAGGGACCCAACTATGGGATAAAGAGCGTTCAGATATATCCCGAACACCCCCGTATTCTTTTTACGTGGGGGCAGAAGCCGACGACTGGCCAACTCTCAGAATTTACATACATCAAACAGCCGCACAGGAAGAACATATGTTCAACAAAACAGGTAATATATAAAACGCCATAATCCTATATTACAAAAAAGTGGCACGAATGCCCTCAGGGAAATATAATGTCTTTGGCACATTTATTCGCCGCAAGGCGGGCTCCCTTGAGTACACCTTCATAGTACAGTTCAGGCTTGCGATGCTCCTTACCCTCTGGCGGCCCCTCAGTCATCAGCTTCTCCGCGTCAAGCTTCCCCCAATGCACTTTTGCACGGGCGAATGCCATACGTGCACCATCTATGCAGACCGATCACTTAATAGCATCAAGCCGAGGACAAGCGCCCACAATCTCTTCACGAGCCCGAAGTAACTGCTCGGAATTGGCTCCGCCGGCCACAGCCGGACAATCAAGTCCTTCATGGCTAGTTCAGCCGCCTGGTGCAGTTTGACCAGTTGCTTCAGCTGATCGATAAAGGGCACCGGATAGTTCGGTGCCAAATATTGCGACCAGAAATCCCTCTCCACAGACTTCTTTTCCTCGGCTCGGTAGAATTGGGCGGCATCTGATATGCTGCGAGGAAGATCCGCAAATGCCCCTGGGAAAATAAGAATTCAGCCTGCCGCTTAGAATTCTTCCCATTATCATGAATAAATGGCTAAGAATACAGAAGGCCTTACCAGCCGCAACTCTCCGGGCATCCTGAATGTCCCGTACAGCACCTCGGGCTTCTTCCCGAGCATCTTCCACGGCTTGGAGTGCTTGGGCAAGTTCAGATTCTTTCCCTATTAGACTCTACTCCAAGCCCTCGCTTTTCTTCACAGCCTCATGGAGCTCCCGCTCAGCCGTGACAATCCTTGCCTCGTGTTTTTCACGAAGTGCCTGTTCGGCGGCAGCCTTCTCGTTGGCATCATCCACAGCCTTTTTCAGTGCCTCATATTCGGCACTCGCTCCTAGGGCACAAATACTTTTTAATAAGCACAATTACTTATTTGTGCCTCATGCAAGACAATGTTTTATCATACCTTGTTTATCTTCTAATTGCTTCCTCACGCGACCAAGTTCTTCCTCGGCCCGTTCCAGGCTCTGCTTCAGTTCGGACACTTACGCATTATGAGCGGCCGTATTCTCCGCAGACGCCTGTGTTCAAACAAAGAGGTACACGTCATTACCGTAAGTTCCCACGTCAAAAGAGGAATTGATCCCCTGCCGGGCTCCCTCTCCTTCGCTGGACAGTGTATCAGGGGCTACTACTCATATTATGACGATCCCTCAAAGGTTTCTTGGAAAACATACCTCAAAGGCCTTTATAAGGCCAAGGCAGGACTCGTTCAGCCCTCTCTCGGCGGACTGAATCTTTTCAACCACCGCACCCATAAGGGTCTGATGTTCATCGATGATAGACGCGTTCTTTAACACCGTCGATAGACGGCCTGGCAGCTCTGTCCAAACAGAGGTTGCCGGCGGAGTAGGCGGGCCTCCCACCATTGAAGGTGGCTGCTCGCCCGATCCGGGAGCCTTAGAGGTCTCCCGGACCTTGTCCGGCTGTGGGCCGAACCCAAGATCGCCCCCGCTAACGGCACACTCCGGGGCCATCGCTCCCGTGTGTCCGGCCTCAGTGATATGCCCCCCTGGTCCGAGCCTCATTGAGACGACACCCCGGTGTCGCGCCGGGACTTTGGGGAAGGGGCCTCTGGAGGCGTCTCGCTCGCCAAAGCATCCGAGCTCAGCAAATCCTCGGATGAGGACTGGCCGGCACGAGACCTTGCCGGACTGTGCAAAATATAGCAACAGTTAAAACTATTATACCCAAAAGCAATCCTGGATGCGTATGCATGTTCGGATTTTGTATACTTACGACTTCTCCAGGGGCTGGGTCCTGGGATCCCACTCCGGACTGCTATCGGCAGCCTTGATGGATGCCTCTAGGAGGGAACCTTTTCTCCTCTTGGGCGATTCGGCCTCCAGGGACGAGGAAGCTACGCGCTTCTTCCAACCTCCAGAATGAGGCTCGTCCTCCTCTGCTTCTTCCTCTTCGTCTTCCGAAGAGGGAGCATCGCTTGAGTCTTCAGAATTTGCATTCGAAGCCTCGCAGCGACGGAGGCCACTCCGGGTATTCTTGACCTTCTTGGAGGCCTCCTTCTTCGGCGCCTCGTAAGGCGCGGGGACCAGCATCTTTGTCAGAAGAGGTCCGGCCGGTTCCTCCGGCAACGGGGCTGGACAGTGTATCCGCTCTACTTTCTTTATCCATCCGTGAGGTCATGATGAAACACGATTAGGATGTCTCCCCCATGACATGCCAGCTGAAGCATGAATAGACAGAGCTTGGCTATGACTTACCGAGCTTGGAGAATGGGATAACTGATACCCACGGTCCTCGGTGGGGCCCGACCATGATTTGACGGACTTGAAGAGCACCTTCCAGATATCCTTGTGGGAGGAATTGTAAAGCTCCCGAAGGGTTTGGTGCTCGGCAGGGTCGAACTGCCACAGAGTACAAGCTCGGCGCTGACAAGGGAGAACCAGGCGAACTAGCATCACCTAGACTACATCCACAAGTTTGACGTCCCTACCGACCATGCCCAGAAGGCGCGTCTGGAGCAGTGACAGCTCATTGGACGAGGACCAGTTCGGGCCCTTCTCGGGCCAGGATGTGAGCCGCAGCGGAGCTTCGGATCTAAACTCTGGAGCGGCCGCCCACTTTTTGCCGCGTGGTTCGGTGATGTAGAACCACTACTACTGCCACTCCTTGACGGAGTCGTTGAAAGCACCCGTCGGCCATACGGCCTTGGGCATCTTGCTCACCATGGCGCCGCCGCACTCGGCGTGTTCGCCACTCACCACCTTGGGCTTCACATTAAAAATCTTTAGCCACAGGCTGAAGTGAGGTGAGATCCGAAGAAAAGCCTCGCACACAAGGATGAACGTCGAGATATTGAGGAAGGAGTTGGGGGAAAGATCATGAAAATCAATCCCGTAGTAATAATGACTCCGCGAACAAATGGGTGCAGGGGAAACCCAAGCCCGCGGACAAAATGAGGAAGGAACATGACTCTCTCGTGAGGTTCTGGAGTGGGGACGATCTGTCCCGCCGGGGGGAGATGGTGGCTGATCTTCTGAGCCAGATACCCGGCGTCCCAGAGCTTCTTAATATCATTCTCCCGGATAGTAGAGGCCATCCATCTGCCTCCTGCTCCGGATCCGGACATCTTTGGAAAGCCTATCTTTGGTGGAAAGGAAGAGTGCTTGGGTGTTAGGGCTCAAAAAGAGGGGAATGAGCGAGAGGAAGGAGAAAGGCGTGGGTAAAGAGAAGGAGGCCTTGTCTCTTTATAGGGGCGGCAAGTGCTTTTTGCGCCTCCCCACTTGCCTGGTTGAGCCCGTTTGCCTCCCGCTCGCCGCAATTAGCAGTGCGGTTGGATTACCCGTACCCGTATTGATGAGAATCCCGTAATGAGGGGGCACGATCTCTGCTTTGACAAGACGTGTCAAGGAAACCACCTCGCAATACGCGCTATGGCTGGTTGTGGAAAGACGGTTCGAAAATGACCTGACCGTAGTGACACGTCGTGTTGCCTAAAAAGTTGTCAGCAGATTGCATTTGCGAAACATCATTCTCTCTACGATGGCATACGAAGACCATCTTGTGGATTTGGACACGGTTTGAGTGTTCGATAAATACCATGGAGTATTCAGAGGAGGAACCCGCCCTGCAATGCCGAAGACAAGACTGCGTGCCGGACTCATCGTCATTGAAGCCTGGTTCAGGGGCTACTGAGGGACTCCTGGATTAGGGGGTATCCGGACAGCCGGACTGTGTACAACATCCGGACTATTGAAGCGTGAAGATACAAGACTCAGGACTTGGGCCCGTGTCCGGATGGGACTTTCCTTGGCGTGGAAGGCAAGCTTGGCGATACGGATATTATATTTCCTTCCTTGTAAACCCTAGCCCTCTCCTGTGTCTATATAAACCAGAGAGGATGGTCCTTAGAAGACCGATCACAATTACATTCATACCATCATAGGCTAGCTCCTAGGGTTTAGCCTCTACGATCTCGTGGTAGATCTACTCTTGTACAACCCATATCATCAATATTAATCAAGCAGGAAGTAGGGTTTTACCTCCATCGAGAGGGCCCGAACCTGGGTAAACATCTGTGTCCCTTGCTTCCTGTTACCATCAGCCTCGATGCACAGATCGGGACCCCCTACCCGAGATCCGCCGGTTTTGACACCGACACCGGCCCACCGTGGGCACCCTGTAGAGATACACACCCGAGCGGCGAACATGCTTTTTCGAAACTAATTTAGGAACATTTAGCTTACCAATTAAACAACTCTGTTATATTAAAAAAAATTAAACAACTCCGTTTTAATTATATCAGATTCGTATTTGAACAACTAAGCTTGTTTAGCTTGATGGCTGGAGCAGTGTTATTATGACATGACGTACATATTCTGATCGTATACTGATCATAAAAGGGGGAAACTCTAAGCATATTTTTTTTAGCAAAATAGGGTTTCCCCTCCGATTTCTATTAAAGAAACCACCACGGAACCAACATGATCAATTAAACCCTAAGCATGATCAATTAAACCATATTATGGATGTGCCATGGCAGATTTCAAGCTGCAAACCGGAGAAATGATATTTAGCATCCATTGTTTGCTTCGAACTAAGAACTAAATTCTAAGAGCTGAAAAGAAAGTAGAGTAACCAAGTTAAGATCTATTTTCTGGTTGAGATCAAAAAGTTGAGGAGATATGAAGTACCACCTCTCTTGCGGCGCGCCGTAGGCATCGGGAAGTGCGCGATGGCTGTCGGTGGCGTTGAAGCAGATCTGCGACGGTAGACGGGTTCATCGGGGGATAAGTCCCATTGTGGTGGAAGAGAAGGTCGTGTGAGCGGCCCCGGCAAAGAGGACGACGACGCCGATGAAGCGAGAGGATGCGATGCAAGGCTATTGGTCCGTCGCCGTGGATGAGAAATGACCATCTCTAGCAGTGGATTACGCGGTCTTGGTAGGCGCTCCGGCATGGTGGAGGATGGTGGCGATGGATGTGGTGGAGGACGGCGGCGATGGATGGGGTGGCGGACGGCGGCTGGTGTGGGGATTGGGTGTTCTAGCGCGGATGGTGTATGAATGGGAAAATGGAGGGAGAGGTACGGGGAACCATGTTTTGGGACGCTACCGTTCAAATATGGGAAAGTTACTTAACTTAGCCCCGCTTAAAATTTGGACGCTCGTCGGTTGGGGATAGGACGGTAATCTCGCATCTCGCCAATATTTGCCCAGAGCGATTTCGGGCGAGGAGAGGGTGGTTGGTGCCCATGGTTGGCGCCCATGGTGTATGAACGGGGCTGACAGGTAGGGCGGTTGTGTCATGTTTGAGTGAAGTTACAAACCTGCCCCTATTGAAAATATTTGCCTACATTGATTTCGGCCGAGTCGAGTTTGTTTTGCCGCCCACCGTGTATGAATGCGGAAATGGAGGGAGAATCAGAGGTCTTTCGGATGAGCTTGAATCAAATGTGTTTTGCCGCCCATGTTTGGCGCCCACCGTGTCGGAATGGGCTCAAAGGCGGTCGTGTCACGTCTACTTGAAGTTACTAACCTACCCCTATTGAGAGCAGTGGAAATCGGGCCGATGGATTGTCTGTGTAAGGGGTAGACAGTAATTTCCATCTCCCAAACACTTGGCTTCGGGCAGACGACGTGGGAGTGGAGATTTTGCCGCTTCTTTCAATTTTGGGACAATAAGCATCCACGCTACTCGGCAACTAAATTCAATCCATTTTGTATTCCTATATGAATCTTTATAAATCATTCTATGTGTTTTATATATCTTCAAAAGCACGACAAAGATGTATTCCATCGTCATATATGAATATGATTTACAAATGCCGATACTCAATTCGAAGCTAGAATCCAGTTTAAGGTGAATTCGAATATTTGGAACACTTTATGTCCAACTCAGATGTCACACGCAGCATAATGTGTACTCCCATTTAGATATGTACACAAGCGATGTATCAAGATTCAAATACCGAGTCAATCAACCAATAATGTACACAACTAACGAACATATAAACACTTATATAGTATATGGATCAATAATATCAACTAACATACATAAGCCAGGCTGCTGTACTTTTTTTTGGCTACAACAACATCCTTTTTTTAGCCAGCATCTTGGTCCTTTCCGATGCGTGCCACTTATGGTCCATCTATACTACTACTATTGCTGAATGCACATTCAGCCCGATTGGCATATTTGTAGGTCTGGCACAACAATCCAAATGAAATGTCTCCGAGTCTTATCAATTAATACAGACTTGTGCTCAAATAAAATTACAAACCAAAAAACAAAAAAAACAATTATTACATGATCTCTAAAACAAATGGTTTGATTGATTACATGAACAGACAACACAAAGGTTATTCAACTATGGAAAGAACATTTCACCTATGATTTACCAAGTAGGAATTTAATTTTTTTTTTCCGTCAGACCTTAATAATCTGGTCAGCCTCACTTGCTTCGCTTTTGAAATCCACCAAATATTTAATGGTTGTCTTGAGTATCGCTTGTGATTGTGTTGTTTGCTTTCTCAACATGTCAACTTCATCTCTAAGTGCGTATGTAATCTCTTTCTACCACTAGTTTAGCCTCTAGAGCATCAGCAGTTGGCAATTCATAATGCACGATTAGGCGGTGCCATCGCTGTGGATGATGCAATGTCCATGGGGACCTCGCTCTTTGATCTTGGGCTAACCTGTTTTGCCATTAAAGTTCCGATTGATTCGAAAAGTTGAAGTTAGCAAAACATCTCATCCGGGAGTTATAATAGCAAACCAGCTTAAACAAACAAGGAATTAAAGAGTTTCAATTGATGTGAAAAGTAGTTATTAACATCATTGTAACCCATTGTTGCAGCAAAGAATGCGCTTAAACAAACAAGTAGATATTTAAGTTAAGGCAAACAGTAATTTTAATAGTAAGTATCAAACACATAAGTAGGCTAGTCTACAATATGATTAATAGGCTGTGCCATTGTAATCAGAGTAAACTAAATTAAGCCAAACAACGAATTGAACAATTTTGCAATAAGTGGCTAACTAAAATTCGAGAAGTGTAACCGAACTTATGCTAGTTCTTTGTACAGCACATCGCAACTTATTTTTCGCTACAAGGTTGTAATGAAGGAGTCCATGGCATCAATTGCTTGGATACGCAGTCCCAATACTTCTTTCTTCCCACACCGCATGGGTAAGTCGAATGGTTAATCTGGTAAGATGGTGCGCCCTGATATGTTATATGAGGACGTAGTCGACTAGTTGTAGCCAAACACATCACATCGGCTTTTATCAGATATTTCATGTGATTCCTTTTGGCATATCGAGATCTAAGCAATCTACAATAGGATGAAAAGACTGACATCCTTCACATTATTGGCGAACTCAGTTCATAGAAACAAGCAACTCAACCATTCTTTGGGTAAAACAAAAGCGCCACTAGATTATTTTTCACTATCCAATCATACACGCAAAAAGGGGCGACACCACCATAGGGGCTGGTATGGGCGGCCGCCTCAGGTGGCTGGAAAGTGTGCACCTAGTTTGACTCGGCCCAGTGTTGGCCCACGCTAGTTTTGTTCGTCCCCAACGCACGAGCAGTGCAATGTAAAAATGAAGAAAATGTTTCAATTTGATGGGCCAATAACATAAGTGCAAGGCAGGCCCTATAGCAGGCTCGTGGCCCAAACAAGCGCTCCCATATCGACGACAAGCAGAAAAATCCCAATTCATTCGCTTCCACTGTAGTCCGCTCACTCCTAACCTAGCCGCCAGCACAGCATCGACACAAGATTTCCTCACGCCTCGTTGGAGGGCGGTCGCCGGGCTTCAAGCTTAACAAAAGGACAAGAAGATGAAGATCCAACCTCGGTGTAGCTCATGGGAGGCAAGGGCGCAAGACGGCATGGCATCGAAGCTTGCAATAAACGGACAAGCAGCTTGCAAGAGTAGCATGCAACGAAGTGTACATCACATCCCCGATTATATCTAATTCAACTCTTCAATTTCGCCAATAGTTAAACCCGACGGTGTTGTAAAACTTCTTGTATGTAGGGAATCTATGAGAAAATGAAACAAATTTCTACTTATTTTATAACTCCCCAATCAATACCGAATCGATCAATCTGATGTATCTAATCAAGTTTCCGTGCAAACATGCAAGCTCATGTTGTTCTTGAGCTCAAGTGTCTAATGAACAGATCGCTAATGAAGGATTTGATGCAAACATTTTACATGCTCCTGGTGATGAACATATAGTGTCTAATGAGGGATCTAATGCAAGCATTTTGCAAGCTCATTGAAGGATTTAGTGTCTAATGATGATCTACTATGTTGAGAGAGACAGATATTTGCAGGCACTGATGACAAGCAAATTATAGTGCATTTTCATAGCTTGAGGAAACATCGAGGCCATCTACCAGAAAGTCCTCGTATCATGACAAATACTTTTCTAATCTGTTGTTTGAAACTATTGGCATACTTGTGCAGGATAGATATATTGATATGCAGTTTGCGCACTGGTTATACGTGCAATTACACTTCAATATTTTCAGCCGAGAACTAATAATTCAAGCAGTATGCACTATGTTTGTAGTCCTTGTACACCATGTTGCATTTTGTGTTTTTTGGTGCTTGCATCATTTAGTGTTTATAATCTGAACTACTTTGGATCATTAGCTGGTTTTCAAAGTGCATGTAGCTTCACATTTCTCAAGTTATGTTGATTTATGGAGTGCAAGTGCCTTTGTATTTTTTAAGTTAAATATTCGCCCCTGGTAACTTGAATTCGTGGATCAGCCACTGCACACAGATCATACACGAATGCTAGTATGAATTAAATGAAATGCAGGGACTTATGCTAGCTCGTTATACAGGCTCACTGCAGCTCTACTTGCGCTTGGGATGTTGCATGTACAAGTCCATGTTACCACTTGCTTGGATGTGCAGGCCTTGTGCTCCTTGCATGCCCCTCTGCATTTTTGACACGGCGAATGGTTGATCAAATAAGAGGAATCGACCTTGATGTTGTACCGAGGATGATACTTACAAGGTTATACAGTGTGCGTGATGTGTACCAGATCCCGTAGCACCGCCATGCTTCGCTAAAAATGGATTTGCTTGTTTCGATGATATCTCCGTAAGAAATAAGAGTTAAAGTCGAGTTGCATAGGCGCGTAAGCTAAGAGAGCATCAAAGGATATCCAAACATCGCTGGAACAAGGCACAAGGGAGTGATGTGTGGATACCTAGTTCGGGCCGGCGCTTGGGCATGCTCGCTTAGCTAGAGTGCGGGTCACTTGTAACCATTGAGGGTGATGCGCTGGCGCTATTGTCCGCAAGACGGATGCAGATCTTGAGTGGCAGCGAGCGCCACGATGCGGTGGACTTAAACCACAGAAGCCCCAACGGCCTTGGGGGGCGGAGGTGCGACGATGTGCTCGGTGAAGTAGCCCCGGTGAGCTGGGAGACGGCGTCGATGAAGCGCACCTTATGCGGTGGAACTCAGTGTCTGTGAGGCACGTCGGTTGCGGCGGCCGATGTTGTCGGTGGACCACCTGGTGCGGTGGACGAGGGCATAGATGAGGTAGCTCCGGTGCGGTGGTGAAGCGCGACCGTCGTCTTCATCGTCGTTGTCCGGCACAGAGGTGGGGAACGGTGGGGAAAGAGACGAGATGAGGGGCGATTCGAGGGTTGGCAGTGAATTAGGGATTTGAGCAATCGGGGCGCGGAAGGGGACGGTGGATATGAGAGATTTTGCAGGGCTGGAATTGGGGCCGCCAGATATTTCAATCAGAAACATGGAAGCGAACTTATATTGTCGCCGCCCTTTTTTTTGGGGAGGGGTGGGTGGGTGGCTGGGTGCTACGCGTCCGTCCGACACACGCGACCACACCTCGACAGATTTATGCTTTGTTTAAGGCACTCGCCTTTGTGTCCATGACATGTGGGCTCAACAGTTGCCGCCCACATGCCAGCCACCCAAAGGCGCTGCCTTTTAAGGCATCAAGGCCCACCCCGACACGACTTCTCGGTCTCGCCTGGTGCGCTTACATTTGAGAATGCAAACTAATCTTCTTTCATTTGCAAACGAATCTGTATGTATTACCATGGCCGTGTTTTCCTTGCAATAGTTAGTCATTCGAAACGAGATACTCCATCCGTTCACTTTTGTAAGTCGTTTCAGACAACTTAAAATGAACTGTTTTGCAAATTGTCTGAAGACAAAAGTGAACAAAGGGAGTACTATAAATTAATTAATGCGGAGTTATTTGAAAAAAAATATATCGAAATGGTACCCACGCTGACGTGGATTAGAGTGTGTGCCACATAATTAGTTATTTGAATTAGAGTGTGTGTCACGTAGTTAGATTTTTGAATTAGAGTGTGTGTCACGAGTTTATCTCAAATTCTAACGTGATTTCGTGATTTCACCGTATCCACGCTTACTTTTTTAATACAAATTCATATGTATATGATGAACACCATGGTAGTGAGAAAACTTTTGCATGGATTCAAACATATGACCTACAAAATAGCACAACAAATTGAGTCAATGTCAACTTTTCAAAACTTAGTATGGCACGAATTTGAAATAATTACCCGTATGCCTGGTCCTCGGTTCAAATCTTACAATGTACACCGAATTGAAACATCGATATTAAGTCTCATACTATGTACATTCAAATGTTATTTTTAGCTCCTCTGCAAAACGCTACATACTTCCTCAGATCGGTCAATCTTCCTCTCCTAACCACCTTAGGAAGCTATCGGTTTCCAACACACGCTCATTCTTTTCTCCATGTTTCGATCTCTAAGTCTCTCAACTACACAACCCCTTTTTCCACTGCTACTAAATGTATTTACCTCACACACCCGCCATTGCACCCCATGCCGAGCTCTCTCTCTCTCCCCCTCTCCTCTCACCTCTCGCTTAAATACATGCATTGCCTATCTAGCCCCCCAACCTCTCGTGGCGCATGCAAGCACGTTGTATATCTAGGTCACCCCATGAGACTATCTCACTCTTTCTTCCAAGACGGCAGCCACACTCGCCAATCTCGCCTCTTTATCTCGAGTCTCGCTTAACCTCATTTTCTTTCACACACAAATGATATATCTCCTCTTCGGGCCTCAATCGACACACTCTATACTCTCTCATGCAGATTGTCTATCTAGGTCAGTCCATCCAAGCCGCCGCCACTCTTTCGACCTCATGGTGGGCCACACTCACTCAATCTCTCTCTCTCTCTCTCTCTCTCACTCTCCGTATGTCTCGATTGACCTCGCTCTTTCTCGGACAAAAATGATATATCACCATGTTTGAGGCCAATTCGACCTATTCACATTGTATACTCTCTCATGCACATCATCTATCTAGGTCACTCTCTCCAACCCGTCTCACTCTTTCGATCGCATGGCAACCCTATGTGACCGGTTGACCTTGCTTCCTCCCACGCACAAAATATATCTACACGTCTATGACTGGATCATCTCTCAAGCTCTATCTTACAGCCCTCACCCTTGCCAAAAGCTCAATCAGACAATTGTTGGAAATATGCCCTAGAGGCAATAATAAATTAGTTATTATTATATTTCCTTGTTCATGATAATCGTTTATTATCCATGCTATAATTGTATTGATAGGAAACTTAGATACATGTGTGGGTACATAGACAACACCATGTCCCTAGTAAGCCTCTAGTTGACTAGCTCGTTGAACAATAGATGGTTATAGTTTCCTGACCATGGACATTGGATGTCGTTGATAACGGGATCACATCATTAGGAGAATGATGTGATGGACAAGACCCAATCCTAAGCCTAGCACAAAGATCGTAGTTTGTATGCTAAAGCTTTTCTAATGTCAAGTATCATGTCCTTAGACCATGAGATTGTGCAACTCCCGGATACCGTAGGAATGCTTTGGGTGTACCAAACGCCACAACGAATCGGGTGGCTATAAAGGTGCACTACATGTATCTCCAAAAGTGTCTGCGGTTGGCATGAATCGAGATCGATTTGTTACTCCGTAAACGGAGAGGTATCTCCGCCCACTCGGTAGGACATCATCATATGTGCACAATGTGACCAAGGGGTTGATCACGGATGATGTGTTACGGAACGAGTAAAGAGACTTGCCGGTAACGAGATTGAACAAGGTATCGGTATACCGACGATCGAATCTCGGGCAAGTACAATACCGTGAGACAAAGGCAATTGTATACGGTATCAATTGAGTCCTTGACATCGTGGTTCATCCGATGAGATCATCGTGGAACATGTGGGAGCCAACATGGGTATCCATATCCCGCTGTTGGTTATTGACCGGAGAACGTCTCGGTCATGTCTGCATGGTTCCCGAACCCGTAGGGTCTACACACTTAAGGTTCGATGACGCTAGGGTTATAAAGGAAGTTTGTATGTGGTTATTGAATGTTGTTCGGGGTCCTGGATGAGATCTCGAACGTCAAGAGGAGTTCCGGAATGGTCCGGAGGTAAAGATTTATATATGGAAAGTTGTTGTTCGGGTTCCGGGAAAAGTTTGGGTTTTTCCGGTATTGTACCGGGAAGCTTCCAGAAGGTTCCGGAGGATTCCGGAGGTCCGGATATTGTTCCACCACATCCAATACAACAACATGGGCTGTAAGGGGGCGCCCTAGCCTTAATGGGCCAGGGGAACCAGCCCCCCAAGGCCCATGCGCATGGGAGAGGGGAAACCCTAAGGGGGAGGGCCTCCACTTGACTTGGGAGGCACTCCTCCCTGGCCGCCGCCTCCTCAGATTGGATCCGAGGGGCCGCCCCCTCTCCTTGCCCCTATATATATGGGGGTGGAGGCTGCTGCACCCAAGTTCTCGCAGCCCCCCCTCCCAAGTACTCCTCCTCTCTGCATGTGCTTGGTGAAGCCCTGCAAGATTGCCACGCCTCCACCACCACCACGCCATTGTGCTGCTGCTGGATGGAGTCTTCTCAACCTCTCCTCTCTCCTTGCTGGATCAAGGCATGGAGACGCCACCGGCTGTACGTGTGTTGAACGCGGAGGTGCCGCCTGCTCGCACTAGGATCTCCGTGATTTGGATCACGACGAGTACGACTCCTTCAACCCCGTTTCTTGAACGCCTCGCTTAGCGATCTACAAGGGTATGTAGATGCACTCTCCTTCCCCTCGTTGCTGGTTTCTCCATAGACAGATCTTGGTGACACGTAGGAAAATTTTGAATTTCTGCTATGTTCGCCAACAACAATATCTCTCCAGAGCATCTATATTTATTCAATGAATGTCGGACGACACTCACTTTGTTTCTCTGTCTATATGTCTCTCGATTGACCTCGCTTTCTCACACTGTATCTTCCATGCATTGAAGTTATTATTTCTCCACCCTCGCAGCCGAGCTATTTACATTGCGAGGGCACTCCAACCTTGGATTAATTTGTGTAGGCATTTATTCCGGTCGGTTTAGATTATATTTTCGTAGCATTCGCCCACAACTACTCCAAACACCGCTGCAACCCACGCAACTCCCCTAGTTGATTTCCTCCTGCTCGGTCATCGCTCTCGCACGCCCTTTTCGCCTTCAACGTTGCACCATGGTATTATTGAAAAACTATGTTGTTTCTTTAATTATTATAAATAACCTACAAAACTACACATCGATAGTCCACTTGAATGGAACAAATTTCACCCACAAATTAAAGTGCTACAAACTACACAATCGAGGGGCCCATATGTCATGAAACAAATTTGGACCCATATACAAATTAAAAAATAAAGGACGAGGATCGAACATGCATCGGCCTTCAAGTCAAGACGTCAATAGGCAACATACATAGAATAGCAATGTTTGTTGTACCCCCTTTGTTCACATAATGTTTTTATATTACCACGACCTAATTAATGGATAACATGTAATATTATTTTTAGTACTCCCTTCGTCTAGGTGTGTAAGTCATCTTACGAAAACCAAATAATCCCAAAACACTAAGGCGCAGTGCATTAACTTCTATCTCGTTTCTTGTTTCTTGACATATCAACCAATAAGAGATGAGGGGTGTGCATGCTTTTAATGACTTGAGACTACCAAACACGCATGCAATGGTTAGTTCATTGCATGCAATGCTATTAATTAGCAAATAAACATTAAAGTCTCTCGTTTTCCCCTCCTCCTTGGTCACGGTGCACAACCTAAGATGACTTACTCACCTAGACGGAGGGAGTACTATTTGCCTTCACTTACTGGTGGGTTCCATGTGTGCTCTCTCTCTCCCCTCCCCTTCTGCATTTAGATGCACGGGCAAACAGGAAGAACTCGCGGGCGATGCTGCCGTTGACCATATCTAGACGCGTTCACAAGTCACTTACACCAGCCACGCATTAGCAAAGACTAGTTAGTGTGTACGCAATGCACGTTAATTTGGAAGTATATGAAGTGCATGCGGATATTAACTAATAGGATATTATTTGCGTGTTGTCATGTGATTAGCACTATTTTGGCATGAAATTAATCGCACGCTAAACGTGTTGAGCGCTTGACATTGAAGCAGCCTAGGTCGTTGGATGACAAGGAATACATGTGGCTTCATGACGCTTTTATATTTAATTTGATACGGTTTCTAGCGTAACATTCAATCTATCAAACCATAGATTTCGCTCACCGACCGACTTTAAATTATACGACGATCGATATAAAATAAACAAAATGATAAACGTCAATTTTAAGCATGGCAATCCAACATTTTTCATGGCAAATTTAGATTACGCGGTGGCGGCGGGGCGCCTCACGGGAAGCGGCTCTCGTGCAGCTCAGGTGTCGCGGGCCATCGACCGACGGGCGACGGGCGCATCTTTGCGCCGTTGTTGGCATATTCGTGACGCTGGTTTAGCTTCAAGGAAGGCCAAATGTTCGCCTTCGAGCAAGTCAATCAAGGGAGGAGGTGAGTGGCGTTGGTGCAAGGAAGCGGTCGATGACGGCCATCCATGCCGCTGAGGGGGGCATTGGCACCCGCGTGGGGACAAGCACTGTCAACGGCGTGGCGGAGACATTCATGTGCATGGGCACCGGCACAGGCGCGCACGTTAGTGCACGCGCAGGCGCATGCGCTGGCAGTGCACGGCACCGCGCGGGCCGCAGCGCGTTAGTGCACGCGCAGCGCATGCGCCGGCAGTGCACGGCGCGCTGAAAGTCGGCGGGACCTCGTGGAACCCCGTGGCATCAAGCTCGCGACAATGTGCGGCTCCCACCCATCAATGCCACGGGATGGGCGCTGGCGCAATGGGCGACGGAGCCAAACGGAGCGGGACAGCGCGACGCCTTCCCGCAAGGCCGCCTCAAGCTCGCCCCAAAGCGCCTTTATGTTCTTGAGACTCCTACCGGGTGTCTTCTCGTGAAATCGAACACTAAGGGCAGACCATCGTGATGCGGCATGGTGTACATTTAGGTCAGGCTAGTTGGAGGTAGACGACAGGAGAATCGGGAAGAAGAGAGGATTGTAGCGATACCGGGTAGTGCGGGGTTGATTTTAAACTGCGGCGCCGGCGACATTAAAAGTGGGAGCAGTTGGGACGACGGTGGGCGGCGGAGCCTGTTCAAAGGGCTCGCCTCCCGGTGAGTCTGCACAGCGGTCTGCTCGCACGCCTCCCGTCGACTCACACGCTTGCTGGGAAGGCACCTGCCGATGAGAAGCGGGGACTCGTGGCGGCACGTAAACGCCCACGGTTTCAATAGTGAAAGCGTTCATCTTAACGTGACAGGTCTTTGTTCCAAAATACCTTGGCTCTTCATTTGTGCAACTTGTCATAAGCAGCTTGTCTCGAATTGAAGAAAAAACTTACAAAGTAATATTTGTGCCATATCACGTGACCATGCTTAGTTTCAAGAATTTATGCTCACTTTTGGTTTTTCTGAAATTTAAGATCCAGGATTCGAAACAATATCATAACCTGCATCGCAATAAATTTTCAAGCCGCACATCCGTCTCTGTTGTATTTCTTAAGAAAGGATTTGGTCAAACATTTTCTTAGTTAGACTTCGCAAGTTATATATGCAGAGTAAAATGATAATCCCTCCGCATCAAAGGCATTGCCCGATATATTAACTCAAGTACTAGGCATGAACAAAGGGGCTCAATTTTGTGCTCATCCCGTGTAGTAGTAGTACTAGGCAATGCAGTTGACGGGTGACCTTGACGAGCGAAGCAATTATGGAATTGAACTGTGCTCGCACGGTATGTAACATTGTCTAGTTACTAAAGCATCCTCCGTTGTTCATCGGTAGTCATTATGGACCGGGACATGAGGTGAATTTCCTATGGCTGGAATTCGCTGCCGATATTTTGACTTGAAACGCCGAGGCTCGATCGGTTGGGGTTGTTTAATGTGCGTATTTCACGACGCCACCGAAGGACACGAGCCCAGTTTTTTTAGGATCAGCACGAGCCAAGGTATGGCTGGTCCGCCGTTGGGTCCTACCATTCGAGAACACGAAAGGAACCTTTTAAATTGCCGAACGAATCTATGTGTATTACAATACCCGTATTTTCCTTGCAAATACTAATCTCAACGTGGTAATTGATTTATGACGAGTTGTTGAATTATAGTGAGTTTGTGATATAGTGATCTCAACGTGGATTTCACATTTCATGGTATCCCTAGTAAGTTTTCCAATGCAGATTCAAATTTAAAAGATGAACAATACGGAGGTGAGAAAACTTTGTATGTATCAAGCATATGACCACACACACACACACACACACACACACACACACACACACACACAGAGACACGCATGCACGAACACAACAACAATCCAATAAGTATAGTGCATCTATTTTTCCAAACCATGCATGTATGACACGAATTCAAAAATACTCCTTCTATTCCTAAATACTAGTCTTTTAGAGAGTTTAACAAGTGACTACATACAGAGCAAAATGAGTGAATCTAGACTCTAAAATATGTCTATATACATCCGTATGTGCCAGTCCATTTGAAGCCTCTAAAAGACTAATATTTAGGAACTAAGGGAGTAAATGTAAGACATCCATGGTCCTCGGCTCAATATTTAAAATGAACATGAAACTCAAACATGAATATTAAGTCTAGTACTACAAAGACATGCAAATGTTGTGTTTAGGCGGAGCTATGATTGTCGGGGTCAACCCTCGACCTTAGATAAAATTGTGGAGCTCGCTTAGGGTTGTTTAGATTATATTTGTCCCCACCCTCCCAACCACCGATTGGTTGTGCACCCACCCTCCTCCCCGGGAGAATATCATGTGCCCCCATACCTTAGATGCTATATGCCGATACGAGTTGCTTGGAGCTTGTAGATCTGAGATATAGCAGCTCACATGATGTGTCTTAATATTTTTGCAGGAGACCATGATGAGTTTGAGAATTGCACACAATTTGTACAAAAACTACTTAGATGCCCTTTGATCCCATATCCAATCTATTATCGAAGTCAGATCACCATAGCACCTAAGATGGAGGACATCATATTCTCCTCAGTATGTAAGAATATCATGTGCTACCACACCTTAGATGCTTTGGTGATATAGCTCTTCTGGAGGCGTTGATTTGTGACCCAACACCTCCTCGGTGGTTCAATGGTTTTTGCGTAAAAGCCCCAAAAGAGTTCGCCATCGCCATAAGCACAAAGACTTCTCAGATGCCATTGATCTCGACAACGATTTCCAAGCTCAGATCACCAGAGCATCCAAGCTGCGATAGCACCTTATGTTTTCTCGCACGGAGAGTATGAGGTGCTCCCGACCGTAGATTCTATGGTGATACGAAGTTCACCGAGATCTAACGCCCACAAGAGGAGGTTTGAATGTTTTTGCAATATACGATCGATAGAGTTTGGGAAATGCACAGTAAAGTACAAGTACTACGATGTGCCATCCGATCATCGATCATACGACCTAGATGCTCATATCACCGTAGCGGTAATTAAGCTACGGGAGCACCTAATATGAGCACCGGGAGCCGTTGATCAAGATGCAGCGCACACACGAGGCCTGAATGTTTTATTTGCAAAAACCTTGGAGAGTTTGAAATTGCGATAATTACAAAGAATACTCCCAAGCCATTGGATCTCACTTCCAACAAAGGTAAAACTCGATTCCATAGTATCTAAGTTATGGGTGGATGTGATATTCTATGCCGTTGTCATTTTTATTTGTAAATTTGCAAAATACGTGTAACTCGTGTCGTTACTTGTCTAACCGCGCAAAGTGTTTGTTCAAAAAAACCATCCTACACTGAAATATCGGAACAACACACGGGGGTCCCACTTGTCATTAATCAAATTTGGACCTAAAACTAACAAATCTGAAAGATGAGATTCGAATTGGCAACCTGGACTAAAAAGCGTAAGTCGATAGCTTGAAAAAATGAACGGTTGTTGGCTTTGTCCCATAACTTGATTTTATATAGTACTTGCGTTGAGTAGAGTAGAGGGAGTGCCTCGTCAACACGCATGACCGTTGTCTCACTTATCGGTGGGTCCTGTGTCCGCGATCTCAATCTCTTCTCTCCATCGCCTAACCTTTGCATGGGCACACACGAAGAGCAGCGCTTAGCTTGGCGTGGTGTTATTATAACTAAAAAAGCTTGGAAAATAGAAGAATCGCCAGAACAAGAGACGCTGTGGCTGGTCGAGACGGAGCTAACCACATCTATCCTCCGCGTACACGCTTGCATGATGAAGGTGTGTGGCTAGTGGGGTGTTTTCGACCGACCGGCTGGGTCCCGAGGTCGAACCATAGGTACTATGTCTGATACAGTATATTTTTACACACACATTTTTCCTCCGTGCCGAGACGTGGCACACCCTACCGCGTGGTTTCGGGGTCCTCCCAGGTGGTGCACGCATATATTCTTCCTGACGTGGGACGCCCTACCGCGCGTTTTCTGGGTCCTCCTCGATCATAGCACCGAAGCAAGTAAATGAGTCGTCAAATCATGAAAGACCACCTTTCCCGCCGAGTACATCAGTGAAGCACGGTGGCTAGCTAGTTGGGCTAGTTTGACCGACTAGCTAGGCCGCCGCCACATTTGTTTTTTCACCCCCTTTTTTTATCTACTTGCCGGCATGTAAAGTAAAATATCCACTACGGCGTTGCTCTGGTGTTTGGGTGCGGCAGGATTTTTAATTTTTTGATTGACGGGAGCAGGCGCGACAGGATTTTAATTTTTTATCGACGGAGCAGCGGCAAGAATTAGTCACGACGACTTCAGTAAAACCCATCGCTTCCCTCGATGTGAGAAGTCATCGATCGGTGTTTTACCGGTGAAAACCAAAGATTCCCCACTCCCTCCGCCTTCCCTAGATTGCATTGCCTTTCAGCCGTTTCACCCCCTTTGCTTCCTCTCCCCATTGCTTCTACCTGGTGCCATGGCGGCGCAGCAGATCACGGAGTCCAAGGTGAGGCACCTGACGCAGGAGCTCCATGCCAAGGATGCGGAGCTCAGTATTAAGGACGGAGCTCCGTGAGCTCAAGGAGGAGAGGAGTGCCATGCTCCTCCGCTATGTGTGGGAGTTCACGAGCTTCAAAAGCGGCAGCGCCCACCACAAAGATGCTCGAGGCATCGGGCGGCGTTGCTGCAGTAAAGCGGAGATACGATAGGCCATCGGGGAGCCGGCCGAGCGTGAGCGGCCGATCGTGACGAGGTCCAGATCACCTCACCACTTGGTGAACCAAGTTGCCACGCGACGTGTTGCGGCTGCGCGATGCCTACCGTCGTGTGCAAGGCGACGGTGCCGCCGCTATTAAACCCGCTCGACCACCCGGCCGACTTCAACGAGCCGCGGCTTCCCAACCTGGTCTCCTTCTTCACCTATATCTCCGAGGAGCTGAGCCATCTCCGCGCGATGGTGGGGGCTGAGCTGGAAAAGGAGGGGTTGCGGGCTGCCGTCGCCATTGCCGGGCAAATCCTTTCAGGGCTCCGTCACCGGAATCCATTCGTGCCATTGGACGCCATCTTTGACGAGCTGGCTCCCGTCGACCGGGAGAGGGCTTTGCGGGCGGTTGCACCCTGCATCACCAACGTCATGCGCCTCGAGAAGCAGAGGGACTTGTGGTGTTTAGGCGCCTCGCATGGGCATGTCCATGTCTCGCACAACATGACCGTTGGATCAAACTCAGACGGTGCAGATCACCATCAGAGCACAAAGCGTGGGTGTGTTTGGTTGCATTCTCATCTCAATATAGTTGTTTCTCTTCGTATTTTTGTCAACCTACCGTGTGGACTCGCACCCTTCATGCACTCGCCAAACACCCAAAAGTGGGTCGAGAAGGGACCTTTTGCTCCCATCCTGCACCCTTCATACACCCTGCCTAACACTATTCGTGCTTCATATGGTTCATGTTTCGTGGAGTACTTTAGCACCGCATTCTCGCGGCGCTGTGGACCTAGTTCTGTTAACATTGATCTCACTGCTCATTCTCGACTGCATAATAAAAAGCGGTACTATGTTACATATAGGAGTAGTTGACATGCGACAACATCATTTGTTATCGCTATATCTTACTACACTAGCAACAAGATTGTGTAGTATCGACGATGAACCATCGCACATGCCTAGTAGTAGGAGCACTGTATGTTCAGTGGCTGTTGTGTTTCGCAATCCTCCGTCAGAAGAGTGGAAACACTTGTCAGTAATCATTTTTTTCTTCGTAATGAAAACAAGGACACACTATACCATGCGGATCCTCCTCCACCATGCACTAAATTACTCACTTTCGCCGACGCAGGGACAACCAGCCCCGGGTCCACCAGCCATGCACTAAATTACTCAGTAGTAGAGTGACGGTAGACTACCACGATCGAACCGCCACAAGAATGCCCAATGAGCCGTCAAATCACAAACCCCTCCTTTCCAAAGAAGAAGTTGGACTGACGGCAACCATCATTTCACTCTTCTCTCAGCTTCCTCTCTTGAAGAAAACCCCACTCGCTTCGCTTCTCCCTCATCTCATTCCTCCTTTCACTCTTCTCTCAGCTTCCTCTCTTGATGGACGCCGAGCACCGCCGGGCGTGATGTCTATTGCTCGCCAAACTGCCGAGGCTCATGGTACGAAGAAGCGCAAGCACCCCGCCGAGACTACCGCAGACAAGCTCAAAGCCATCGCCTGTCCAAGCCCCTCTCCGGATCCCTCATTAAACAAGTCCGTAATGTCTCTTGTCGACGATCTTTTCTCGATCTTGATCGTGTTTTTTCATCTAACATGCAGATTAGTATCGGTAGTACAACTTTCGGGTGATCTTGCATGTGATTTTAGTGTGCCAAATGACGGTTCTAAATTCTCTTTCGACCAAAACATGCGAGAGGTTGACACCGATTTCTTATAGATTATTAACTATTTTTCTCTCGTCCCAAATTTCTTGTCTTAGATTTGTCTAGATACGGATGTATCTAATACTAAAATGTGACTTGATACATCCGTATCTAGAAAAATCTAAGACAAGAATTTTGGGACGGAGGGAGTACTTTATGAACATCAATGCTACCTTTAAGAGGGTATATTTGCCTCAGTAACTTATGTTATGGATATTGCATGTAATCCCTCTGCTCTCATGCCTTTGAAGACATGTTCTAGTGTCTTTGTTCACTCATTTCGTATGATATGTAGTCATATATGGAGTATAATATCGAAAATCATCTTATATTTCTGAACGGAGGTAGTAATAAAATATGGTTTCGCTTGAATTAGAACCAGTTCATGTGAAGATGAAGTTCTCAAAGTCATGCCATGTGAACTAGAAGACTTGATGATGAGTTCTATCGCTGAACTATCCAAATTGCCGTGTCCTTGTCGCCATGTGTCCCGAACTAGTGTTTTCCAGAGCATTGTTGTCGCGTGTTCTCGAGGCTGTACTTGACCACAACAATTTCTCGGCTGTGCCTTCGATTTTAAGGGTGTGGTTCTTGTAAAGCTTCCCAACAAATCTGATGCGGCATGTCTTCATCATCATGTTTATGAGTGGAAAGACCACTCTGTTAGGTTCTCCAAGGTTGACAAGATGGTGATGGTGCATGTAGACATCTCACACGAAGTCCATGGCCTAGTCAGTTATGTGGGTTTCAGCCCGTAGGTCGGTGGCAAGAAATAGTCTGCAGAGTTTAGTTAGTGCAACTTTTTTCTATCTGTAGTAAGTACTATTGTTCAGTACTTGATTTGTGTTTGTGAACCCTGTATTGTTTATTAGTACTGCCGCTTTTGGTGTGTGGTCAGTCCTGAGAATGGTCTATGTTAATGCCTGTCCACTCAATTCAGTCTGTATATTTTGAAGTATCCAGATCATACTTTTTATGAGGACGGTTTATCAATTATGGTTACACTCCAATATCTGTATGCATTGCAGGTTTATCGCACCCACCAGATTTCCAAATTCCATGGATGTTTGGTCCATACGATTTGTCACGACCTTTGACTATCCTCGCCAGGGAGTAGGCGGGCCCCGTGATTCCACGCCAGTAGTTGGACGATCAATCTTTCGCTTAGTACTTCAACATAGTGATTTCGTAAGTATTTGCTCGTGTCACATCAAGTAAATCTTATTGATTTACCGCCTAAATCTTATTGATTTAATGTCATGTTTTCTTTCTTTTCCCGCAATTTTACGATGCAGGTTTTGCCATGTGACATTCATCACGTAATAAACCGCTTGGTTTGTCAGATGATGGCTATTTTTGCAGTGTTTCACTTATGTCGTGTCAAGAACGATGTCACCGCCCATCACTTATATTATCGAAAATATTGATCAGCCTATTGTCCGAGTACAAGCTAAATCCCTATGATGAACTGCAGTTTGGTTTAACAAAAACGCCACAATTAGTCCTTCTTGCGTTTAAAAGAAATGAAGAAAAAACTGGATCATGGTCACGGATCCTAGTCAACTTAGAAAGATGACCATAGCAGACCAGACACGATCGCCGTTGTCTCACACAGATCGATCACCGGTAGTTGCTCTAGCATCGACAATGGCAGCAGCTCGTCTCGATCCAAATTGAGGATTGGGCACCGACTGCCACCGATCACCGATCTCCGAGGATCGGGCATCGACACCGCAACCTGCCCGACACCGCACCAGCTCTACAAGGAGCACCATCTCCGTAGCAAAGCAGCGGCTTCGCACCTACACCAACACTTGCACTTCAGACCGCTCCGCCCATGCAGCTTGCACCGCAACAGATCGGGCTGCAGTCAGACTTCATATACCAAAGTCCTTACAAAACCGACATGTCCACCTTCTGGTAAGCATTGGTCGCCCTAGTGCTCCGCTTCTTCTTTCTTTCCATGTTGTTTCACATGATTCACTCGTGTTGATCTAACTGCTTGGGTATGTCTTCTTGTTTGCAAACAGAGAATTCCTAGAGCAACGAGGAGTCGCTCAACAATCCCATGCATCATGCCAAGTTTCTCTTACTATGCGCAGCCTTGGTGTGAATGAACCCGCTCAATATACCGTAAGTACAAACGATGGTCGATGATGATTGATGTTAAAGGATGGTCAAGGTTCAAATCTAAATCATATCTTGCGGTAGGGGATGATGTCAAAATCAAACTTTCTCGGCAAGGAGAGCTGGTCCAAATCAACTTTGAAATTCTTCAAGAGAAAGACGAATCGCCGAACTGATCTATCCTCCGAGAGATTTTGATGTAATAACTGCATGGTGAAACAAGTGTCCCTGTGTATAAGTAGTACGACAAGATTATTTATCACATGGTATATCGCTGATAGAATTGCAACTCGATTGCTGGTTAGGAACTGCTGCTTGATTTCATTCCAACAAATGCCGTGCTTTATTCAATTTTGTGTATTCGCTTTATGACAAAGATCTAAAACCAGCGTTGTAATCGATCGCTTGCAATATGAAAAGCGCCGAGGTAGAACACATGGGCCCCCAAACATGCAGGGTCGGCCTGCAATCCAAAGTCCGTAACCGTGAGCCTATCTCGAGTATTATATTCCTAGCTGAACCCCCATAAAAAAGTGAACCCCATAATACCCGTGGCGCTGCGTAGGGAGTATATTTCGGCAAGGTCACCTGTGATATAAAGATTTGTATATTTCTTTACAGAGGGAGTATCTCTCACAAAAAATATATTTATGTGTAACTAGTTACCCCTGCCTTTCTACTTCCTTTCACGATATGTGGGCAACCGCAACGGGTCCACGTACATATGCACAAATTAGAGTGCACAACTTCATGGTAGACACACCCCGGTCGAAGCACCGCAAAGAATGCCCAATGAGCCATCAAATCACAACCCCTTGAGGGAGTCCTCGACTAGGGGTGTCCGGATAGCCGACTATCAATATCCGCCGGACTCCTGCATCACGAAGATAGAAGATTGAAGACTCCGCTTGTGTCCCAAGGTACTTTCCTTGGCGTGGAAGGCAAGCTTGGCGATACGGATATGTAGATCTCCTACCATTGTAACCGACTTGTAATCCCTAGCCTCTCCGTGTCTATATAAACCGGAGGGCTTTAGTCCATAGGACACAACATTACATCTCAACAATCATACCATAGGCTAGCTTCTAGGTTTAGCCTCCTTGATCTCGTGGTAGATCTACTCTTGTACTACCCATATCATCAATATTAATCAAGCAGACGAGGGTTTTACCTCCATCGAGAGGGCCCGAACTCGGGTAAAAACATTGTGTCCTCGCCTCGTTACCATCCTTTAGACGCACGCTCGGGATCCCCTACCCGAGATCCGCCGGTTTTGACACCGACATTGGTGCTTTCATTGAGAGTTCCTCTGTCGCCACCGATAGGCTCGATGGCATCTTCAACCATCAACGCTGTCCAGTGGTGAGACTTTTCTCCCGACAGATCTTCGATTCGGCGGCTTTTGTATCGCGGGCCAATTTCTTGGCCATCCGAGCAGATCGAAGTTACGCCCGCCGTCAGTCGATTTGAAGCTTGAACTTCACGGCCGACGACCGCGGAGACTTGATCTTCGACGGACTCGAGCCACATCCAAGCGCCGCCAAGACTGCGGACGATGGGCATGATCTAGCTCGCCACCGACGGCTTTGAAGGTTGCACTAACCCGCCCGCTACTAGCCCGAGCCGATTGCCCATGACGGGGCAGGTGGATAGACACCGCCGAGGGCTTCAACATCTACGGCGATGGAGCCGAATACCAATCTCGCCCTCGCAAACTCGTGATCCCGAGACGCCGGACTCTCGCCGACTCGAGCCTCCCGCGCTTCGCCAATTGAACCGGATCGGCCGCCGGTTATGGAATTCACCGCCCGACATCTTTTCAAAGACTCGCTTTTGGCGATATCCTGAATTCTCTCAAGCATCTCGCTATCAGAGAATCTCGCCGACTATGGCCAGGACGGTTGAGTACGGACGATGAAGAAATTCAGAGCCCACCCACCACCCACTTTGTAGCCACTATCGAGGATCTAACCGACATGCTGATCACGACTCGGCGACATCGACGCTATGGACGATGATGCCGGAGACGATCAGAACCCAGCACCCATGGGGCACTGGAAGGCCACCTCGTCACATGATGTCTACATGGTGGATACCCCAAAAGAAGGGGATGGCGAAAAAGCAGCGGAGGAAGATTCTCTAAAGAAGCAGCCCAAACGCCGCGCCGCCGCCGCCTAAATCCCGCCACAACAAGAATGGTGATTCCGCGCTGAGATAATAACACCGGAGAGTGTCAAGACAAACCCATCCAAAGAAGACTCAACAGCAGAGGATGAAGAAGCAAGCCCTCACGAAAGGGCGGCAGAATAAAAGGTCGAGGATCACAACTATATACCTCCCTCCAAGACAAAACAAGTTTCAATGACGATTTAACTCGAGGAGCCCGTCAACAAGAGCTTTTCAAACGCAGGCTCGCTGCACAAAGAAGAAGCCTAAAGAAAGAAAATGGAAGCTCAACACAGCGGAAGACGCATCCAATGAGATGGAGCAAAGTACTCAAAACCGCAGACAAACACGGCAGCGCCACCAATCGAAGAGCTACCCGCGCTAAGTTGCTCCCAGACCGACGAGGAGGCCATAAAGCCCCCACCGTCCAATGGTCTGCCAGTCCATCTACGGACCCAAAAAGACAGCCCCAATAAGCAAAGGACACATCAAGTGTCCGACGATAGCGGCACGCACAAGTATAGGTGCGCCAGACACCCATCATGCTTCATCGACGAGGTGCCGGATCATGAATTTCAGCAGGTTTAAACCCATAAACATAGAAGCCTATGATGGAACAATGCACTCGAGTCTCGGATAGAAGACTATATATCGCACATACATATGGCCAGAGGAGATGATCTCCACGCCATAAAATATCTACCCTCAAGCTCAAAGGGCCAGCCCGGCATTGGCTCAAAAGCCTCCCTAAAATACTCTGGAAGTTGGGAAGAGCTCGAGGAAGCTTAGAGCAAATTTTCAAGGGACTTATGTCCGCCTCCTGATGCAGATGACCTAAGTCACATAACTCAACAGCCCGGAGAGTCAGCATGAAATTTCGAACAGGTTCCTTACCAAAAGAACCAAATAGTCGATCGCTCGACGCCAAGCCTTAGCAGCTTTTAAGCACAATGTCCGAGACGAATGGTTTCGCCAGACACCTCGGTCAAGAGAAACCGAGGACAATGACCGCATTAACAAGCCTCATGACCCGCTTCAGGTAGAGAGGATAGCTGGCTGGCAAGATGCAAGACCAAATGACCCGAGTACATCCGAGATAAGAGATGGAATGGAAAATCACGCGCAGAAAAGAGCAGCGCCAAATAAAGAGAAAAGCCCAAAGAGCACGACATACCAACGCCGGATTTAAAAGCTCACGGCCAAATAATAAAGCTCAGCCCTCAAGGATGACAAATATGAACCGTCTAACCTACACAAAATCTTGGGTCGGATATGTCAAATCCACAAGACTTCTAAGGCCCGCAAATCACACCCACAGGATTGTTGGGTTTTCAAACAGTCCGCCGATTAAACGCCGAACACAAGGCTCGACGCTGCTTAAGAAGATAAACCTCGCCGCAGGGCACCGAAAACAAAAACTTTTCCCCAAGGGGTCAAAGCAGAAACTCACTTTATGTGAGGATACGGAAAACAAAGGCGGCACTTCCTAAAAAGAGCCCCAAACGGTCCAATCAAGGCATCAAGAGATTGATATCAAAACCAATCACTTTCGACCACCGACTACTCCGTATGTTCAAGCGCGACTAACTCCCCGATATTGAATCCGATAATAGATGGATTACATTCACAAACGCCCTAATGGACGGAGGCAAAGTGACTTAAACCTCGCTATATTCAAACACAATCCGTCGGATGGGGATAGACCCTACCAAAATTCGACACACCGCACCTCCTTCAAAGGAGTGACGCCAGCCCTTACGCCAGTGCACAGTGCTCGATATTACTCAAGTCGGTTCGATCGCCAACAATTTTCGACGAGAAAAATTAATTTTCCATATCGCCCCATTTAAAAGTGAATATCAAGCATCGTTGGGACGAAGGCTTTTGTCCGCTTCAACGCCATACCACATTACGCTGCCTCTTACACTTAAGATGCCCGGTCCCCATGGCGCCATCTCGCAGTAAGGGTCATTTACGCACTCGACTCGATAGACGAATCCGACTCAAAGAAAGTTAGGGGCTCCCTAGCCGCATACCCTTTTCACAAGGGGCTGAGCACACAACTAAACGCGGTTTCCTATAAACCTAGCTTGATTATTTACACTTATTCTTTTGCATATTTTTCGCACGAACTGTTTCTAAAACTAAAGTGTTCCTCTCTTTCTACAGATGAACAACGTATGCATCTCGCCCGTGATAACGCACAACGGAGACACAAAGCAGACGCAAGAGGGACCCGCCGCAAGGATTCTTTTCAGATTAAGACCCTACGAGACCTTTTTATTATCGCTCTTGTTGCTAAATCTCCCTCGCTTCTTCCTATAGCTATAGCGGAGCTCGACGCTTTGGCATTGGCCGCCAAGACAATGCCCGCATTCGACACAAGGGGCTTAGGGCATAATTCTACCCGTTACTATAAAGTCCAACACCTTCGGGAGTGTTCGGCGCCTCAAGTTGGGCATTATATGCATCAGCTCCAATCATGTCTTTGGTCAAATGTTGGGTTTGCTTCGCCTCGTGTTTTGCTGCCTTTACGCTCAGATCATCCGCTAACGCGGCACTGTGGAGAACTATCGCGACAGCTCCAGCTGGCCGGGCGAAAGCACCTCAAGAGAGAAAGCCGAAAACCGATCATCATGATATAGCGAGAGTCCGTCACCACTTGATCGACTATCGGAATGTTTAGAATTTCGCCAGGATTTAAGGACCGCTTTGTCAGCACATACGCACTCGAATCCGAGATGTGCGTGTCATCAGGGCTATATCGTAGCCCCACCCTCGAGCTCCATTGGCTAAGTGAAAGAGATAAAGCATTATAGTCCGGATTGCCTCTGTTCGCTACGCTACCACCTCCTTATAACAGACCGAGACGCCGGATTAAAGTGTGAAAAGCGCTTATTTTTATAACACCCCAAAGACCTTGTGCAAGGGGCAAGTCAAGATCTGATCTTTCAAAGTTATACACAAGTATACTTAAACGGCCGCAAGGAGAAGTTTTACTACTTGGAAGCACAAGTATAAAAAGCATTCATACCATAATCATTGATTTACAAGGCACCGCGCTCATTTGAACGTTACATTCTTTGAGCAATGCGCCTTACTTTACGAAAGCACCGCGCATGACTTCTCCGGCAAGTAGTGCTCGACAGGAGCCGCTTTCATCCGACCCGGCAGCAACGGCGTGGCATCCATCTCCGGATAATGCGCTTTACACGGGCTGAGCCATCCGCTACCGGCGCAGCCGACCGCTTTATCTCCTTGATATGCGGCACCGCACTCAAGGAATTGCTGCAATAAGCCAAAGTAGCTCGTCGCTTTGGATCTTTCTCGCCGCATATGGGCCACGATGTCGGGCCATCGCCACCGACAGTCTATTCAGTTCGCCCATTCGCCAACCCGTCCGCCGAGGAAGAGCGCGATCCGCGGCTGTGGAATTGAGACCAATACAACTCTTCCGCCGGATCCCCTTTGGTTCCGGAGTGTTCAACAAGCATCACCGCACTAGCAACCAAATCCATGTACGGATCTTCCGAACTCCGCCGCCAAATTGAGCGCATTTGGCATCCATAAACCGACGACGATCGAACGGCTTGCCACCGTGATTTCTCCGGCTTGGCGCAGCTCCTCCTTCATAGCCCGCATTGCGTAACGGCATCCTTGGCTTCGCGGTGGCCTTCTTCAGTGTCTTCCCGCCCGATAGGCGCCTTTTCAAGAGCCTCGCCACGGTCGGTAGCATCCTTTAAATTTGGCCATTGCCACCTCCCTCCGCTTAGGCAAAGGCGCAGCCTTTTCGCCTTCAACTTCGCCGCCTCGCGGGGCAGCCAGATCACTCCTTCGGCTTGCTCCTTAGCTTGTGCAAGCTCGCCCAAGGCTCTCCACAAAGCAGAAAGACTGCTCAGATAAACAGCATATAATTTATCGGCGGCTTTAATCCACTCAATAAAGCGGCTGCGGAGAATTTATTTACCTTTGCGACTCGTCAAGTCGCTGATTGACAAGGGCAATGTCAAGATTCGCCATGTCCAGCTTGTCGACTCCGTTCAAGAACCGATCATCCGGCTGGCCCTCGACTATCCGCCACCAGACGTAACGGCGGTATCCATTACCCGAGATATTTAGATTTTCGATCCTCTAAGACGCTGTCGCCTTCGACAACCTACCGAGTCTCGTGGGCTACTATCTATACAGGCGATTTTTATATGCACAACTGTTAAAAACAAAGGTGCGCCACTTTCAAGATACCTCAAATCCCGCCAAGAAGCTCATGGCAGCGCACACACGCAATCAGCTTTCAGCGGATGAAATCTTCCAATCACCATACGCATTAACGCACGGTGATCTTTCAAATGGACGCCTCTCAAGCAAACTCTTCGCCTCCCGCCGGCTCGTGGGTGTTGAACTCCTTGGCCCTCCGGACTGGGACGCCCGTGATTTACATTTCGGCTCGGCTCGCCTCATCCGAAGCGCGCACAGAGGCGACGCTTCCATCATCTCCGAAGAAGATCCCGAGGATGAACTCATCCGAGACGGCCGCAGATCCGAACTACGATATAAATATTTCGTTACCCATGTAAGCGCATTTAAGGTATTTTCTTATTAAACTTCTTCTTTCATACTCACGGCTCGTTGGAGGGCTGGTCCGTATGATGATTGCGCTGTCCGATTCTCTCCGGACGCCGGACTTCGGTGGGGATTTCTTCCCACGCTTAGGGGCTGGGACCTCCGGATCTTCGGAGGCGGTCCTCTTCTCCTCTAAAGGAGGGATCCTTGGTTCTTCTCTTCACGCCTTTGGACGGCGTATTAGCCTTTTCTCCCCTGTCGCTTCTGCCTATGGGCGCAACCTCCAACATTCTCGACCAAAGACGGGCTCCAAGGCGGTCTCTCGGGAGGGGGGCCGACACCTTATCAGCCTTGATTGTGCCACCCATTCCTCGTGAAGGATAAAGGGTCCGAGACGATCTTTGAAAGGCATACAAATAGAATGTCCGGCTTTGAGCTATTTACCCGAGTATCCGGCGATCGCGCTTAGTCCAAAGATCTCGGTCAATCCGGACACGCCACCGGGTCCAAGAACAGCTCAGACATCTCCAAGGGTGTCGCACCCATGAAATGCTGGAGGATACGAGGTCCCTCCGGATTGAACTCCCATAAACGGAGAGGACGACGCTTGCAGGCAGGAGGTGCCTAGTTAGCATGACCGTGATCACCTTGATCAGTCAACCTCCCTTGTTTGGAGGTCTCGAACTGCCTCAGAGTGCGGGCACGCCCTGACGGCCCCCCGCTGAGCCCTTGGTCGACCCACGACATCACCGCCGTGGAGGTCCCGCGCAAAGAGAGGGCGGCTTTTGCTTGTCGCCCCTAGGAACAAAGTGATGTAAAACCACCTCGCTGCCACAGCCCCTGCTCCTCTTGAAGGAACCTCGAGCCACGGGCATCAACCTTCCCGCTATGGTCGCCTCCAAGACTACCGGGCGCCCCGATCATCTTCGCCCACCTTAAATGTTTTCAGCCACAGCCAAAGTGGGGGATGGCGCGAGGAAGGCTTCGCAAACAATGATAAATGCGGAGATATGGAGGATGGACTCGAGCCAAGTCGGAAAGTCCAGCCCGAGTAGAACAAAAGCCCTCACGAAAGGATCCGCTGGAAGGCTAACCCCAACGGAGGTGAGATGCGAAGACAACGATTCGGCGGGCTCGGGGTTGGCACGGCCTGCCCTGGGGCAGGCAACCTATGCAAAACTTCAGAGGCTGCACTTGGCCTCACGCAACTTCAATATGTCCTCCTCCATGACGGAGGAGGGCATCCATCGCCCCGGATGTCGGAGCCGACATGGTTGTGGATCCAAGCGCCAATCAAGCTCTAGGTGTTGGAACCGGGGCGAGGGAAAGATTCGATGCGAGGTTGAAAGACAAGGACAGGCCTTGGTCCTCTTATAAAGGGGAAGAAATACCAAGGGCCGCCTCCGTGACCGCTTGGGATTCCCTTCGATAGAGGAGGCGGCGACGGAACGTTGGGTTACCCACACACGTATTGATGAGGATCCCGAGATAAAAGGGAACACGATCTCGCTCGACAGACGTGTTAAGGAAACCGCTTCGCTGAACGTGCCGAGGCGGAATAATAAAACAATTCAAAACGAAGGCTTGGCTGCGGTGATGTCACGCCGCATAAATACGCCGCCAGATTGGATCAAGATATGTGTTTTTATTCTCTACGCTGGAATGTGGAATTTATTTTGCAGAGCCGACACTATCCTCGGTGTTCATTATCTCCTCCGGATTATTCAAGGAGGAACCCGCCTTGCAATGCCGAACATTGTGCACGCCGGACTTATCGCCATTGAAGACCGGTTCAGTGGACTACCGAGGAGTCCTCGACTAGGGGTGTCCGGACAGCCGGACTATCAATATCCGCCGGACTCCCTGCATCACGAAGATAGAAGATTGAAGACTCCGCTTGTGTCCCAAGGTACTTTCTTGGCATGGAAGGCAAGCTTGGCGACACGGATATGTAGATCTCCTACCATTGTAACCGACTCTATGTAACCCTAGCCTCCCGTGTCTATATAAACCGGAGGGCTTTAGTCCATAGGACACAACATTACATCTCAACAATCATACCATAGGCTAGCTTCTAGGTTTAGCCTCCTTGATCTCGTGGTAGATCTACTCTTGTACTACCCATATCATCAATATTAATCAAGCAGGACGAGGGTTTTACCTCCATCGAGAGGGCCTCGAACTCGGGTAAAAACATTGTGTCCTCGCCTCCTGTTACCATCCGCCTAGACGCACAGCTCGGGACCCCTACCGAGATCCGCCGGTTTTGACACCGACATTCTCCTTTCCAAATTTTAAGCAAAGAAGTCGGACGGACAAGTAGCAATATTTCACCGGCCTGAATCCCCATCTCCTCGCTCGCTTGTTCGAGAAAACCCCTCTCGGCGATTGCATAGGGTTTTCATGGAGAACTGTGTACTAATTCTTCATCCATCCCGATAAATCCAAGTCCCTTGGTCGCAGTAATCCTAGGATGGCAGCCCGCTTTTGATGCATTTTTCTTCCCATCAATCTAGTGTGTTTCATTATAAAGGCCCAAAGTGCGAGTACCCTATAGGTTTTTCGCGCCTTCATGAGACGCCACACTTGTTCCTTCTCATCCTAACACAACATTTTGAAACGCGCGACAAGATGTTCCTAGAATCCTCTTTTCTATCCAGAGGGTGGGGTTTTTGAACATGGTGTGTTCTCATATTATTTTTCCTACAAGTATTATTTACTTTGCCGTAACACATGTACTCAAGATGCTCGGCCTTGCCATAACTCGAATACACTAGTTTAATGGTCACAAGTGAAGACAAGCCATGGATATAAGTTTCGAGTTGGGTCTATGAACCAAGAAGATCGCTGCTTTTTATGGTCAACTTGGATAAACTTTCTCAAGTGTTACGGATCGAAAGTTGGCGCATCGAATGTTGATGGAAATAGCGTAACCTCGCCTCATCTTCACTGCGATATTCCACCCCGACGTCGTTCCAATTGTTCATCCATGTTAGTTTTGTATCCGGTTCTTGCTTGTTGCCTCGATTACTTCTTAATCCACCTATTCTGTCTAACTAATCACAATTTAACTTTAGAAGTAGCAACAAATCTCTCATGAAGATGCTACTTATAACTAATATTTTCTTATAATTGGTGGCACGTGCAGGTTTTTTCAGAGTTAAGCAGTCTGCTCGTTTGTTACTCTATAATAACTCGGCTGTTACTAATGGCACTGAAGTTGACTAGATCGACATCCACAAGTTCCTACACTTTATTGATCGTCTTGAGGTCCTTGTGGGGCGTTTAAATGGTGGAAGGCCACATGGGATATGTGTGCCACTGCTGCACTCGTTGAACAGGTCCAACTGTGTCGAGAAACTTATTGTACGAGAAGTTTTCTGTCATGTATGTTGCTCATAAACTATTGCTTATACACAGTTTTACAGCTGTGATCTTCTTGAAATAGGAACTGCCGAGTTCTATTGTTCCTATATAGATGCCTGACCATGGTCGGGTCAGACTTGCGCTTGGTCACAACATGATGTTTATGTCGACCTACCAATTCCCTTGGAGGTGAAAAGATACTTATTCATGGGTGGTCTCAATAATGAAGGCCCGGCCCATCTTGGAGAATAGGATGTAAGATTATGTTCATGCTTTTCCATGGCTCTAAAGTGAATATCCTGCTTATTGACCACGCTAAGTAGACGGCCGCCGAAGGTTGTGGATGCGCTGGGTGGCGCCTGGCCTTGTCCTCGGGCTTGGCCACCACACCCTTGGTTAATCAGAGGCAAAGTAGCATCGCTCGAGGCGTGTTTTGTACGGTTGAACTCAGATAAGTACTCATACCGCTTTCAGCTTTGGTTGTTAAGTGCCCCCGCTGGTTTCAGATTAAGGTTGTTAAGTACTCGCCGCTTTTATAGTCTATCGTGTTTCTTCACTCTTGTCTTCCTCCACCGCTAAAACCAAACCAGCGCCGCGCCAAGGGGCCGCCGCTCGCCCCCATGGTCGGTTGCGCCAACAAGACGACGCCGCCCACCGCCTCCTAAATCGTTAACGCCGACGCCATCGGCGCATGAAGAGGCCGCAAGTGCCGCCTCTCGTGTTGTCAACATGGTCAACAAACAACAGGAATCATCAGAAGTACGTGGAGAGGATGATAGTAGGGGCCCACCACGTTAGCGTATGGAAAAATAAAATTCCTCCTCCTAGTGTTTTCCTGACATCTGGGACCCACGACATTGTGAGCGTATATAGTCAATAGACAAGAGAACAACACAAGATCGGCTGACACCTGGGACGTAGCTACTCAAGCAGTATTTTTTGTTTGGTATTGTTGAGACAGAGAAGGGTTTGAACTGGGTTGTGGCCCGTCTAGCCCAGGCTTATATTTTATGTTCACCATGTGACCAGCCCAGCTATTTTTTCTTTGTGAAAATGAGCCTAGTTAATTTTTTCTGAAGAATACCCAATCCAGGCCTACTTATTTTTCTATGCCCTGATGGGCTGCAACTCTTTCAACACGCCTGCAAATCTTGGAAGTAATATGAAATGGGTTGTAAATATAAAAACAGATGACAAATTGGCTATTACTTTATAATTTCTGATTTTTTCACATTTTCAGATTCCTATTTCACTGGGCATTACCCTAATTTAAATATATCTTCAAAGTTTAAATCTGGCTCGACATTTTGGTATTAAAAATAGTTTGGAACCCACAGAAATATGCGAAATTGGCCATTGCCAACCGAAAAAAACGACTGCAATAAATTGCATAAGAAGTTGCCATGAGCTATATATAAATTATTAAAAAAAGAGGGAGTGGTCTGACTTGTGGGCCTATTTAGTTGACGCGTATGCAAGATTTTTTTAGTTATTATATACGTCAACAAACGATTCTAGCAGACGAATCGCTGGATGTCAATCCAATGCCGCCGTGTTTCTTCAATCTCGATCTTCTTGCTCTAGCCGCCAAAGCAGCGCTCATGGACCGCCGCCTCCCGCCTCCCTGTGGCCGGGTCAGGCCGCTGCCAGCAGCCTCGGCTCACCGCTACTCCCACCGCTGGCCAAGGCATCCTCTACTCACCCACACCCTCGTTATTCTCAAGGGCGACGACAATTTCACACCGCAAGGGTCAACCGGTGAACCTCAGATTCTCTCCCCGCTGGCTTCCACCGCTGCCTTTCCCGGCTCAGGTCGCCCCTTCCTAGGCCTCGCTGTCGCCCACCGCCGTGGTGCTCTCGCGGCATGGTCAATGTGGTCAACGAGCGACTTCCATCGGAAGAGTATCAGACGCGGAGAGGTCGATACCGGGTCCACGGCAGCCGCAAGGAAGTGCCTCCTTATCACGCCGAAAAATAATTATTCCTCCACCGACAGCAGGGACCCACCGGACGGGCCACCAAGATTTCGCGAAAAAACGCTTTGTTCTCGATCGTTGGGACCCAAGGACGGGCCACCGATTTCAGAAAAAAAACGTTCCTCATTGTCACCGACCCACCGGAAGTGCCTCCTTATTACGCACAAAAAATGAATACCCTCGCTAGCTGGGATCCACCTTGGTGGAGGCTGACTTTGGGGCTACTAAGTTGATCGACGGATGCCTTTGTCAACTTTAGTCAATATATGAATGATTCTAGCTCCAAGGACTGCAGACGATGTCCATCCAACGGCTGTAGTGCTTTGATAGTGCAACTAATCCCCGGTGGTTTTGGTAATTAATAACAACATATATATCATTGAACTAATCATTTCTTGAGAATATTTCAGAAAGTTCAAGGATATGGGTATGGCAATGACCGATGATGTGGACCCTCAAAATGCTAAGGAAAACATTGGCAAAAGCTCAAGACTCCATTTTTGGTTTAGTGATCCAAGATCACATTGAGTCCATAGGAAAGCCAATACTATTAAAAGGGATGAGGTTATGATGATGATCCGTTGCTCTAAGTGCTTAGTGATTTATCTCTCAAACTATCGCAATCTTTCATTCCAACATAAACCCATAAGTAATCTCGGTCCCACCGATTCCAAACTCACCACACCGAGATGAACCACCTCACCATATACCCAAACCCTAAGAATTTCGGATTTTCCGATTCCAAACTCGGTCATTCCAAAATTGGTGTTGCCAAGCTTCAGAACCTTCAGACTCAAATCGGTGTCACCGAGATGAGAAAGTCGGTCCCACCGAGATTGGCAAACCCTAGACTTTGGAAGAATCGGACTAACCGAGATTGTATTTTCGGTCCCACTGAAAATCCCAACGCTCACAAGATTTGAACTTTCGGTCTCACCGAGTTGTCAACTTCGGTCCGACCGAGATTGGTCAAATGTGTAACGGTTGGATTTTGTGTGGAGGCTATAAATACCCTCCACCTCCTCTTCATTCGTGGAGAGAGCCATCGAAAGAACTACCACTCCTACCTTACATTTTCGAGAAGAAAACTACCTACCCTTGTGTTGAGATCAAGTTGCTCCACTCCCACCATATGAAACTTGATTTCTAGCCTTCCAAGTTGCTTTCCACTCAATCCCTTCCTCCACCACAGCCAAATCAGTGAGGAGAGTTGAGTGTTGGGGAGATTATCATTTGAAGCACAAGAGCAAGGAGTTCATCATCACCAACCCCATCTATTACCTTTTGGAGGGTGGTGCCTCCTAGATTGGTTAGGTGTCACTTGGGAGCCTCCGCCATGATGTGGAGTTGAACCAAGGAGTTTGTAAGGGCAAGGAGATCGCCTACTTCGTGAAGATCTACCCCGAGTAAGGCTAGTCCTCCGTGGACGAGGCCATGATGGCATAGACAAGGTTGCTTCTTCGTGGACCCTTCGTGGGTGGAGCCTCCGTGGACTCGCAGGCAGCTGCTACCCTCCGTGGGTTGAAGTCTCCATCAACGTGGATTGACGATAGCACCACCTATCGGAACCACGAGAAAAATCTCGTGTCACCAACTTGCGCTTGCTCTTCTCCACCTCTCATTTACTATATGCAATTTACTTTCCGCTGCCACAACTCTAGAATTGCATGTAGGGTGATACTTGACTTGGTTATCATTGTGAACTTGCTAAGAATCTACTCCAATCAAAAGGCCAAGTTTTTAAGTTGTCAAGTAGTCTAATCACCCCCTCTAGACATACTTCCGATCCTACAAGTGGTATCGAGCTTTGGTCTCCATTGGATTGGTTTCATTGCATTGACTCCATAAGCTTGGTTTCACAACCTAGGAGAGTATGGCGCCTAGTGAGGGTAATTTTCGAGAGGTCCTTACTTTGATGGTTCAAACTTTGCTAGTTGGAAGCATAAAATGAAAATGCATATTCTTGACATAACCCCGCAAGATGGGGCATTATTTGTGTTGGCTTGCAAGGTGAGTTCTTCAAGAAGGAAAAGTTCCGGATCGCGGTTATCGCGGATGAGTTATGGATGTTACGTAACAATGCTCAAGCTTGTGACATTCTCTTCAATGCTTTGTGTCCCGAGGAGTTCAACAAGATCAGCCGCCTTGAGAATGCAAAAGAGATTTGGGATACTTTGGTCGAAATGCACGAAGGTACCGAGTCCGTGAAGGAATCAAAGCTAGATGTTCTTCAAGGTCACTTGACAAGTTCAAGATGAAGGAAGGTGAAGGAGTCGCTGAAATGTACTCTAGGCTTGCTCTCATCACCAATGAGATGGCAGGCTTAGGAAGCGAAGAAATGACCGAATCGATTCATCATCAAGAAGATTCTCGAGCTTTGATGGAAAGTATGACACCCGTGCACTTTGATCCAAATGATGCCAAACTACAAAGATCTCAAGCCTACCAAGTCATTGGAAGGATTGTTGCTCATGAGATGACACTTAAAGATAAGGAAGAGCTTCACAACAAGTCAAGTGGTGCTTACAAAGCCGCAGCTTGAAGCTCCCACATCCTCAAGTGACAAGCTAGTTTCCAATGAAGAGATAAGCCTAATGGTGAAGAACTTCAACAAATTCTACAAGAGTAGAAGCAAGGAAAGAAGCTCAAAGTCTAGATCATATGATGAAAAGAGATCTTCTAGTCGTGATCGAATCTGCTATAATTGTGGAAGACCCGACACTACTCAAATGAGTGTTCGACTCCCACAAGAGAAGAGAAGAATCTCCAAGAAGAAGAAGCTCAAGAGAAGAGTCGCCTAAAAGAGAGAAGGAGTAGAGATGATCGTTATGAACGAAGATCCTCTCGGAGAAGCAAGGATTCGGAAAGGAAAGACAAGTCATCAAGGAGCTACACAAGAAGAAAACATCAAGCTCATGTTGGTGAATGGGTTTCGCCCGACTCCGACAATCACTCCGAAAGAAGCTATCACTCCAACTCCGAATACAGTCAAGATGAAGGTGTTGCCGGTCTTGCTCTCGTGTCCTCCAACTCCAACTCCTATGACATATTTGATTCACCAAATGAGGGAATTGGAAGATGCTTCATGGCAAAAGGCCCCAAGGTATCACATCCTGAGTTTATTGACTTTGATAGTGATGAGGATGACTTGCTTGGTGAAGATGAGCTTTTACATGATAAATCTAGTGAGCTTAGTAATGATGAACATGCTAGTAGTCTTTATAGTCGAGAAGAGTCGAATGACAATGCTATGAAGGAGATTGAGCGCCTAACTAAAGAACTAAACACTCTTAAGTTAGCTCATGAAACAACTCAAGAAGATCATAGAGAGCTCCTAAGATCTCATGAGAAGCTACGCTCGAGAAGCTCAATCTAGAGCAAGAACATGAGTTTCTAAAAGCTATCAATGACGATCTTCAAAGAAGAGTTCTTCATATCTTGCCAAACGACTTCTCTTGTCTAATTTCTTGCCACCTATCAAAACTAAGCATGACAAGCATAAGAAAAATTCTTCATCTAGTAGTAACAATAATCATGCTAAATCAAATGTTGTTACTTCTAGTAATTCTCTTGATTCCACTAACAATGTTTCAAGCCAAGTTTCACTTGAGCAAGAAAATAGTCTATTGAAAGGGATTATAGAGAAAGGTGTCTACAAGAGTCTTGCCGAAGCAAGAGCTTTGAGGAAATTGTTCGCAAACAAGGAAGACACCGAAGAATCAAGGAATTGGTTTTGAGCGAAAGTTCAACGCCGAGGGTGTTGAATGGGAAGAAGGTCAATATCCCACTCCAAAGTTTGTCTCTCAAGAGGAGAAGTATGATCCTACTTCTTCCAATGAGGAACAAGCTCAAGATGACCTTCCACCACAAGACCACAAGCTAAAAGGCAAGGACAAGCTTCAAGAGGAGATTGATGCATTCATTGAAGCACCCAAGGCCATGGTCAAGTGGGTTCCCAAGGCAACTTCAAGTTCTACTCGACAAGCTCAACTACTACCCCAAGGATTCCCATCAAGATGATGTGGATCCCAAGAAGAAGAACTAGAGAGTTCTTGAGGGTGACTCCGCCAACATACTTCACTCACATTCATTTTGGCAAGGACTTGTGCAATCAACTTCCACATCTTGCACTAGTTCATGGAGTCACAAACCTCATGTTGGTAAGTCAAGGACAAGGTAATCATTGCTTTCATGGACATCATCTATTGTGTACTTCAATCTATGTCCATGGATATTCTTGTTTGTTCCTTGTGGGACTAACCCATGTAGGTATTGAAAGTGCCCGAATCCAAAGGATTGCTCCCAACTCTTGATGATCTTCATCAACATTGAGCATCCACATCTTCAACATCTACATGAAGTCTTCAACGACAACCCAAGGTTAGTTTGACCTTTAAAAGGGTTCTCACATCAAGGGGAGCTTTGCTCTAAAGAAATGAGCCAAAGCATCTTCTAATGATGTGAACACATTAATGCTTTTATGGAAAAGTGGTAACCCCACTTGTGCTTAAACGATGAGTATGACCTATGATCAAATGTTCTCATTTGACTCCTAAGTCAATATACTCATATATAGATGACCTAGTCATCGCCAAATTGTGTGCTAGTTGCTAAGAGTGTTTTGTTTGTGCATGTTTGACACATATTTCATTTGCTATCTTATTGTGTGAGCATGTTGGATGCATGATTTTATCCATTCGAGGACATCCATTTGTTGCTTTGGTCTTTTGGTTTTTTTTTCTTTTTGACCAAATGGATGGACAAGAATGCCTAAGTTCCTCCCCTAGCTATCTATGCTTTCTTGTCTCAAACTCTATTCATGCTTATATCACAAACTTTGAACAAGACTTTTTGGACAGACCGAGTGAGGAGCACTTGAGCCACCGATCCGTCAAAAGCCTAACTTCCAAAACCTTCTAGTACTTTCGGTCAAACCGATATACTCAAATCGATGCATCAAATCACTTGATTGATCTAGGTTTTCACCTCGGTGAAACCGAAGTTTCAAATTCGGCGGATCGGTGTGTAATCGCACGCAGCTAACCATCTCGGTCCCACCGAAGTTTTCAAACTCGGTCCCACCGACACCGAAGGGTATATATACCCGAGGACGAGCGCTGATTACTTCTTCAAACGCCCGCCTCAAACCCTTCGCTGCCGCCGCCTTTGGTCTCCGGATCGCCTCCGCCATCGCCGCAGGCGCGCCGCTGGTCTTCATCGCCCAACGGTCCTTCTCATCGCGCCGCTGCAGCCAGAGTGAAGCTCCACCGCATTGGGTGAGTTTCATCCTCTCGTGCTCCAAACGCTGATTCAATGCACGTTAGGTGTTGTCATGTTTCTTGCCAAGATTGAAATCTTCTATCCAGCCGCTTAGATCATAGAACAAAATTCGAGTGAAAATTTTAGGTTAGGTTTCACGAACACATCTCGGTGTGACCGATTCTCGCATTTTCGGATCGACCGATTTGGCCTCGGCCATTGACCGCACTTTTCGTGAAACCGAAGTTGTGCAAATCGGTAAGACCGAAGTGAAGATTTAGTGAAACCCTAGTGTCTCGGCTAGATCGAAACCCATTTCGTCCAACCGAAAGTGGTGTATGTGGTCTGTTTAGACATTTCGGTTTCACCGAATTTATAGACTCGGTCGACCGACATGTATTCTGTGAAAACCTAAAACTAAAGTTTGAACTCATTCTTTTGCAAAATCCTCTGCAGTTTGTGATAACTCTTCTATTCGCCTATACCTATTCTATTCACAAAGTTGTCACCATGTCTCGATGGAAGTGACAATGTAACAGGTCCGAGATGCCGCTTGAGATTCCAGAGGCAGCTACAAGTCCGTAAGCAAGCAGCTTTTCAGATGATGGAGAGAGAAGCACTCCAAGTGGATGCCTGCACTGCCACCAGGCTGTGGAGGAAGAGGAATTCGATGAGGAGGATTCAGACTTTGTTGCAGATGAGGAAATAACTTCTAAGCCAAAAGGCAAGTGGTTGCCAAGGGCTATCAAGGGAAACAACAAAGAAAGGCACCAAGAAGGTGAAGAAATCCATGCTGTACGAAGCTCAAGATGGAAGAAGAAACCTCCAAAGAAGATCAAGAAGACTTCCAAGAGGAAGAGGCTAGTTCATGAAGAAGTCGATGATGATGATGATTTCAAGAGGAAGCACCTCAGCCTCCTCGTATGAAGTTGATGGGAGATGCCATCAGGCAGGAGCACCCACAAAAGCTAAGCAATCAGCTCAAGCAAAGGCAGCCCAAGCCAAACCTGCCGCCAAGCCAAAGAAGACTGTGAGGAACATACCGCTTCAGAGAAGAAGAAGGACAATGTGCCACCGCAGAATCGATGATGAGGCTCATGTTTTGCTCAAGCTCGCATGTAAACCGCCAGCTCATAATGATGCTCATCCTCGAGCAGAAAATATGAAGGAGAGAAAGGATAAAGGTCTCAGGCTATGGAGGCAAGCAGATCCATATGCCACCAGGAGAAGAACAGCAGTTGACCCAAGATTCCACACTAGAGAGCAACAAGACTTTTATGAGATAGTGCTTATGGATAAGAAGCCAATTGTTGCTGACACCAGATATGTAGACTGGGATTACATTGACAGTGAAGAGCACAGAGACTACTTCCCACATGTGCATGAAAGCTTCACTGCTTGTGGGATTGCAGAGTTTGTAGGTCGGTTGATCGCTTGGAATGATGAGATGATCATGCGTTCTATGCCACCGCACACTTCTATCCAGATGGCGAATTGTATGGATGATGTAAGGCGTAGATTCCATTCAACTGTTGAAGAATGGAGAGCGTTGCTGAATGCACCTGTTTCAAGGGAAGATGATGTTGATGTGTATGGCATTCCGAAGAAAAATCACGAGTCAATGAAGAACATGTACAATGAGGTAAAAGAGAAGGATGTTGAGATATGGAAGCTTGGTTCATCTATTATCTTCGTGCAGGTCTCCCAACCACCAACACCATTCCGAGGCATACTTTGATGCCTAAGTCAGAGACCACCGCATGATAAGAGGGTACTCTATCAACATGCTGCACATTCTAGATCGAAGACACCTTTAAGGTGATGGACCCGATAGTTGAGACTATCAAGAGGACAAGCAGCAGCACTGTAAGAGGTCGTGTGGGTTTGCTCCGCATATTCAGATGCTCATTAATGCCAAGTTTGGCACGGACACCTACCTGTTGGATAGACCCCACTTGCCACCGCAGCCCTAACACGAGGATAATGAGATTGTGATGACCGAGGATGCTCCCACATCCGTAGAAGGACATGCTAAGTCAAGCTGCCAAACAAGCAAAAGCCGAGAAGGAAGCAAAGAAGAAGCCCAAGAGCGCTGCGAACAACTTCTTGAAGCCACTCAGAGAATTGAGCTACGCCTGCCAAAGATAGTGCGCCTCGTGGAGAGCCTTGAGAGGATCGTTGAGGATAAGTTCCATGCTCGACATCAAGCCGATCAAGTGCGTGTCACCGCCAACAAGCTTGAGGCGACATTGAGGAAGCTAAGAGGGAGAAGGCAGAACTCATGAGAGAGATGGAAGGTGATATGGTCCAGATGACTATGAGCAGCCCGCCCAAAGGCCCACAAAGCCCAGATCACCTGCTATTCCAAAGGTCGACCCTGTGGCTACTACATCAAGACCTCCTACAGCTCCGCTGGCCCAAAGACCAGCCCAAGATCCACTCCTCCAGCTCCACAGACTTCAGCAGAAGTTGCAGATGCAGCTATCTCCACTCCATCGACGCAGACAGAGCCGCCAACAGAGTCCCGAGTGACGATTAGCTCTATACCTTTCGAACTTTTGGTAACTTGTTGCCAAAGGGGAGAAATTGTATAGATCATAGGGCTTCGAGAGAGAGTGCTCGCTTTTTGCTCTTTCGCTTGCGGTTTTCCTCGAGATACTTTTGAGTTCTTTGAGACATTTCGTGTGTTTGATACTACGTTTGCTCTATCTTGATGAGTGCTTGATCATACTGTGCTTAATGTGTGCTTGATGCTTATCATATTCCATTCATATCTTGTATGATCATTTACTCATGTTTTGGTGATTGGGTACATGATATTCATTCTTATCATTTTGTGCGCTCCACCAAGATGTATGTGACATGGAAGAGTAACCCATGATCCTAATCGATTGTGCATTTGCATTCAAACGCAAATCTTAAATAATGCACAAATTTAGGGGGAGCTCTTGCTTATCACATACTTCTCAAAGCTTATTTATGTTATTCATTGATTATATCATTTGTCGAAGCTTTGATCTATATGTTGTCATCAATTACCAAAAGGGGAGATTGAAAGTGCAACTAATCCCCGGTGGTTTTGGTAATTAATAACAACATATATATCATTGAACTAATCATTTCTTGAGAATATTTCGAAAGTTCATTGATATGGGTATAGCAATGACCGATGATGTGGACCCTCAAAATGCTAAGGAAAACATTGGCAAAAGCTCAAGACTCCATTTTTGGTTTAGTGATCCAAGATCACATTGAGTCCATAGGAAAGCCAATACTATTAAAGGGGATGAGGTTATGATGATGATCCGTTGCTCTAGGTGCTTAGTGATTTATCTCTCAAACTATCGCAATCTTTCATTCCAACATAAACCCATAAGTAATCTCGGTCCCACCGATTCCAAACTCACCACACCGAGATGAACCACCTCACCATATACCCAAACCCTAAGAATTTCGGATTTTCCGATTCCAAACTCGGTCATTCGAAATTGGTGTTGCCAAGCTTCAGAACCTTCAGACTCAAATCGGTGTCACCGAGATGAGAAAGTCGGTCCCACCGAGATTGGCAAACCCTAGACTTTGGAAGAATCGGACTAACCGAGATTGTATTTTCGGTCCCACCGAAAATCCCAACGCTCACAAGATTTGAACTTTCGGTCTCACCGAGTTGTCAACTTCGGTCCGACCGAGATTGGTCAAATGTGTGTAACGGTTGGATTTTGTGTGGAGGCTATAAATACCCTCCACCTCCTCTTCATTCGTGGAGAGAGCCATCGAAAGAACTACCACTCCTACCTTACATTTTCGAGAAGAAAACTACCTACCCTTGTGTTGAGATCAAGTTGCTCCACTCCCACCATATGAAACTTGATTTCTAGCCTTCCCAAGTTGCTTTCCACTCAATCCCTTCCTCCACCACAGCCAAATCAGTGAGGAGAGTTGAGTGTTGGGGAGATTATCATTTGAAGCACAAGAGCAAGGAGTTCATCATCACCAACCCCATCTATTACCTTTTGGAGGGTGGTGCCTCCTAGATTGGTTAGGTGTCACTTGGGAGCCTCCGCCATGATGTGGAGTTGAACCAAGGAGTTTGTAAGGGCAAGGAGATCGCCTACTTCGTGAAGATCTACCCCGAGTAAGGCTAGTCCTCCGTGGACGAGGCCATGATGGCATAGACAAGGTTGCTTCTTCGTGGACCCTTCGTGGGTGGAGCCTCCGTGGACTCAAGCAGCTGCTACCCTCCGTGGGTTGAAGTCTCCATCAACGTGGATTGACGATAGCACCACCTATCGGAACCACGAGAAAAATCTCCGTGTCACCAACTTGCGCTTGCTCTTCTCCACCTCTCATTTACTATATGCAATTTACTTTCCGCTGCCACAACTCTAGAATTGCATGTGTAGGGTGATACTTGACTTGGTTATCATTGTGAACTTGCTAAGAATCTACTCCAATCAAAAGGCCAAGTTTTTAAGTTGTCAAGTAGTCTAATCACCCCCCCTCTAGACATACTTCCGATCCTACATGCTTCTTCAACCTCTGGTCTTCTTGCTCCAGCCGCCCAAAGCAGCGCTGGTCGTGTTGGCCGCTTCCCGCCGCCTGTGGTCTGGCTGTGATGATCTTGAGGCCTCACCGTCCCTACTACTCTAACCACCGCCGTGCCATCCCTCTACGCACCCACACCCCCGTTATTCTCATGGGCGACGGCAGCCTCACACCGCAGCTTAACGAGTGAACCTCATACCCTCACGCGTGGGCATCCACCGCCGTTCTTCCCGCTCGCGTCGCCCCTTCCTAGGTTTCGCCGCCGCCCACTTTCCACGGTGCTTTCGGGCGCGGCGTGGTCAATGTGGTCAAGGAATGGCTTCCATCGGACGTGGATCAGACGTGGAGAGGCCGATACTGGTCCAAGGCCGCAGAAGGAAGTGCCTCCTTATTATGCGGAAAATAATGATTCCTCCACCGACAAATGGGACCCACCGGTCGGGCCATCAGATTGTGGAAAAACGCTTCCCGATCGCCTGGGACCCACCAGCTTCATCTTTGCACGCAAGGAAGTGCGCCCGCAAAAAACAACGATTCGCTTCGATCGGTGGGACCCACCACCTACACCTTCACATGCAAGGAAGTGCGTCCGCAAATAAAAAGATTCGCCCCGATCGCTGGGACCCACCGCTACATCTTCGCACGCAAGGAAGTGCGCCCGCAAAAAAACGATTCGCCCGATTGCTGGGACCCACAGCTACATCTTCGCACGCAAGGAAGTGCTCGATACCGACCCACCTGGTCGAAGCGTACGTAGCGTTGTCATTCTGGTCGCGAACGTGTACGTACATATTGGTCGTTGTAGAGGCGCGCACGTGTCGTAGTAGAGGCGCGCACAGCGGCCAGGGTGCAAGAAAGAAAATACGGCCACGTATGTGTACATCGGGCGGGTCTCGAACGCCTACTGCAGCACACGACGCCGTGGCTCGTACATGGCTGGGTCGGAACGGAGAAACAGCATCGTTGTCGTGTTAATGGGGAGGCAACAGAGTGCGTTGTGTTCATGGGGAGTCAACGGAATGCGTCGTGTTCATCGGGAGGCAACGGAATGCGTTGTGTTCATCGGGAGGCAACGAAAGGCGTGGGAGCCAACCGGCTTGGACGGAACAGGCGATGGAAACGAGGCCTAGCGTACTGCACAACGGAGGAAACAGACCTCCTACGTTCGGAACGGGGTCCTGTTGATCGGGAGGGGTGTGGCATACCGCAAAACGGAGGAAACGGACCTCCTGCGGTCGAAATGGGGTCCTGTTTATCGGGAGGGGTGTGGCGTACCGCAAAACGGAGGAAACGGACCTTCTACGGTCGAAACGGGGGTCCCGTTGATCGGGAGGGTGTGGCGCATCGCAAAACGAATCTAAACGGACCTCCTACGGTCAAACGGGGTCCTGTTCATCGGGAGGGTGTGGCGATCGCAAAACGGACTCCACGAGATATCTGTTCATCTCCACCGTCGACCTCCTCCACCTCCACGGGTTACCGCCGACCTCCTCCAGCCTCCACAGCTCCTCTGCTCATCCAGCCTCCACCGCGCTACTCCTCCGGCCATCGCTTAACCACCCTCCACCGTCTACTATTCATCCAGCCCTCCACACCACGGGTCCTGCTCAACCACCCTCCACGGGCACCCTCCACCGCTTCATCGCTCATCCAGCCCTCCACCACACCACGGGTCCTGTTCATCCAGAGGCAAACGCTACCGCCATCGCTCATCCACCCCCGCAACGCCACTGCTCATCCTGAGAGGCAAGATCGATCGGCTTCGCTTAGTAGCGAGAGCGGCGAATCGCCGATCGGGTTCGATTAACGACCATCGATCGATCGCCGGGTTCAAGAACGCGTAGCCTACAAAGGTAATCGCCGGGTTCGATTAGAGCCCAATGCCTCGCTTCGGGTTCGATTAGAGCTAACGCCGCACACATGCGCCAGACGATACGAGAGAAACACGATCGCCGCCCCGACCTCCCACCGTAACCGGAACTCCCCAAATTTTCCTCCCTCGCTTCTACCATGGTTTTTTCCGTCATGGATGGCCCAAAGAATGTCATGCAGCTGCGCCTCCGCCCGCCAGATGAAAAGCCCATTTTCGTCATGATTTTTGTCATAGAAGTAGGAGCCCACCACATCTATGATGATACCGGGTTTTGTCACAATTATCGTCATAGAAGTGTCATATGTATGACAGAATTTTTTTTTCGTTCGGCCCAAAATGTCACGGATGTGTCTTTTTTTTGTAGTGATCCCTACTTTTATAAAAGACAGAGTTGGTGATGATGGTGTTCCTGCCATCCTGCAATACAGGCCATGCGATTTATATCCGACGGATAGGAAGGAAACTGTGGCAATTTTGCAAAAAGATACCCACACCCCTCTCCTCATTTGCAAATAAGACATTCCCTCGTTCATCCTTTTCTCCCACAAGATAAACTACTCATACAAATGCATCTTGATGTTCGGTGCAACGCATGGGCATCTTGCTAGTAGGGAGAAGGAGTTTGTGTGACACATATCTAGCTATATTAAGGGATAGGTAGATAGCATTTATGCGAGGCATACTTAAAGCATCACGAAGATAAACAAAATTGTGTGCATGCAAGTGCTGGAAAAAAATGAAGCGAGAAACAATGTGTGTGTGTGTGCGCGCGCGCGTGTGTGTGTGTGTGCGCGCGCGCGTGTGTGTGAGAGAGAGGGAGAAAGAGAGAGAGCGAAATCTCAAAACAAAAGGTGCTATGCTGGAATCCCATTGTATGTATTCATATGGTTCTGGAACTCGAGTTAACCTTATGAATATGTGTGAGAGACATTATTATACTTTGAGACATTAGTGGCTGTGGGTGGGCGGAATTAACGGGGTGGGCGTGTTCGACAGAGAGAGCATGTGTGTTTCTGTGTGAGAGACTTGTGGGATGGGGTAGAAAGACAAATTCTAACCTTGATGGAGGGAGAGAAATACATGAAGTGCGCGCGTGTGATTCCGATGCCCACAGGGAAATGAGATATGTATGCGTGTGAGAGAGATTGCATAATTCATTCACGTATCACTATCTAGCAATCATGGACGTGCATCGCTTGAACATAAAATCAATATCTACTTCGTATCGTGGCCAAAGGTACAATATTGGTTCAACGCTATAAAGATTGGACAGTCACATATCACATTTTTTCTATTTAAATAAACCTTTTCAGTTGTGCATGCCAATGTTACAGTGATGTTTCCTCAAACAACCAATGTAGCTATCATGTACATGCACCATTGTTACTCTTGCATTCAAAATCATTAGTCTTGGATGATTTAAGGTTCTATTATGAAGTAATATATGTAATATTCATATATGAATTCAACGGGTACGCAATTTATGAAATGGAGGCTGTGTAATCATATGAGGTAACACTTTTAAGTAGCGGACTACAATATCCATTTCTTTTTGTGCGCCTCTACACTAACACGTCAATGCATTATGTTTAAAGTAAATAACCAATTGCACTAAATTATCTATTTACACGAGAAATACATAGGCTGAGCGTTTGATCCCTTTTTTTGTGAACGCGCCACTACACCCGTATGATTGTCCGCGCCCGTGTGAACGTCCAAGTTATCGGAGATCATCCCGAGTTATTGTCTTTTTTTCTGGGGTGGACTTCAGATCAGTTATTAACTGCTGATGCATGCCCCATGTACACAGTTTAGTTGAAACTGGATACGAACGATCCCGCGAGTGGCAAAATCTCCCGCCTCCTTCTAAAATTTTCGCCACCTTAGTCTTTAGCATGGGAAATTCCCCTTTTGTCCTTGGTCCACGGAGACCAACAGCATAACACATCGCCTCATCTACATAATAGGTCGGGCTGCTTTGGTAACTTCGTTCCCCCACTACACGGCACCCCCATTTCTCTCCCTCCCGCAAAAACGACTAACTCCACAAAGACTAGAGCATCTCACATCACGCCGTCTGCATTTCATCGGCCTTTCTCCCTCCCTCTCGAAACCCTAGATCGCTCATCCACCGCTGCATCAGAGCCCATTCATCGCCAACAAGGCCCACTCGCCGGATCTGCTTCATGGCCGATCTACCCTCCCACCTCCCTAGAAACAAGTAGACTGCTCATCCACCATCAGACCACAACCCATTCAAGGCCGCCTTGTCCACGGCATCGATCTCGCTTCACGGTACTTTCGCCAACCGCAAGGCTCAGATCGGGCTCATTCAGATTCCCCACCGTAGACGCCGTCCACACCCCCGGAGCCACCCCACCGACGCCCCGTCAACGACCTCTCGATCCTCTTCACGACACCTTCCTCAACCCTACCGGAGCCGCTTCACGACACCATCGCTAACCCCACCGGAGTAGCTTCGCTTATACCATTTTCAACCCTACCGGGCCATGGCTAACTCACAAGTCCACGTCCTCAGATCCGCTTCCTCGCACCCTCATCCAACTTACTGGAGTAGCTTCTGACGCCCCGTCCACGGCCGCAGATCCGCATCATTGACACCATCCTTAACCCAACCACTGGAGCACCTACGCCCTCGTCCACAGCCACAGATCCGCTTCGCCCACACCATAGTCCACCCTACCGGAGCCGCTCCACAAACACCCTACTCGACGGTTCTAGATCTCCTTATCGACCTCGATTGCCGGCCAGCGTCATCATCACCCTTGACATTTTAAACCCGCCAAGATCACCGCCCGATGTACTTTAAATATACTAATGTGTCATTGTTACCTATTATGCAGCTGGCAAAAACTACAAGGACGATGTTTCTTCTGGATCTAACAGCTTGGCCAACCAAGATCCTGGACCGAGGCATTGTTATGATCTTGTAAACGTGTCTCTCTCTCTCTTGTATTGTTCTCAGGCTCGCCAAATGCGTGCTTTGCTAGGATTTTCACCAAGAATCGCTTTGTGCATAATGATTTCTACTATCTGGTCGCTAAATTAGATATGTAGATGTCATACATGATACTACCTCATACCTCCGTTCCTAAATATAAGTCTTTCTAGAGATTCCACTATAGGCTACATACGGAGCAAAATGAGTGAATCTACACTCAAAAATGCATCTATATACATCTGTATGTGGTCCATACTGGATTCTCTACATAGACATACATTTAGGAACAGAGGCAGTACATTACACAAAATCGTAGGTGGCATGTAGGAATTCCAGTACACTACATTAGGCTCCCTTAGAGTGCCTGCTAGTCCAGCACACAGAGTCATGGCTAGTTCATGGTACGCACATAATCATCAATTGGTGGTTTAAATATGCGCAAGGGATATGCAATGTATTATCATGTAGAGATGTTTGAAATTAGCCGTGTCAACTTGCAGATAGGGTTACACAATGAAAAAGTACAAGATGTATGTGGAAATTTCATGGAACATCGCAAAAAAGGAGAGCCAGTGGTGAGCCTATACAGTGTGCTATGGCACGTCACTCCTCCATTGCAATCATCGTGACATGTTATTTGTATGTCAGTTCTACTGGCCAAGTTTCTTAGGGACAGTTATTACGAGTTATCCTAAGAAAATAAGCACATGTGACTATAAGCACCATGTAATAAGCCAACCAGTTCTTTTCATTGCATTTTCAGCTTACCTTTGGTATGATCAGTGAAAAGTCTAGATTGCATTATATTTTTTCATTTTGCTGCCCATATGAAAATTAATTTGATTTGCAAACATCACAAATTGAACCCAGTGCAGTAATTAATATGATAGGAAAATAGACCATCACTATTTGCTCAAAACGCAAATACAAAGATACCATCTACTTGGCACAATCTACTTTGGTCAATGTTTTCATAGAGATGCCATTGCCTAATTTAAACAAAAAACACATGACCCACATTTAAACGAAGAACAATTATTTATTTAAATTTGATGGTCCAAGTGGCTGGTTATTATCATATAGTAGCACCATCTGAAAACATCATATAGCAGCAGCAGCAACAGCTGTGTGCAATTCATCATATACCATCAGCAACTCATAGCAATTCATCATATAGCAGCAGCAGGAGCAACTCATAGCAATTCATCATATAGCAGCAGTAGGAGCAGCTCATAGCAATTCATCATATAGCAGCAGTAGGAGCAGTTCATAGCAATTCATCATATAGCATCAGCAGGAGCAGCTCATAGCAATTCATCATACAACAGCAGCAGGAGCAGCTTATAGCAACTCATCATATAGCAGCAGCAGCAACTCATAGCAATTCATCATATAGCAGCAGCAACAGCTCATAGCAATTCATCATATAGCAGCAGCAGCTCATAGCAATTCATCATATAGCAGTAGCAGGAGCAGCTCATAGCAATGCATCATATAGCACCAGCAGAAACAGCTCATAGCAATTCATCGTATAGTGGATCAGAATGAAAATTTGGCAAAAAATCAGAGGAGATCCTTGCTATGTCTTGAGCTTGCGTTGGTTTTCCCCGAAGAGGAGAGGATGATGCAGCAGAGTAGCGTAAGTATTTCCCTCAGTTTTTGAGAACCAAGGTATCAATCCAGTAGGAGGCCACGCGCAAGTCCCTCGTACCTACACAAAGCAAATAACTCCTCACAACCAACGCGAATAGGGGTTGTCAATCCCTTCACGGCCACTTACTAGAGTGAGATCTGGTAGAGATGATAGATAATATTTTTGGAATTTTTGGTATAAAGATGCAAAGTAAAATAAAAGACAAAGTAAAAAAGAAAAGCAATAATAAAGCGTAGGAAGATTAATATGATGAGAATAGACCTGGGGGCCATAGATTTCACTAGTGGCTTCTCTCAAGAGCATAAGTATTCTACGATGGGTGAACGAATTACTGTTGAGCAATTGATAGAACTGAGCATAGTTATGAGAGTATCTAGGTATGATCATGTATATAGGCATCACGCCCGAGACAAGTAGACCGACTCCTGCCTGTATCTACTACTATTACTCCACTCATCGACCGCTATCCAGCATGCATCTAGAGTATTAAGTTAATGAAAACAGAGTAACACCTTAAGCAAGATGACATGATGTAGAGGGATAAATTCATGCAATATGATAAAAACCCCATCTTGTTATCCTCGATGGCAACAATACAATACGTGCCTTGCTGCCCCTACTGTCACTCGGAAAGGACACCGCAAGATTGAACCCAAAGCTAAACACTTCTCCCATTGCAAGAACTACCAATCTAGTTGGCCAAACCAAACGGATAATTCGAAGAGACTTGCAAAGATAACCAATCATACATAAAAGAATTCAGAGAAGATTCAAATATTGCTCATAGATAATCTTGATCTTAAACCCACAATTCATCGGTCTCAACAAACACACCGCAAAAAAAGATTACATCGAATAGATCTCCACGAGAGAGGGGGAGAACATTGTATTGAGATCCAAAAAGAGAGAAGAAGCCATCTAGCTACTAACTATGGACCCGAAGGTCTGAAGTAAACTACTCACACTTCATCGGAGAGGCTATGCTGATGATGTAGAAGCCCTCCATGGTGGATTCCCCTTCCGGCGGAGCTCCAAAACAGGCCCCAAGATGGGATCTCGTGGATACAGAAAGTTGCGGCGGTGGAATTAGGTTTTTGGCTCCGTATCTGATCTGTTGGGGGTACGTAGGTATATATAGGAGGAAGAAGTACGTCGGTGGAGCAACAGGGGGCCCACGAGGGTGGAGGGCATGCCTAGGGGGGGAGGGCGCGCCCCCTACCTCGTGCCTTCCCTGTTGATTGCTTGACGTAGGGTCCAAGTCTCCTGGATCATATTCGGTGAGAAAATCACGTTCCCGAAGGTTTCATTCCGTTTGGACTCTGTTTGATATTCCGTTTCTTCGAAACACTGAAATAGGGAAAAACAGCAATTCTGGGCTGGGCCTTCGGTTAATAGGTTAGTCCCAAAAGTAATATAAAAGTGGAAAATAAAGCCCAATATAGTCCAAAACAATAGATAATATAGAATGGAGCAATCAAACATTATAGATACGTTGGAGACGTATCAATCCTCACCTTGTTGGATGAGCTCATCCTTCAACAGCACCTCAAGGCCACGGCCTGGGAGGTGGGGAGGGGGAATAAGGTGCCTTCTGCCATAGTGTGGCATCAGCCGTAGTTGTGCAGCGCCTACCGGAGTAGTGCGTTGGACGAACCATAGTGGAGCAGCTGCTGGAGACCATGAGAATGAGGGGTGGCGCCAGAGGTAGGAGCAGCCAGGGAGATTTGCCCCTACCCGCCGGCCATGTAGCCTAGCTGGACAGAGCATCGTCGAGGACCAGGCTAGATGGGACCAGTGGTGACGGCTTGCTGGAGGAACCCTAGTGCTGCAAGCAGGGGATCAAGGTAGAGGGAAAGGGGAGAGGAGATGCAAGCGGGCAGGGCAATGAACGCTTGCGTGTTTGTTTTTACTTGAGGGTGAGGTGTGACGTGGGCGTCACCAGTTGCATTTTGAGTGTAATATAGGCAGACAACAGAGTCATTTCACTATTCCCCTTCCCTTCAATTTTTAGTGAGGTTCTACCCGAAACACACCCCTCCAAAGCGAATTTAGTTAAGCCCAAGACCATAACTCAAAAATGACTTCTTTACATCTTTTATGGCTTAGTTTGACAATAAGCCCTGAAAAGGCAGAATAGAACTGGCCCTTAACATGCAATTCAATTGTGCGTGCAATGATGAATCACTCCTGCCTGCTATAGTGTACATTTAGGCATCATCATACATGTCATAACCTAATACATGTGCATTCCATTGTAGAATTTGGAATATGCAATGTTTATGTTAGTTCATACGTTGCACATGATGTTTAAATGCCCCTTAAATCTGGTCAGTCAAGTGATGGTCATTAAGCCTCCTTCTTTGCTTCTTTTCTTGATATGTAAGATTTTCTCACACATATGTTCAATTGCTTGTTTGCATCAGCCAGCCATACTAGGACTGTTTGCTTTGATTACTTGCTGTTCTTGACCTAACACTCTAACAGAGCTTGTCAATGATTTAAACACTAAGGGCTGTCGTAGTGGGGCCTTTTCTAACTCATAGGTGACATAAAGGTTTGGCTGTACACTAAAGTAGGCTCTCCAAGAGTACGTGGAGATCCAGTTCGAAGGTATGCCTAGTTTTTACATAGTGCAGACATAGTAAATGCTCATTTCATTGTGTGCAAGTGCAAGATATCCAACATGTTTCATTATGTGGTGTTGTTTTGTTATAATCTCATCTTTTTGTGTTCACAGACTGGAAAGTATGCATATTTATCTTCCAAGGAGACGAGTAACTAGTTTGTGTCACCTTGCAGAGGGGGTGCAATGAAGATAAGATTGAGGATTTCCAAGTACGAGATGTTAGGAAGGAGCCTTGCAAGAGAAGTAGGAGCTGCGCTGAGCCTCTTCAACCTGTTAAGGTAAGTCACTGTATCCAACTCAACAGTTCAATTCCTTGTTTGTTTCAGGCATCGTTAATTTGCTCTTTTCAATTGCTTTATTTGTCCTCAGTTAATGAGATGCCCAAAGAATGATGCCTGATGTTGGGTACTTGTATAACTTTTAGTTGACATAATTAAAGGCCTTACCATTTAATTACTCTGCCGAAGTGTGCCTGAAGCTTTGAAGTCTATTAACCAACTATTATTGCATGAGCCTCACAATCTAGTTTATACTAGGCTAATGATTGCATAGTTTTGCTTGCTATAGTATGTTTGTATGAAACCCTTTGCTGTTCATTATGCTCCCTAAGACTTTAATTGAGCTATAGAATGGCCAACTGCTTGATTACTTCTATGCAACGTGCTGTCTAAATTTACAACTTGTCTGTGTTTTGGATTGGGCCCCAACATCATGCTCCTCTAGTGAGCTAAGAGAGATTTCTGTATGCAGGCTGCACAGACTACCTTTTTTATAATTTTAAAATATCACCTGCTTATGCTTCATGACGTGTAACATTATTGTTAGTCCTGTTTTGCCATGTACAAAATAGTCTGTCTTGCTTGCTTTACTATTTTAACTATATTTTTGCCCTAGTTATGTGTACTTACAGAAACATTTCAGGATGAAGTGACATCAACACAAAGATCTGCGAGCAGTGCGGAATGCCGTTACCGAATGATTATGTATTGGAATTGGAATGTGCTAATGTTCTCGAGCATCAACTAGAGGTGGCAAGACAATGTGTACATGATTCTAAACGTACAATCAACAAGTTGAGACATGCAGGTATTAGATGCAGGAGTCAAAAAATGAAACAAGACACTTAGGTAACAAAGAAGGAATTGGAGATTTTGCAGACTGAAATTTGTGCTAGCTAAATCCAGTCAATCCTATTTTCTGAAGAGATTATAGTTCAAATGGTAAGTTATGTTGATGCGTGTCCATGATGTATGAGCTGTATTTGCCCAATGTATGTAATTTGCTGTTTGTGTATGCTTTATTATCACTGGTGCCGAACCATAATGCCCAGTGGGTATAATCGGCTGTAATTTCTTTATTGTATAGTGTAGGATTATTCTACGTTTCTATGCCTTAGTCTCTTTATTGTATAGTGTATGTTTTTAGAGGTGATAGTATAGAGTAGGTTAATCTTTGAATATGCTATATCGTTCAAACGGGGGTCAACTCGCCCAAACGTTGTAGTGACCATGGCCCTCCACAGGCCATATGATCCATGGGCCATCTACGGGACAGACGATCCATGGCCTTCTATGGCCGTCGGATCCGTGGGCCTTCTATCGGCTGTCGGATCCATGGGCCTTCTATGGGCCATCGAATCTATGGGCCTTCTATGGGCCGTCGGACCAATGTGCCTTCTATGGGTCGTCGGGTCAATGGGCCTTCTACGTCCCGTAAGATCCATGGGCCTTCTACGGGCTATCTCATCTATGGGCCTTCTACGGGCCGTATAAGGGGCCGTAAACGGGCTAGAGTGGAAATCATACGTTTTATGGGTTGACCATAACGGGCCGTTAATAGGCTGTATTTGATGATGCTATGAAAATGGCCCAACAGATTAACGGGCCGCAAACGGGCCGACAGTATCCACGGGCTGAATTTGGCCCACAAGCAGAAAAGGGCAGTAACGGGCCGTAAGTAACCGAATGCTGGAAATGAGCCCAAGAATAAATGGGCCCTCAGAAGGCCGAAAGGTAACACGGGCTGGAAATGACACAATGGAATAATGGGCCTCTAATGGGTATAAAGCGATACATTGTTCATTACGGGCCGGTTTCACCACGGGCCATTAATGGGCCAAGAGTTGCAAAGGGACTCATATGGGCCGAAATACGTCATGGGCCATACACGGGCTGGAAGTTAAAACGGGCTGGAATTATATTGGACGGCCCATATGACGCTACTGGGCCTAATTAGGATAGGCCGTAAACGGGCCCTGGGTTAGCGGGCTGTAAATGGGCTATATGCGAACATGCCGTTAACAAAGCTTGCCGGGGCGGCTCGCCACCTTTGACCAAGTCAAACGGGCCGCCTTTTCACGTGAATGGGCCTCGTTGGGCGTGCCACGGTCGACGTATCATAGGCGCTTTGGGTCCAATGAGTGGATGACATCTGTCCCAACGGTGAGCCGACACGTGTTTCCTCTAGCCAATGATGATTTTACACGTGGAAAATTCCCATTGGTCGGGGCTGTTAACGGGTTACCGTATCCAAAACCAGACCCGATAGCTTAACGGCGTTCCGTTATGGTGGATGCCACGTGTCGGTCACCCTTGACGAAAGCACTTCTGTGACGCGCGATTTATAGTCATGGAAGTGGACACTTCCGTGATGATAACTTTGGTAATGTCATGGAACACTTTTACGACAGCACGGGTATGACTATCTTGATTCTGTCATAAATTTGTCATGGATGTACATGCATGACAGAAAACGTGACCTACTCGGACAAACACGTATCATCACGGAAGTGTATTTTTTTTGTAGTGGTTTTCTCCTCAGATTGGTTCCAACAGCGTTTGGTGAAGCCCTGATGGTGCTGCACCACCACCATCTCCACCACGCCATCGTGCTGGTTGAGATCCCATCTACTTCTCCTTACTTGCTGAATCAAGGAGGAGGAGACGTCACCGAGCCGCACATGTGCTGAACGTGGAGGTATCGTCCGTTCGGCGCTAAATCAGATTGGATCACGATCGGATCGCGAAGAGTACGACTACATCAACCGCGTTATACGCTTCCGCTTTCGGTCTACAATGGTATGTAGACACACTCCCCTCTCGTTGCTATGCATATCCTAGATTAGATCTTGGGTGTTCATAGGAAATTTGTTGATTTTCATGCTTCGTTCCCATTAGTGGCATCATGAGCTAGGTCTATGCATAGATGTATATGCACGAGTATAACACAAAGAAGTTGTGAGCGTTGATGTTCAGATTGCTTACTGATACGTCCATTTTGCATCATGTTTACCTACTGTTATTTATGATGTTTTATGCATAACAATGCTTTTTGGAGTAATTCTAATGCCTTTTCTCTCATAATATGCAAGGTACACACAAAGAGGGAGAATTCCGTGTTGGGGAATGTAGTAATTTCAAAAAAATTCCTACGCACACGCAAGATCATGGTGATGTGATACGTCTCCAACGTATCTATAATTTTTGATTGCTCCTTGCTACTTTATCTACTATTTTGGACTATATTGGGCTTTATTTTCCACTTTTATATTATTTTTGGGACTAACCTATTAACCGGAGTTCCAGCCCAGAATTGCTATTTTTTTGCCTATTTCAGTGTTTCGAAGAAACATAATATCAAACGGAGTCCAAACGGAATGAAACCTTCGGGAACGTGATTTTCTCACCGAACGTGATCTAGGAGACTTGGACCCTACTCCAAGAAGTAACAGAGGCGGTCACGAGGATGGGGGCCGCGCCCCCCTAGGGTGCGCCCCTGCCTCGTGGGCCCCCTGTTGCTCCACCGACGTACTCCTTCCTCCTATATATACCTACATACCCCCAAACGATCAGAACAGGAGCCAAAAACCTAATTCCACCGCCGCAACTTCCTGTATCCACGAGATCCCATCTTGGGGCCTGTTCCGAGTTCACGAGGGGGCATCCACCATGGAGGGCTTCTACATCATCACCATAGCCCCTCCGATGAAATGTGAGTAGTTTACTTCAGACCTTCGGGTCTATAGCTAGTAGCTAGATGGCTTCTTCTCTCTTTTTGGATCTCAATACAATGTTCTCCCCCTCTCTCATGGAGATCTATTCGATATAATCTTCTTTTTACGGTGTGTTTGTTGAGACCGATGAATTGTGGGTTTATGATCCAGCTTATCAATGAATAATATTTGAATCTTCTCTGAATTCTTTTATGTATGATTGGTTATCTTCGCAAGTCTCTTCGAATTATCCATTTGGTTTGGCCAACTATATTGGTAGTTCTTGCAATGGGAGAAGTGTTTAGCTTTGGGTTCAGTCTTGCGGTGTCCTTACCCAGAGACAGAAAGGGTTGCAAGGAATGTATTGTATTGTTGCCATCGAGGATAACAAGATGGGGTATTTATCATATTGCATGAATTTATTCCTCTACATCATGTCATCTTACTTAAGGTGTTACTCTGTTTTTAACATAATACTCTAGATGCATGCTGGATAGCGGTCGATGAGTGGAGTAATAGTAGTAGATGCAGAATCGTTTCGGTCTACTTGTCTTGAATGTGATGTCTATATACATGATCATACCTAGATATAGTCATAACTATGCTCAATTCTGTCAATTGCTCAACAGTAATTTGTTCACCCACCGTAGAATACTTATGCTCTTGAGTGAAGCCACTAGTGAAACCTATGCCCCCCGGGTCTATTCTCATCATATCAATCTCCATCACTTTAATACTTGCCTTGTTTTTACTTTGCCTTTTACTTTTCACTTTGCATCTCTATACCAAAAATATTATTTATCATCTCTATCAGATCTCACTCTCGTAAGTGACCGTGAAGAGATTGACAACCCCTAATCGCGTTGGTTGTGAGGAGCTATCGTTTTGTGCAGGTACAAGGGACTTGTGCGTGGCCTCCTACTGGATTGATACCTTGGTTCTCAAAAACGGAGGGAAATACTTACGCTACTTTGCTGCATCATCCTCTCCTCTTCGGGAAATCCAACGCAGTGCTCAAGAGGTAGCAAGAAGAATTTCGGCGCCGCTGTCGGGAGGCTCGCGCAAGAGCAAGTCAAGCACCATACCAAGTACCCATCACAATCCCTATCTCCCGCATTACATTATTTGCCATTTGCCTCTCGTTTTCCTCTCCCCCACTTCACCCTTACCGTTTTATTCGCCCTCTCTTTTTCGTTCCCTTGATGTCTTTCTTGGCTCGTTTTCTCGCTTGGTTGAAATAGTTGAGTATTTATTCCTAAACAGAGAAGCTAATAACTATGGATCCTCATCTGCTTGCCAATCTTTTTAAGAGATCCAATTATGATGAACCAATTCCTAGTGATTTGGATGCACTAGATTATCTTTATAAACTTTTGCCTGAAATCCGTAAATCTGAAAATTGTGATGAAGTGCTTCACGATAGATCTTTGAATAAAAAGCATGATTGCAATGATTTTATTATAAATTCTATTGATGTAAATTATGCTAATAATATGCAAAACCCTAAGCTTGGGGATGCTAGTTTTGCTATGTCCAATAGTCATGATTTGGGAGATTCTTCTTATGATCTTGAAAGTTTATTTAAACCCCATGATGAATATAAGATTGATAATAGTGTTTGCAATAATATTGAAAGTGGGTTTGGAAGAGTGTCAACTTTAGATCCCACATATTTGGATAACATTCAATCTTTTGAAATTTTTGATAAAAGTGGGCTTGGAGAAATCATGACTTTAGTTAATGATAATCCCACTATTTTGGAAGAGTGTCAACTTCGCATGCATGTGGATCATGTTGAGAATATGTTATGTGATGGCTATATTGTTCAATTTTCTTATGATCCTACATGTAATTATTGTGAGAGAGGAAAATATGGTTATAGAAATTTTCATGTTACTAAATTACCTCTCGTTATATTGAGATTGCTATTGTTCTTTTCCGCTTCCTTGCATATGCTAGTTTTTGCTTGCTATGATAATTTGTTTTTCTATAAGATGCCTATGCATAGGAAGTATGTTAGACTTAGATGCGTTTGTCATGTGTTTTTTGATGCTCTCTTTGTGGTTCAATTCTTGTCTTTCATGTGAGCATCATTAAAATTATCAATGCCTAGCTAAAAGGCTTTAAAAGAAAAGCGCTTGTTGGGAGACAACCCAATATATATCCTTTCTATAGTTGAATAAATAATCCATCTAGCCTCTTTTTAGATGTGGTTTTATGCTTTAATTAGTGTTTGTGCCAAGCTAGACCTATTGGATCTTCTTGGATGATAGTTATTTGATCTTGCTGTAATTTCCAGAAACTTTGCGCTCAGTGCCCGAATTATTAAAAATCACCAGAACGTGATAAAATACTGATTCAAATTGCTGCTGATCAATAAAAAAAATTTCTAGGTAGTCTAATGTTGGTAGATTTTTTGGAGTTCCAGAAGTTTGCGTTAGTTACAGATTACTACAGACTGTTCTGTTTTTGACAGATTCTGTTTTTCGTGTGTTGTTTGCTTATTTTGATGAATCTATGTCTAGTAAAATATTTTATAATCCATAGAGAAGTTGGAATATAGTAGGTTTAACACCAATATAAATAAAGAATGAGTTCATTACAGTACCTTAAAGTAGTCTTTTGTTTTCTTTCTCTAACGGAGCTCACGAGATTTCTATTGAGTTTTGTGTTGTGAAGTTTTCAAGTTTTGGGTAAATTCTTTTGATGGATTATGGAACAAGGAGTGGCAAGAGCCTAAGCTTGGGGATGCCCATGGAACCCCCAAGATAATATAAGGACACCAAAAAGTCAAAGCTTGGGGATGCCCCGGAAGGCATCCCCTCTTTCGTCTACTTCCATCGGTAATTTACTTGGAGCTATATTTTTATTCACCACATGATATGTGTTTTGCTTGGAGCGTCTTGTATTATTTGCGTCTTTGCTTGTTAGTTTACCACAATCATCCTTGCTGTACACACCTTTTGATAGAGCCATACATGAATTGGAATTTGATAGAATACTCTATGTGCTTCACTTATATCTTTTGAGCTTGATAGTTTTGCGCATAGCGCTTCACTTATATCTTTTGAATGTTATGATTTTTGCTCTAGTGCTTCACTTAGATCTTTTAGAGCACGGTGCTGGATTTTTTAAAGAAACTATTGATCTCTCATGCTTCACTTAGATTATTCTGAGAGTCGTTAATAGCATGGTAATTTGCTTAATGTTAATATACTTGGCATTCAAGATATGTGAAACATTATTTTGAGTGCGTCGAATACTAAGAAAAGTTTGATGCTTGATAATTGTTTTGAGATATGAAGATGGTGATATTAGAGTCATGCTAGTTGAGTAGTTGCGAATTTAAATAATACTTGTGTTGAAGTTTGTGATTCCCGTAGCATGTACGTATGGTGAACCGTTATGTGATGAACTCGGAGCATGATTTATTTATTGATTGTCTTCCTTATGAGTGGCGGTCGGGGATGAGCGATGGTCTTTTCCTACCAATCTATCCCCCTAGGAGCATGCAGGTAATACTTTGCTTTGATAACTTCTAGATTTTTGCAATAAGTATATGAGTTCTTCATGACTAATGTTGATTCCATGGATTATACGCACTTTTTCCCATCCTTCCACCATTGCTAGCCTCTCTAATACCGCGCACTTTTCGCCGGTATCATACGCCCACCATATCCTTCCTCAAAACAGCCACCATACCTACCTATCATGGCATTTCCATAGCCATTCCGAGATATATTGCCATGCAACTTTCCACCGTTCTGTTTATTATGACACGCTCCATTATTGTCTATTGCTAGCATGATCATGTAGTTGACATCGTATTTGGGCAAAGCCACCATTCATAATTATTTCATACATGTCACTCTTGATTCATTGCATATCCCGGTACACCGTCGGAGGCATACACATAGAGTCATATTTTGTTCTAAGAATCAAGTTGTAATTCTTGAGTTGTAAGTAAATAAAAGTGTGATGATCATCATTTCTAGAGCATTGTCCCAGTGAGGAAAGGATGATGGAGACTATGATTCCCCCACAAGTCGGGATGAGACTCCGGATGAAAAAAAAGAGGCCATAAAAAAGAGAAAAAGGGAGAAGGGACAACGCTACTATCCTTTTACCACACTTGTGCTTCAAAGTAGCACCATGATCTTCATGATAGAGAGTCTCTCATTTTGTCACTTTCATATACTAGTGGGAATTTTTCATTATAGAACTTGGCTTGTATATTCCAATGATGGGCGTCCTCAAATGCCCTAGGTTTTCGTGAGCAAGCGAGTTGGATGCACACCCACTTAGTTTCTTTTGTTGAGCTTTCATATACTTATAGCTCTAGTGCATCTGTTGCATGGCAATCCCTACTCACTCACATCGATATCTATTGATGGGCATCTCCATAGCCCATTGATACGCGTAGTTGACGTGAGACTATCTTCCCTCTTTTTGTCTTCTCCACAACCACCATCCTATTCCACATATAGTGTTATATCCATGGCTCACGCTCATGTATTGTGTGAAGATTGAAAAAGTTTTAAAAATGTTAAAGTATGAAACAATTGCTTGGCTTGTCATCGGGGTTGTGCATGATTTAAATATTTTGTGTGGGGAAGATGGAGCATAGCCAGACTATATGATTCTGTAGGGATAACTTTCCTTGGCCATGTTATTTTGAGAAGACATAATTGCTTAGTTAGTATGCTTGAAGTATTATTATTTTTATGTCAATATGAACTTTTGTCTCGAATCTTTTGGATCTGAATATTCATACCACAATTAAGAAGATTTACATTGAAATTATGCCAAAGTATCACTCCGCATCAAAAATTCTCTTTTTATCATTTACCTACTCGAGGACGAGCAGGAATTAAGCTTGGGGGTTCCTAATACGTCTCCAACGTATCTATAATTTTTGATTGCTCCATGCTACTTTATCTACTGTTTTGGACTATATTGGGCTTTATTTTCCAATTTTATATTATTTTTGGGACTAACCTATTAACCGGAGGCCCAACCCAGAATTGCTGTTTTTTTGCCTATTTCAGTGTTTCGAAGAAACATAATATCAAACAGAGTCCAAACGGAATGAAACCTTCGGGAACGTGATTTTCTCACTGAACGTGATCCAGGAGACTTGGACCCTACTCCAAGAAGTAACAGAGGAGGTCACGAGGGTGGGCCCCCTAGGGCGCGCCCCCTGCCTCGTGGGCCCCTGTTGCTCCACCGACGCATTCTTCCTCCTATATATACCCACGCACCCCAAACTATCGTAACAGAGCCAAAACCTAGTTCCACCGCCGCAACTTCCTCAGATCCATGAGATCCCATCTTGGGGCTTGTTCCGAGTTCACGAGGGGGCATCCACCATGGAGGGCTTCTACATCATCACCATAGCCCTCCGATGAAGTGTGAGTAGTTTACTTCAAACCTTGGGGTCCATAGCTAGTAGCTAGATGGCTTTTCTCTCTTTTGGATCTCAATACAATGTTCTCCCCTCTCGTGGAGATCTATTCGATGTAATCTTCTTTTTGCGGTGTGTTTGTTGAGACCGATGAATTGTGGGTTTATGATCCAGCTTATCCATGAATAATATTTGAATCTTCTCTGAATTATTTTATGTATGATTGGTTATCTTTGCAAATCTATTCGAATTATCTGTTTGGTTTGGCCAACTAGATTGGTAGTTCTTGCAATGGGAGAAGTGTTTAGCTTTGGGTTCAATCTTATGTGTCCTTACCAAAGGATGTAAAGGGTTGCAAGGCACGTATTGTATTGTTGCCGTCGAGGATAACAAGATGGGGTATTTATCATATTGCATGAATTTATTCCTCTACATCATGTTATCTTGCTTAAGGTGTTACTCTGTTTTTAACTTAATACTCTAGATGCATGCTGGATAGCGGTCGATGAGTGGAGTAATAGTAGTAGATGCAGAATCGTTTCGGTCTACTTGTCTTGGACGTGATGCCTATATACATGATTATACCGAGATATACTCATAACTATGCTCAATTCTATCAATTGCTCAACAGTAATTTGTTCACCCACCGTAGAATACTTATGCTCTTGAGAGAAGCCACTAGTGAAACCTATGGCCCCCGGGTCTATTCTCATCATATCAATCTACATCACTTTAATACTTGCCTTGTTTTTACTTTGCCTTTTACTTTTCACTTTGCATCTCTATAGCAAAAATACCAAAAATATTATTTATCATCTCTATCAGATCTCACTCTCGTAAGTGACCGTGAAGGGATTGACAACCCCTAATCGCGTTTGTTGCGAGGAGCTATCGTTTTGTGCAAGTACGAGGGACTTGTGCGTGGCCTCCTACTGGATTGATACCTTGGTTCTCAAAAACTGAGGGAAATACTTACACTACTTTGCTGCATCATCCTCTCCTCTTCGGGGAAATCCAACGCAGTGCTCAAGAGGTAGCATGATGCATAGCAACGAGAGGGGAGAGTGTCGTCTATGTACCCTCGTAGACCGTAAGAGGAAGCGACAACGCGGTTGATGTAGTCGTATGTCTTCACGATCGACCGATCCTTGTACCGAATGTACGGCACCTCCGCGATCTGCACACATTCAGCTCGGTGATGTCCCACGAACTCACGATCCAGTAGAGCTTTGAGGGAGAGTTCCGTCAGCATGATGGCGTGATGATGGTGATGATGAAGTTACTGAAGTAGGGCTTTGCCTAAGCACCGCTACAATATGACCGAGGTGGAATATGGTGGAGGGGGCACCGCACACGGCTTGGAACAATCAACTTGTGTGTCCTAGGGTGCCCCCACCCCCGTATATAAGGGAGCAAGGGGGAGGCCGTCTGGCCTTGGTGCGCCCCAAGGAGAGGAGGAATCCTCCTCCTAGTAGGAGTAGGATTCATCCTTTCCTAGTCCTACTAGGAAGGGGGAAGCGGGAAGGAAGGAGAGGGAGAGGGAGAGGGAAAGAGGGACCACACCCCCCTCCCCTAGTCCAATTTGGACTCCCCATGGGAGGGGGCGCGCCACCTCCTGGGCTGCTGCCCTCTCTCTCCCCTAAGGCCCACTAAGACCCAATACTTCCCCGGGGGGTTCCCGTAACCCCTCCGGCACTGCAGTTTTCTCCGATATCACCCGACACACTTCCAGTGTCCGAATATAGCCGTCCAATATATCAATCTTTATGTCTCGACAATTTCGAGACTCCTCGTCATGTCCGTGATCACCGATCGTCACCGAACGTTAAGCGTGCGGACCCTAGAGGTTCGAGAACTATGTAGACATGACCAAGACTCATCTCAGGTCAATAACCAATAGCGGAACCTGGATGCTCATATTGGTTCCTACATATTCTACGAAGATCTTTTTTTATTAAACCGCATAACAACATACGTTGTTCCTTTTGTCATCGGTATGTTACTTGCCCGAGATTCGATCGTCGGTATCTGAATACCTAGTTCAATATCGTTACCAACAAGTCTCTTTACTCGTTCTGTAATACATCATCCCGCAACTAACTCATTAGTTGCATTTCTTGCAATGCTTATAGTGATGTGGATTACCGAGAGGGCCCAGAGATACCTCTCCGACAATCAGAGTGACAAATGCTAATCTTGATCTATGCCAACTCAACAAGTACCATCGGAGACACCTGTAGAGCACCTTTATAATCACCCAGTTGTGTTGTGACGTTTGGTAGCACACAAAGTGTTCCTCCGGTATTCGTGAGTTGCATAATCTCATAGTCGTATGAACATGTATAAGTCATGAATAAAGCAATAGCAAAATACTAAACGATCAAATGCTAAGCTAACGGAATGGGTCAAGTCAATCACATCATTCTCTAATGATGTGATCCCGTTAATCAAATGACAACTCATGTCTATGGTTAGGAAACTTAACCATCTTTGATTCAACGAGCTAGTCAAGTAGAGGCATACTGGTGACGCTATGTTTGTCTATGTATTCACACATGTACTAAGTTTCCGGTTAATACAATTCTAGCATGAATATAAACATTTATCATGATACAAGGAAATATAAATAACAATTTTATTATTGCCTCTAGGGCATATTTCCTTCAGTCTCCCACTAGCACTAGAGTCAATAATCGTCTGTGAAGGTGAGAAAATAACGATACCTGCTGCGAGCCTCAACATTCATCGGACCACATGCATCAGTATGTATGATTTCCAACAAATCAGTTGCTCGCTCCATTGTTCCAGAGAACGGCGTTTTAGTCATCTTGCCCATGAGGCATGGTTCATAAGTACCAAGTGATTCATAATCCAGTGATTCCAAAAGTCCATCAGAATGGAGTTTCTTCATGCGCTTTAAACCAATATGACCTAAACGGCAGTGCCACAAATAAGTTGCACTATCATTATCAACTCTGCATCTTTTGGCTTAAATATTATGAATATGTGTATCACTACTATCGAGATTCAATATAAATAGACCACTCTTCCAGGGTGCATGACCATAAAAGATATTACTCATATAAATAGAACAACCATTATTCTCTCATTTAAATGAATAACCGTCTCGCATCAAACAAGATCCAGATATAATGTTCATGCTCAACGCTGGCACCAACTAACAATTATTCAGGTCTAAAACTAAACCCGAAGGTAGATGTAGAGGTAGCGTGGCGACCGCGATCACATCGACTTTGGAACCATTTCCCACGCCAAGATCGTCACCTCGCCCTTAGCCAATCTTCGCTAATTCAGTAGTCCCTGCTTCGAGTTGCAAATATTAGCAATGTAACCAAGATCAAATACCCGTGTGCTACACGAGCTCTAGTAAGGTACACATCAATAACATGTATATCACATATACCTTTGTTCACCTTGCCATCCTTCTTATCCGCCAAATACTTGGGGCAGTTCCGCTTCCAGTGACCAGTTCCTTTGTAGTAGAAGGACTCAGTCTCAGGCTTAGGTCCAGACTTGGCCTTCTTCACTTGAGCAACAACTTGATTGCCGTTCTTCTTGAAGTTCCCCTTCTTCCCTTTACCCTTTTTCTTGAAACTGGTGGTCTTGTTGACCATCAACACTTGATGCTCCTTCTTGATTTCTACCTCCGCAGCCTTTAGCATTGGGAAGAGCTCGGGAATTGTCTTATCCATCCCTAGCATGTTATAGTTCATCACGAAGCTCTTGTAGCTTGGTGGCAGTGATTGAAGAATTATGTCAATGACACTATCATCCGGAAGATTAACTCCCAGTTGAATCAAGTGATTGTTATACCCAGACATTTTGAGTATATGCTCACTGACAGAACTATTCTCCTCCATATTGCAGCTGTAGAACTTATTGGAGATTTCATATCTCTCAATCCGGGCATTTGCTTGAAATATTAACTTCAACTCCTGGAACTTCTCATATGCTCCATGATGTTCAAAATGTCGTTGAAGTCTCGGTTCTAAGACGTAAAGTATGGCACACCGAACTATCGAGTAGTCATCAGCTTTGCTCTGGCAGACATTCATAACATCTGGCGTTGCTCCTGCAGCGGGTTTGGCACCTAGCGGTGCTTCCAGGACGTAATTCTTCTGTGCAGCAATGAGGATAATCCTCAAGTTACGAACCCAGTCCGTGTATTTGGTACCATCATCTTTCAAATTTTGCTTTCTCAAGGAATGCATTAAATTCAACGGAACAACAGCACGTGCCATCTATCTACAACAACATAGACATGCAAAATACTATCAGGTACTAAGTTCATGATAAATTAAAGTTCAATTAATCAAATTACTTAAGAACTCCCACTTAGATAGATATCCCTCTGATCATCGAAACGATCACGTGATCCATATCAACTAAACCATGTCCGATCATCACATGAAATGGTGTAGTTTTCAATGGTGAACATCACTATGTTGATCATATCTACTATATGATTCACGCTCGACCATTCGTTCTCTGTGTTCTGAGGCCATATCTGCCTATGCTAGGCTCGTCAAGTTTAACCTGAGTATTCTGCGTGTGCAAGCTTGCACCCGTTGTATGTGAATGTAGAGCTTATCACACCCGATCATCATGTGGTGTCTTGGCACGACGACCTTTCGCAATGGTGCATACTCAGGGAGAACACTTATACCTTGAAATTTAGCGAGAGATCATCTTATAATGCTACTGTCGATCTAAGGAAAATAAGATGCATAAAAGATAAACATCACATGTAATCAATATAAGTGATATGATATGGCCATCATCATCTTGTGCCTTTGATCTCCATCTCCAAAGCACCGTCATGATCACCATCGTCACCGACACGACACCTTGATCTCCATATGGCGATTGCATTTCATACAATAAAGCGACAACCATATGGCTCCTACCAGTTGCTGATAACTCTGTTACAAAACATGATTATCTCATACAATAAAATTTAGCATCATGTCTTGACCATATCACATCACAACATGCCCTACAAAAATAAGTTAGACGTCCTCTACTTTGTTATTGCAAGTTTTACATGGCTGCTACGGGCTGAGCAAGATACATTCTTACCTACGCATCAAAACCACAATGATATTTCATCAAGTATGTGTTGTTTTAACTTTCACAAGGACCGGGCGTAGCCACACTCGATTCAACTAAAGTTGGAGAAACTGAACCCGCCAGCAACCTATGTGCGAACCATGTCGGTAGAACCGGTCTCACGTAAGCGTATGCGTAATGTCGGTCTGGGCCGCTTCATCCAACAATACCGCCAAATCAAAGTATGACATGCTGGTAAGCAGTATAACTAGTATCACTCACAACTCACTTGTGTTCTACTCGTGCATCTAACATCTACGCATAAACCTGACTCAGATGCCACTATTGGGGAACGTAGTAATTTCAAAAAAATTCCTATACACACGCAAGATCATGGTGATGCATAGCAACGAGTGGCGAGAGTGCCGTCTACGTACCCTCATAGACCGTAAGCGGAAGTGTCGATGTCAAAACCGGCGGATCTCGGGTAGGGGGTCCCGAACTGTGCGTCTAGGCGGATGGTAACATGAGACAAGGGACACGATGTTTTTACCCAGGTTCGGGCCCTCTCGATGGAGGTAAAACCCTACTCTTGCTTGATTAATATTGATGATATGGGTAGTACAAGAGTAGATCTACCACGAGATCAGAGAGGTTAAACCCTAGAGGCTAGCCTATGGTATGATTGTTGTTCGTCCTACGGACTAAAACCCTCCAGTTTATATAGACACCAGAGGGGGTTAGGGTTACATAGAGTCGGTTACAAATGGGGGGAGATCTACATATCCTTATCGCCAAGCTTGCCTTCCACGCCAAGGAAAGTCCCATCCGGACACGGGACAAAGTCTTCAATCTTGTATCTTCATAGTCCAGGAGTCCGGCCAAAGGTTATAGTCCGGACATACGGACACCCCCTAATCCAGGACTCCCTCAGTAGCCCCTGAACCAGCTTCAATGACGACGAGTCCGGCATGCAGATTGTCTTCGGCATTGCAAGGCGGGTTCCTCCTCCTAATACTTCTTTGAAGATTTTGAACACAAGGTTAGTGTCCGGCTCTGCAAAATAAGTTCCACATACCACCGTAGAGAGAATAATATTTGCACAAATCCTATCTACTGACGTATTCCGCAGCGTGACATCACACCACGACCAAGCCTTTATTCAAATCGTTTTTACTGACCCACCTCAGCGCACTTAGCGAGGCGGTTTCCTTGGCACATCTTGTCGAAGCAGAGATCGTGTCCCCTTATTCCAGGATTCTCATCAATACGGGCGTGGGTAACCCAACCGTGCCATTAATTACGGTGCTTGGGAGATAAGCGAGTTTTACCAGGCTGGTGGGGGGCACATAGTCTCGTCCACCCATATAAGGGGATAAGGATCCACCTTTTTCATCTACGCCTTCCTCCTCCTTTGCTTATCCATTTTCGCGCACTCGAGCTCCAGCGCCCAAGTCCGCACATCCCACATCAACCTTCTCCAGCAATGTCCGGAGCGGGAGGCAAGTGGATGGTCTCCTCCGTCACGGAGGGACACATCAAGAAGTTGAAGAAGGCTGGATACTTGTCCAATGACATCGTGCACCGGCTCCCAGACAAGGGGCAACTCATCCCCACCCCCAGGCCCCATGAGAGGGTGGTGTTCCTCACCCATTTCCTCTGCGGACTAGGCTTCCCGCTTCACCCATTTGTCCGGGGGCTCATGTTCTACTACGGCCTGGATTTCCACGATCTGGCCCCGAACTTTCTCCTCAACAACTCGGCGTTCATCGTCGTGTGCGAGACCTTCCTCTGCATCCAGCCCCACTTCGGCTTATGGCTGAAGACCTTCAATGTCAAGCCGAAGGTAGTGGGCGGCCGCCAAGCGGAGTGCGGAGGTGCCATGGTGGGCAAGATGCCCAACGTCCTATGGCTCGAGGGCTCCTTCAGATAGACCATAAAGGTGGCAATCGGGTGGTTCTACATCACCGAGCCGCGTGACCCTAAGTGGGCAGCGGCCCCCAAATTCCGATCAGGCTTCCCTACACGGCTCATCTCCTGGAAAGAGACGGGCCTGTCGTGGGGTAATTCGAAGAGCCGACGGACTCCAAACTCAAGCGCCCAAAACCTGGTGAACAAGAAGCTCAAACTTGTCAACGTAGTCCAGGTCATGCTCATCCGCCGAATCCTCCCGTGCCAACAACGGGCTTTCAGCTTGTGGGAGTTTGATCTAGCACAGCACCGAACCCTAAGCAGGCTCTTCGACACTACGTACGAAGACACCTGGAAGGTGCTGTTCAAGGGCGCCGAGGCTCCCGCATCCGCTACCGAAGATCGCGGATTCAGCGCGCAGCATCAAGCCAACGCGGTAAGCTATTTTACCCTTTACGGGATACTTGCTTTTCATAGTTTGACTCTATGTGGGATCTAAACTCCCTTTCCTTTGACAGGATTCGCAGAAGACGTCCGGGCAGATTGACTGTCCGGCTCCCTTGCCCGAAGACCCAGCGGACGCCCGCTTGACGGGGCTGCTGGTTCCGGCACCTTACGTGGTGCCAGAGAAGAAGGCCAAGAAAAAGGCCGCGGGAACTCGAAAGAGTTCCCGGTGCTCGGGGGTGTCGGATTCATCGTCCGATGACTCCAAGGCGGACTCCTCCCACGAAAACGAGGAGGAGGAAAAAGAGGTCTCTCCCCCAGCGGGGGGAGAAAAGAAAAGGAAGGCCGCCCCAACCGGGGGGGCTGGAGGGTCCAAGAAGGGAAGGACCCTTCCTCCGGACTACTCCACCAACGCCGACGACGGCGAAGAGGAGTGGCCATCCAGGGCCAAGCCCCTGGCAAAATCGTAAGTATCCGGATACCGGAATAACTCATGGCGTTCCTTTGTTGCACAGTATCTTCTGATGCCGAATATAATCATGCAGTCCGCCCAAGGCCGGGCTCGATGCTTCGTCGAGCGGCTCCCTGGGTTCGTCGGATGTGAATAGCACTTCACTTCCGGCCGCCTCCTCTCCTCGCGCTGCGGATGATGCCGAGGTGGAGTCCCAAAAGGGTCCCAGCCAGGAGGAGGTGGTCCTGGAGGCGCCGCAAGGCGACCTCCCGGACTCCAGGCGCAAAGGGGACAAAACCCCAAAGGGCTCCAAGTCCGGCCCTAGGCCGGACACCACACCGGAACCTTCAGTGGTTCCGGAGTCCGGCAGGATTCCCCCTAGTAAGAAGGGCAAGCCTACGACGCTAGTGACCTCCGTCCAACCGGAGCCACCGGATAATCTGCTGGAGGTGCTTAACGGCGCCTCCGTCGACGAGGAGCGCCGCACTATTATGAGTGTGGTGATCCAGAAGGTTCAGTCCGCCAAGAGCGGGCTGACTGAGGCCTGTGCCAGCCTTCTAACAGGCTTTGAGGTATGTATTTAAGATATGTAAAAATATTACCGCATAGACAGTAGCCCCTGATGCTCAGTTTGGTGTTCGGAAAGAAAAGCCGAACTAGGGATAAAAATGATATACGTAGGAGTCTAACATAAGTATGTCAAGATGGGAATGCAGGCTGCGCTGCTGACCTCTGCCGCACTGAATGCGGACGTCAATGCATTGAAGCAGAGCCTCGAGCGGTCCGAGAACGAGCTCGGCCTTGCCAAGAAGCAGCTCGAGGACAAGGAAGGTAAGCAATACCTTATGTAAGTATATATAAAAAAGATGTGGTTGCAAAAAATGACAGGACCAACGTGAGTATTACAGGGGCCACAACCGAGGTGGCGACCCTGAAGGAAGCGCTGTCCAAGGCCGAAGAAAAGGCGGCCGTGGAGTGCACCGAGCGAGAGAACCAGGAGGCGCGGGTGGCGGAGGTGCAGCAAGAGCTCCAGGCTCTCGTGGAAAAACACGAGAGTTTGGAGCTTGAATCAAAGACTCGAGAGTCCGAGCTCGCCTCGGCCCTTGAGAGCGCCAAATCTGCCAAGGCCGAAGCCCAAAAAGCCCTCTAGGAAATTGAGGCGATGAAGAAGATAGCGACGGGTAAGTCATTCTTTATGCAAAGCAAGCACGTGAAAGTGAACTACTTGTTACTTACCCGAGTCCGGAGCTCTCCAGGAGCATTCGTAGACCTTCCCCGGAGTGTGTCCGACGCTACCGCATTCTACCGAGCCGAAGAGGGGAGCTCGACGGAGAAGGTGTTCTGGTCTCAGTATGCTGAGGCCGGACACCCGGTGCCCTTGAGCGACCAGCTGAAGCAGCTGGTAGAGATCCATAAGGTGGCCGAACAGGCCATGAAGGGTCTCATAGTCCGGCTGTGGCCTGAGGAAACCATGCCTGGGAGCTACTTAGGGTAGGTGAGGCGGCTGGTGGATGCCTGTCCATGGCTTGAAGTCGTCAAGCGCTCTGTATGCATCGAAGGTGCCCGTAGGGCCCTTGCCCGTGCTAAAGTGCACTGGGGCAAGATGGACGTTGAGAAGCTTGTGACGGACGGACCACCGCCGGGCAAGGAGCATCGCAAGCCCGAGATGTATTATGAGGGCGTCCTGAAGGGTGCCCGCCTTATAGCGGATGAGTGCTCCAAAGATGTAATTTTTTAGTAAACTCGCATTTGTGATCCTGTACGCTGAAAACTTGTTCATATGCGCTAAGCAATGCTTTTGAATTTAAAATATTACCTTATGTCCGGCCGTTTATTAAAATTGAGAGATGGCGAGTCGTCGGCTTCTGCCCCCATGCCGCGAGTGCTGGGGTGTTTGGGATAAACTTGAGCGCTCTTTTTCCCATTCTTGGGTCCTTCGAGGGAGGCGCTCAACACAACGAAGAAGGCAATCGGACTATAATGCTTGAACACTCTCACTTAGCCATAGAATTCTATAATTTTAAATTTCGGCGAAGCCCATAGTATTCGGAAGACCGAGTTCGGGGCGCTATCCACACCTAGGCCGGACAAAGCCAACTCCTCGCTCTAAGCGGCATAAGTCTTTAGGGACTGGAAAACCTCTCTAACAAAGGACCAGCTCTCGCCCCTATCATGACGGCCGTTTTAGCTTTCCACTAAGGTGCTTAGCCCAGCTCAACCGGGGCACAATCGCAGTGGTTCTCCCAGTGCTACCTTAGCCGATATAATGGAACGTAAGGTACCAAAACATGGGAGCCGGGCAAACCCAACTATTGACCCAAGACATGATTCGGAGCCGATGCATATAATGCTATAAGTTCGGGGTGCCGCACTCATGAGAGAGTTCGGACTTCTCACACCATATTCTGGGGTACGTAAGCCCCTGGTGTATTGGCCGTACCAAAGTGTACGGTTGCATAATGTCATAACTGAACATATTTTTGTAAAAAGGGAATGCGATAATAGACGAAAGCTATGTATTGTTTATTCGAAAAGGCTGCGGTAAAAGCAGAACCATACAAATAGTGTGATAAGCAAGAGATGGGACTATTTGACATGTCCCCCTCCACGGGCGAGCTGCGGGATGGTATGTAAGACAGGTATTTAGCTCGTTATAGAGACCACCTTGACATTCGACGTAGCTTTCTGCCTCCCTGGCTGTTGCATCGTGTGTTCGGCGATTGTTCTGCCGGACAGGCCTTCCGTAGGGTGGAGTCCTGAAAGTAAGAAAAAGAATGACAAAATCGGGAGCCCCTAGTGCGGTTGAGCCGCATTTTGGGCATACCATGGTCGTGCCCCTCCCCTATGCCCATGGTATTTCCAGAGCGTAGTTATGTACGCGTAGTACTGGTTTCGCAGTTTCACGAGGGCTGGGGTTGGAGCCGCATTGCTACGCTTTGCTCGGGAACGTGCCAAGCGGTCTTGTTGTAGGTTACTCCGGGCGCGCTTGACGGTGTCCGGACGTTTAATAGCCAGACTGGAGAATTGCCTTGAGAGGCTGGTTTGTACTTCTGCCGCTAGGGCCGCCGTATGTTCCTCCGTTCGAAGAGAGCGTTCAGTGTTTCCACTGACCATAATGACTCCTCGAGGGCCTAGCATCTTGAGCTTGAGGTATGCGTAGTGCGGCACCGCATTGAACTTTGCAAATGCGGTTCGTCCGAGCAGTGCGTGATAGCCACTGTGGAACAAGACTATGTCGAAGATTAACTCCTCGCTTCAGAAATTATCCGGGGATCCGAAGACCACCTCAATTGTAACCGAGCCTGTACAGTTGGCCTCTACACCTGGTATGACGCCTTTAAAGGTCGTCTTAGTGGGTTTAATCCTTGAGGGATCTATGCCCATTTTTTGCACTTTATCCTGATAAAGCAGGTTCAGGCTGCTGCTGCCGTCCATAAGGACTCTAGTGAGGTGAAATCCGTCAATGATTGGGTCTAGAACCAGTGTGGCGAATCCGCCATGGCGGATGCTAGTGGGGTGGTCCCTTCGATCAAAAGTGATCGGGCAGGAGGACCATGGGTTGAACTTTGGGGCGACTGGCTCCAACGCATATACGTCCCTGAGTGCATGCTTCCGCTCCCTTTTGGGGATGTGGGTTGCGTATATCATGTTCACCGTCCGCACTTGTGGGGGGAAGCCCTACTGTCCTCTATTGTTCGGTGGCCGGGGCTCCTCCTCGTCATCGCTATGCATCCCCTTGTCTCTGTTTTTGGCACTTAACTTGCCTGCCTGCTTGAACACCCAACAATCCCTGTTGGTGTGATTGGCTGGTTTTTCGGGGGTGTCGTGTATCTGGCACGAGCGGTCGAGTATTCGGTCCAAACTGGAAGGGCCCGGAGTGTTTCTTTTAAATGGCTTTTTCCACGACCGGTTTAGAGCCTCGAACCGCATTAATCGCCAGATCTCAAGATTGTCGCCAAGCACGCGGCGCTTTGTGCTTGTTGCGACGCGCGACCGCCATTGCTGCCCTTGGTATCCGAATTACTGTGGCTCTTGGTCATGTTATTACTACGAGCTAGCTAGCTGTCTTCTCCCGCAAAAGCGGTCATGAGTGTTGTGAGGGCTGCCATGGATTTCGGCTTTTCCTGTTCTAGGTGCCGGGCAAGCCACTCGTCACGGATGTTATGTTTGAAGGCTGCAAGGGCCTCTGCGTCCGGACAGTCGACTATTTGATTTTTCTTGGTTAGGAACCGTGTCCAGAATTGTTTGGCCGATTCCTCTGGCTGCTGAATTTTGTGGCTTAGGTCATCAGCGTCTGGTGGTCGCACATAGGTGCCCTGGAAATTGTCGAGGAATGCAGCTTCCAGGTCCTCCCAACAACCAATTGATTCTGCTGGCAAGCTGTTAAGCCAATGCCGAGCTGGTCCTTTAAGCTTGAGTGGGAGGTATTTGATGGCGTGTAGATCATCACCGTGGGCCATGTGGATATGAAGGAGATAATCCTCGATCCATACCGCATGATCTGTTGTGCCATCGTATGATTCGATGTTTACGGGTTTGAAACTCTCGAGGATTTGATGATCCATTACTTCATCTGTGAAGCATAGTGGGTGTGCGGCGCCTCTGTACTGGGCTATATCACGACGTAGCTCAAACGAGCTTTGTCTACTTTGTTCGGCCCGGCCGGATTTACCATATCCGTCATGACGGTTATCGTCACATGTCGTGGGGCGCCCACGCGATCCATAGATCGATCTTGTTTGCCTTTCCTTATCCTCCAATATATCTCACAGGTCTGGCGCATTTCCCCGTGCCTTGGTATTCTTTGAGCGACGCCGGGGTGCGGCTTGGTGGAGGGCCGAGAGGCTTCTCTATCGCGGCCACGAGGTGGCCGGTAGGCCGCATCATGCGCTAGTGATGTAGGTCCAGGTGCTTCCTCCTCTAATCGGGGTAGCAGCCTGCGTTTTGGGCAACTCTTGGAGGGGCGTTCGAGTTTGCACTCTTCGGCCGCAAGGACTTCAGTACATCTGTCGGCTAGCAAGCCTTGGTCAGCTCTAAGCTATTGCTGTTTTTTCTTGAGGCTGCTCGCCGTGGCCATAAGCCTGCGTTTGATACACTCTTGTTCGACGGGATCCTCAGGCACGACAAATTCGTCGTCGTCGGGGCTTGCCTCGTCTTCGGAGGGAGGCATGTAATTATCGTCCTCTACCTCTTTGTCTGCCGCTCTCTCATGAGGGCTGGTTTCTCCATCCTCCTGCGCTGAATCCTGCTGGAGGGGGTTGTCTTTGGCACTGTCTGGGGTGTTATTGTCTCCCGTGCTGGTTTTTGCTTTGGCAGGATTTAGAGCGGCGCCGCTGACGCCGGCGCTTAGGCTGCTTCTTAGAGGGGTCATCCTCCGTTGTTCCATCGTCGTTCCATTCTTTTGGGGTGTCCACCGTGTATATGTCATACGACGAGGTGGCCTTCCAGTGCCCTATAGGCGCTGGTTCTTGGTCGTCTCGTGCATCGGCGTCCATACCGTCGATGTCATCGGAGTCGAAGTCGAGCATGTCGGTTAAATCATCGACAGTGGCTATGAAGTGGGTGGTGGGTGGGCTTTGAATTTCTTCGTCGTCCGCATCCCAACCTTGCTGACCATAGTCCGGCCATGGCTCTCCTTATAAAGAGAGAGACTTTAGTGAATTCAGAATGTCGCCGAAGGGCGAGTGCTGAAAGATGTCCGCGGCGGCAAACTCCATGATCGGCGCACAATCGGATTCGATTGGCAGGGGCGCGGAAGGTTGAGAGTACGGAGAGGAGTCTGGCACCTTGGAGTCATGAGCTTCGCAAAGGACAAGGCTGGTATTCGGCTCGACCACCATAGAGATTGCAGCCCCCGAGGCGGTGTCCAGCCACCCGTCCTCGACATGCGCGATGGCGGCTCGAAGCTAAGGGTCGGAGCGACATCGTGCGCCTCCAAGGGCTTGTTTACGGCAGAGCTAGATCATGCGCGATCATGACAAGCAGCAAGGCTCGGTTTGTGGCTCGAACCCGTCAAGATCAAGTCTCGCGACGCTACCGTAGTTCAAAGTTCCAAATCTGACCGATGGCTGGGGGCGATTTCAATCTGCTCCAGATGGCTGCTTAATTGCCCGCAGCAGTAAAGCCGCCAAATTGAAGATCTGTCCGGGAGAAAAGTCTCACCCGACCGCATCGTTGTTGATGATCGGAGGAGCCATCGGGCCTAAAGATGACGCATACGAGGAACTCTCAATGAAAGCACCAATGTCGGTGTCAAAATGGCGGATCTCGGTAGGGGGTCCCGAATTGTGCGCCTAGGCGGATGGTAACAGGAGACAAGGGACACGACGCTTTTACCTGTGTTCGGGCCCTCTCGATGCGTGTAAAACCCTACTCCCGCTTGATTAATATTGATGATATGGATAGTACAAGAGTAGATCTACCACGAGATCAGAGAGGCTAAACCCTAGAGGCTAGCCTATGGTATGATTGTTGTTCGTCCTACGAACTAAAACCCTCTGGTTTATATAGACACCGGAGGGGGTTAGGGTTACATAGAGTCGGTTACAAATGGGAGGAGATCTACATATCCGTATCGCCAAGCTTGCCTTCCACGCCAAGGAAAGTCCCATCCGGACATGGGACGAAGTTTTCAATCTTGTATGTTCATAGTCCAGGAGTCCGACCAAAGGTTATAGTCCGGCCATCCGGACACCCCCTAATCCAGGACTCCCTCAGGAAGCGTTATGACAAAGCGGTTGATGTAGTCGTACGTCTTCACGATCGACCGATCCTAGTACCGAACGTACGGCACCTCCGCGATATGCACACGTTCATCTCGGTGACGTCCCACGAACTCACGATCCAGTAGAGCTTCGAGGGAGAGTTCCGTTAGCACGACGGTGTGATGATGGTATGATGAAGTTACCGACCCAGGGCTTCGCCTAAGCACCGCTACGATATGACCAAGGTGGAATATGGTGGAGGGGGCACCGCAGACGGCTTGGAACAATCAACTTGTGTGTCCTAGGGTGGCCCCGCCCCCGTATATAAAGGAGCAAGGCGGGAGGCCGGCCGGCCTTGGTGCGCCCCAAGGAGAGGAGGAATCCTCCTCCTAGTAGGAGTAGGATTCATCCTTTCCTAGTCCTACTAGGAAGGGGGAAGGGGGAAGGAAGGAGAAGGAGAGGGAGAGGGAAAGAGGGGTTGCGCCCCCCTCCCCTAGTCCAATTCGGACTCCCCGAGGGAGGGGGTGCGCCACCTCCTCGGCAGCTGCCCTCTCTCTCCACTAAGGCCCACTAAGGCCCAATAATTCCTCGGGGGGTTTCGATAACCCATCCGGCACTCCAGTTTTCTACGAAATCATCCGGAACACTTCCGATGTCCGAATATAGCTGTCCAATATATCAATCTTTATGTCTCGACCATTTCGAGACTCCTAGTCATGTCCGTGATCATATCCAGGAGTCTGAACTATCTTCGGTACATCAAAACACATAAACTCATATTATCGATCGTCACCGAACATTAAGCGTGCGGACCCTAGAGGTTTGAGAACTATGTAGACATGACTGTCGGTGTCAAAACCGGCGGATCTCGGGTAGGGGGTCCCGAACTGTGCGTCTAGGCGGATGGTAACAGGAGACAAGGGACACGATGTTTTTACCCAGGTTCGGGCCTCTCGATGGAGGTAAAACCCTACTCCTGCTTGATTAATATTGATGATATGGGTAGTACAAGAGTAGATCTACCACAAGATCAGAAAGGCTAAACCCTAGAAGCTAGCCTATGGTATGATTGTTGTTCGTCCTACGGACTAAAACCCTCTAGTTTATATAGACACCGGAGAGGGTTACGGTTACACAGAGTCGGTTACAATGGAAGGAGATCTACATATCCGTATCGCTAAGCTTGCCTTCCACGCCAAGGAAAGTCCCATCCGGACACGGGACGAAGTCTTCAATCTTGTGTCTTCATAGTCCAGGAGTCTGGCCGAAGGTTATAGTTCGGTTATCCGGACACCCCTAATCCGGACTCCTCAAGAGTCCTTAACTAGGCTTCAATGACGATGAGTCCGGCGCGCAGATTTTGTCTTCGGCATTGCAAGGCGGGTTCTTCTCCAACTTCTGTGTACCTGTTGAACAGTGTCCGGCTTTTCATGAATATTGCGCTCCTTGGCTTCCGCGCCCAATAATGGCCGTCCTCCACGTGTCAAACGAATGTGAAAAGCCAGGGTGTTTTTAGTTTTACCCCCCTAGCTGCGCAAATAAGCTGCCTTGTAAAAGAGACGAGGATTAAGATCCGAATCACACCATCTCCCCTTCGTGAGCATTCATCGGAGCGCATCTGACATAAACCCATTCGATCATGGCCAGTCGACACAACTCCTCCTCTCGCCCTACCAGCCCTCAGTCTGGAGATTGGGAGAGATGTTCCGTCCCACACAGCGAGCTAGTGACGCTCCAAACCAAGGGATTTCTTCCCCCAGCCTTCATGGTTCCGGTTCGAGCCGGACTCGCCACCTACAATGGCGGAAAGCAGGTGAAGAGCGTCCCCAATCCCTCCAAAGGAGAGCGGATATGCCTTGTCCCTTACTTAATAAGAGGGCTCGGATTTCCAATTCATCCGTTTCTCCGGGGGCTCCTTGAGTTCTACGGCCTCCAGCTGCACAACCTTACGCCTGCCTCCATATTGCATACCGCGGGCTTCGTAGCCCTTTGCGAGCTGTTCTTGGGCGTCGAGGCTCACTTTGCACTGTGGAAGAAGCTGTTCTGCCTTGTGCCCCGTTCTCAGGAGGGGTCGATATATCAAGTGGGCGGAGCCGAACTATGGCGCATTGCCGGGACCAGATATCTATTCGGAACCCCAAAGAAGGCATCCGAGGACTGGCCTTCAGAATGGTTTTATATAGAAGATGTCCCCCTGCCGGACCCTGTGCGGATCGGCCTTCCTGAGTTCAATAATGCTCCTTTGAAGAAGCGCCTAAGCTGGCGCCCACGGAGCCCTCAGAAGGAAAATGACAGGGACGTCCTTTACCTGACGAGCCGGATAAGATTACTAGCTCATTCCGGACTGGCCATGATCGGGGTCATGGCCACATGCATCATGCAGGGGGTGCAGCCGCTTCAGTATAGGGGCCGCCCCATGTGGGACTTCAATGGGGAGGATGATGCCACCCGCTGCAGCCGTAAGGGGCCGGGATCAGTTGCTGCTCCGACGAAGGCCTTGTCCGCATTATACAAGGGAGAAGAGGAGGATTTCCTCCACGTCAATCCACAGGGCGGATTTTCTATGTACGATCCTCCAAGATGGGTAAGCGGACACTTCTTTATGCCCATCCGTTCCATATTCCCGTAGTTAGGTACATTATTCTGTGATTTTGACGCAGGAATTGCACTGGGCTATAAAGGATATAAACAGCCCTCCTCCACAACCCGAGGATCCGAAAAGGTCCCTCGATCCGGCCTCCCAAGAGGATCCGGACATATCCGTGGAGCTGATTGGTGGGGTATTTTACCAACTGAGCATCGACAATGCCTTGGTCGCCATTACGGCCGATTACCCAAGAATATTTCCAGCCTCACAGGTAACTGAGACCGAAGTCCCAATACTTTGAAAATGATCCACCTGTGCTTATCTTTGATCATTGTATATTAATGGTGTTTTGCAGGGGGAGCCCTTGAGGCGGAAGGCCGAGCCTGCGGTGGCTAACCAACAAGGGGCAGCAAGGCCCAGCAGGCTGAAAAGAAGTGCGGTCTGGATTGAGACGCCGGTGCCACGGTATGGCATGCCGCCTTATTCCCAGGTTTTATTCTCGGAAGGTATACTAACGCTCGTGCTCTCTTCAGGAAAAAGAGCGCTCGCCGGACTATATCCGGAGAGGCTGCCAATCGAGCCTCCACCAGCCAGGCTCCAAAGCTAGGTCCAGAGGCGGAGGCGAACACGAGGCGTGCATCGGACACTCCTCCGACAAAGGATGCCGACGGACTATCTGCCACCAATTCTGAGGTGGAGAGTGCCATGAATCACAGGCGTCACCGGACTGTTCTTCGTGACGCATGTTTCTCCCAAGAGGCATTGGATGCCTTCAATTCGGGAGATGCGCACCTCCGTGCTGCTCAAAATGGTCTAGCCAGAGCAACGGAGCAGTATGTGAAAGATATACGGGTGAGAAAAATTTGATGGTTATGTATAACAGTAGCCCCCGAGACTTGAAATAGTTAGAATAACTGACTTAAGGATCGTTTATTATGCAGAATCTTATAAAAAGAATACCCAACTGTCCCAGGAGCTGGAAGAGTGCAAAGCCCAACTTGAGGTCGCACTAGCCGCTGCAGGGGAGGCCAAGGAGACCCCCTCTCTTAATATACGCTTTGAAAGATAAGTATGTTGTGAAGTGCGGCGTATGTGTAAATCTAACAATATCATTACAGATGGCGCCGGAGTAGATCCGGACAAGCAACAACTCTTGCGCCGGTTAAAAGCCGGGGAGAGCGTGCTTACGAGGGTGAGGCAGGAGAAGAATAATCTCCAAGATGCCAACACCCAGCTGGGAGAGGAACTCAAAGATGTTCGTGCCCAACTGGCGGACTTCGTGAAGGAGAATCGACGGCTTCGATGCGGCATTTTTAGTAAGTGCTTGAACGAACTTTGAAAAAGAGTTCGGCGAAGAAGTTGACTAACAGAGTTATGTCTGTAGGTATGCTCACAGATCGTCCTGTAGAGGAAATGCCCGGTTCTATGGGTGACCTTCTTCCCGAAGTTTACAACCGCATTTAACGAAGTTCGGCAGGTGATGAACGGCGTCGCCCAGGCCTTGTGGCCATCTGTCTCCCTGCCCGAAGGCCTTGGAGAGCTTGCAAAGAGGCTTAAGGGAGCGCAGCGGCGCGTCCGATTATGGAAGGGATCGGCCTGCCGTCAAGGCGCCAGTGAGGCTTGGGCCATGGTGAAGATGCGGTACACGAAGGCTGACCCAAACCACACGGCCGAGGTTGGACCTATGGGGCCCGATGGGAAGGAGATCCCTGTGAGCTTAGTGTACGGCCAAGTAGAATTGGCCGCAAAGTATTCCCAACAGGACTGTAAACTAGATAGCCTATTAGATGGTATTGAGGAGGAATACACCCAGTCAATTTGACTATGTAATTTAAGATGACATGTAAAAATGCCTTCTAGCCGGATTGTAGATCGTTTGTCATGGCAGACCTTTTCGCTTCAAACTCGGGACCCTATAGTCCGGAGTGTGTCCGAATACCATCATGGTTATGTAAGAACCGGGGTATGCGTGGAGACCAGGCGTAGGGGTCATTAGTGCTTTAACAGACAAGTGCCCAACTAGTTATGTTATATTACATGGTTAGTAAGAAACTTCCAGGGAGAATAGTTCCGTTAGGGGTTCCTTTCCCTGGGAGGCATGCCTTAAAGTGCATGTCCGGACTGCGAAAAAAAGCAAAAAAGCATCTGGGGGCGGATAAATAAATAAGTGAGAAATCCTCTTTAGTTCACCGACCGAATATTCCCTTAAGAACGCTAGCTTTCGGCTTCACCCAGTCTGAGGTACACATTCGGCTGACCCGGCGGTAACAATTGCAGAGGTGCTCCCTTTACAACCTAGCCGAACAATTGGGAATGTAGGGGTAAGCACAGGAGCCAGGCAACCCAGCTTGGCGGAAACTTAAGTCATATCTATGCATATAATGGTGAATAAAAGGTACATGCAGAAGCATTACGCATGTGTTAGGCATAAAGCCCGTAAACTAAGCTTCTGTTAAAGAAGCCCCCAGGTATAATGAGCGTGGATAGCGCGTCAAGTGTGTGCGAACAATGCGTGAACAAGCCTTTAAAGGTTGTAAGAGAAAAAGAGGGAGAAAGAGAGAAATATAAGACAATAATGTGTAAAAAATAGACAGAGGAAGGAGACGAACTCAGAATCCGGCGCTATGCGTAGAATCTTCGGAGACGGGCTGCGTTCCATGGGTTCGGCTTGAGTCGGTTATCTGATGCATCTCGTAGACGGTACGCTCCACCGGTCAGGACTTGGTAGATAATAAAGGGACCTTCCCATTTGGGCTTGAGTTTGTCCTTTTTCTTGTCCGACATGCATAGAACTAATTCGCCAACATTGTAAGTTTTGGCCCGTACTTCTTGCTTTGATATCTTCGAGCCTGCTGTTGATAGAATGCGGAACGGGCTTTGGCCATGTCACGCTCCTCCTCCAAGGCGTCCAAACTGTCCTGCCGATCGAGCTCGGCTTCTCTTTCTTCATACATGCGCACGTGAGGTGAGTCATGAATTATGTCGTAGGGCAGAACTGCCTCTGCGCCGTATACCATAAAGAATGGTGTGAATCCGGTGGTGCGATTCGGCGTGGTACGCAGCCCCTAGAGTACGGAATCGAGATCCTCTACCCAGTGCATGTTAGATTCCTTGAGGGACCACACTAATCTGGGTTTGATGCCGCTCATGATTAGAGCATTTGCTCGTTCGAATTGACCGTTAGTTTGAGGGTGATAGAGTAAAGCATAGTCGAGCTTGATGCCCATGTTTTTGCACCAGAGTTTGACCTCGTCGGCCGTGAAGTTCGTGCCATTATCAGTGATGATGCTATGGGGACGCCAGAACGTGTACGACCCCGATATGAAGTCTATCACGTCCGGATTCGCCGCCTTAATGTGCTTGGCATCTATCCATTTGGTGAACTTATCCACCATGACCAAGAGGTATTTTTGCTTGTGGGTTCCTCCTTTAAGGGGTCCAACCATGTCAAGCCCCTGCACTGCCAAGGGCTGTGATGGGTATAGTTTGAGGCGGTGGGTGGCATGTGGCTTTGATTAGCAAAGAGTTGGCAACCGACGCATAGTTGGACCAAGTCCTGAGCATCTGCCCGGGCCGTCGGCCAATAGAATCCTGTATGGAAGGCCTTGCTTACCAGGGCCCGGGCTGCGGCGTGGTGCCCGCTGAGTCCGGCATTAATTTCGGCCAGAAGATTTCGCCCTTCCTCTTCGGAGATACACCTTTGAAGGACTCCGGTGGTGCTTTTCTTATAAAGCTCTCCCCCATGGACTTTATAGGCTTTAGATCGCCGCACTATGCCGCGTGCCACATTTTGGTCCTCGGGAAGTTCCTGCCTAGTTAGGTAGGCTAGGAATGGTTCCATCCACGGGGCAATGACTACCATTATTACGTGGGCTGAAGATGTTACTTCGTTGGCAGAGCCTCCAATTGTGTCAGAATGTTCGGTGTCGGGCAGTGCTGTTGGGTCCGGGCTGCTATTTCCGGACTCCCCTTCCCATGATACGGATAGCTTGAACAGCCTCTCTAAGAAGATATTGGGGGGGACGGCATCGCGCTTTGCGCCAATGCGTGCCAGGATGTCTGCTGCCTGATTGTTTTCCCCGGCTATATGGTGAAATTCGAGCCCGTCGAACCGAGCTGACATTTTTAGGACAGCATTGCTATAAGCTGCCATTTTCGGATCCTTGGCATCAAAGTCTTCATTTATTTGGGATATCGCGAGGTTCGAGTCCCCGCGCACCTCTAGGCGTTGAATGCCCATGGATACTGCCATCCGGAGACCATGTATTGGAGTCCGTATATATTATCTGGAGTACGTATTGAACTGTATCTCCTATTGGGGACGTCAAAACGACACCAGCCCCCAGACCAGCCAACATTTTGGAGCCGTCGAAGTGCATGATCCAGTTGGAATATATGCCATACTCTTTAGGGAGTTCGGCTTCAGTCCATTCGGTGACGAAGTCGGCCAAAACTTGCGACTTAATTGCTCGTCGTGGCTTATAGGTTATGTCGAACGGGAGGAGCTCAATGGCCCATTTGGCAATCCGGTCCGTCGTGTCGCGGTTGTTTATAATGTCATTAAGAGGTACTTCGGAGGCTACTTTCAAGAGTGTTCGATAACAGTAGCCACATCGTCCCTGTTCACCGTGGAGCATAGCGTAGTCAGTTCGTGGGCTGCTAGGGCTTCGGATAGTGCCTCAAGGGCTAGTGCGGCCGTCTTATTTTCAGCTCGGAGTGCTATGTCTAGGTCACTAGCAAGAGTGATGATTCCGTTGGCCCCGGGCATTTTGAGCTTCATGTACCCGTAATGGGGTATAGCTTGAAAAATTGTGAATGCCTCTCGCCCTAATAGAGCGTGGTATCCGCTGCTGAACGGGGCCACTTGGAATGTGACCTCTTTGGACCTGTAATTATCCGGCGTGCCGAACACCACATCCAGTGTGATTTTACCTGTGCAGCTCGCTTCCCGACTGGGGATTATTCCTCTAAAGGTTGTGCTGCTTCGCTCAATGCGGCTCTAGTCTATTTCCATTTTTCGAAGGGTTTCCTCATAAATGAGGTTCAATCCGCTGCCACCGTCCATGAGTACCTTGGTAAGGTGAAAGCCGTCCACTATTGGACTGAGGACCAATGCTGCTGGTGCTCGGGCTGTTCAGAATTTAGGTTCATCACTGGCATTAAAGGTAATAGCCGTGTCACTCCATGGATTTATTGGTTCTACTTGGTAGACTTCGGCGAGGCTGCGGAGTGTTCATTTTTGCATATTGTTTGATGTGAAAGTCTCGAAGACTGTTAATACCATACTGGTATCCTTGGGCTAGTGCTCTGTGGAAGCTGGGGTTAGAAGCTCCTCGCCGCTTTTGGCCACCTGCCAGACTATCCAACATGCTCTAAGGCTATGAGTTGGTGTAGCGCCCTCTGTGTTATGAATTTTACAGGGTCCGTTGAGCCACCCCTCCAGTACGGTTCCATGCCCCGTGGTTTTTTTTTGTTTTTTGGTGTTTAACCCGGGTGATTGGCGATAATGCACCCTTTTGTTTCGGACTGGGTTTGTATTCGGGGCCGGATTGTCCCAAAATCTTACTTCGGTTTTCTAGGTGGTTTCCATCGCACAGTACTTTCGTACTATGGACGCCAAGTCAGGAAAGCGTGTAATTTCACGGCGACTTATGGCGTTGAGGATTCCCATGTCCGTGCAATTATTGCAGAAGAATGAAATTGCGTCTTCCTCGCGGCAGTCCTTTATCCTGTTCATAACCAGGAGGAATCTGGCCCAGTAATGATGTACTGTTTCTTCAGGCTCTTGCCTAATATTGGATAGATCGCCTATGTTCGGGTGGGTGGGTGGAATTAGATCTGAAACCCCACCCAATCTGAGGCTCAAGGGCCAAGGAGTTTCCAAACTCGGAAGCTTGGATTCTTGGATGTTATCCACTGAATCTAGCCCGTTGCCTGACTCTAAGTTCAGGTCTTGAGTGACGTCCTCCCCTCCGCGGGTATCCGGCTTGGAGGGATTGGGAATCCGGACATAGTTAGTCCTTAAGATAGATGAGGGGTCGCTGCGTTGTTCCTCCACCACATCAATGTGATGGGTGACCTGGGGAGAGTTAATCTCTCTCAGATCAGGTTTAGACCTGATCCGATCGTAGTCTGTGGCGACTCCCAGGGCGGCGATGCGATCCAAGAGCTCGTTTAAAGAAGAGAGCTCCATCGGATCTAACTGCTCGGTGAGTTCCGAGTTGACGTGAAGATTGCTTTTGATGACCCGAGAAGTCATCGTCGGCGCGGCGGCCGAACAGGCGGTCATAAGAAAACCGCCTAGCCGGAGAGTTTGGTCGATATCCAAAGCCCCTTTAGCAACAGAGCCGTCTTTAAAGACGGGATGAGGCATCCTTCCTGATGGCGACAGCACAGCGGAACTCTCAATGAAAGCACCAATGTCGGTGTCAAAATCGGCGGATCTCGGGTAGGGGGTCCGAACTGTGCGTCTAGGCAGATGGTAACAAGAGACAAGGGACACGATGTTTTTACCAAGGTTCAGGCCCTCTCGATGGAGGTAAAACCCTACTCCTGCTTGATTAATATTGATGATGATATGGGTTGTACAAGAGTAGATCTACCACGTATGGTATGATTGTTGTTCGCCTACGGACTAAAACCCTCCGGTTTATATAGACATCGGAGAGGGTTAGGGTTACACAGAGTCAGTTACAATTGAAGGAGATCTACATATCCGTATCGCCAAGCTTGCCTTCCACGCCAAGGAAAGTCCCATCCGGACACGGAAAGAAGTCTTCAATCTTGTATCTTCATAGTCCAGGAGTCCGGCTGAAGGTTATAGTTTGGCTATCCGGACACCCCCTAATCCGGGACTCCCTCAATGACCGAGACTCATCTCCGATCAATAACCAATAGCAGAACCTAGATGCTCATATTGGTTCCTACATATTCTACGAAGATCTTTATCGGTCAAACCGCATAACAACATACGTTGTTCCCTTTGTCATCGGTATGTTACTTGCCCGAGATTCGATCATCGGTATCTCAATACCTAGTTCAATCTCGTTACCAGCAAGTCTCTTTACTCGTTCCGTAATACATCATCCCGCAACTAACTCATTAGTTGCATTGCTTGCAAGGCTTATAGTGATGTGCATTACCGAGAGGGCCCAGAGATACCTCTCAGACAATCGGAGTGACAAATCCTAATCTTGATCTATGCAAACTTAACAAGTACCATCGGAGACACCTGTAGAGCACCTTTATAATCACCCAGTTACATTGTGGCGTTTGGTAGCACACAAAGTGTTCCTCCGGTACTCGGGAGTTGCATAATCTCATAGTCATAGGAACATAAGTCATGAAGAAAGCAATAGCAATATACTAAACGATCAAATGCTAAGCTAACGGAATGGGTCAAGTAAATCACGTCATTCTCTAATGATGTGATTCCGTTAATCAAATGACGACTCATGTCTATGGTTAGGAAACTTAACCATCTTTGATTCAATGAGCTAGTCAAGTAGAGGCATACTAGTGACACTCTGTTTGTCTATGTATTCACACATGTACTAAGTTTCCGGTTAATACAATTCTAGCATGAATAATAAACATTTATCATGATATAATGAAATATAAATAACAATTTTATTATTGCCTCTAGGGCATATTTCCTTCATTCCGGCAGCTGGAAATCTGGACCTGGAAAAGCTACGTCAGGCCACCTATTCTGCAAACCTCCAAATGAGCTGAAACTTCACAAGGAATTTTTATGGAATAAATAAGAAATGCTGGAGCAAATAACAACCAGAGGGGGCCACCTGGTGAGAACAAGACACCAGGGCGCGCCTGGCCCCAGAGACGCGCCCTGGTGAGTTATGCTCAGCCCAGCCCACCTCCGGTGCCCATCTTCTGTTATATAATTCATTTTGACCTAGAAAAAAAATAAGGGGAGGACTTTCGGGATGGAGCGCCGCCGTCTCGAGGCGGAACTTGGGCAGGGGCACTTTTGCCCTCTGGCGAAGCGATTCTGCTGGGGGAACTTCGCTCCCGGAGGGGAAATCTTTGTCATCATCATCACCAACAACTCTCCCATCTTGGGGAGGGCAATCTCCATCAACATATTCAACAACACCATCTCCTCTCAAACCCTAGTTCATCTCTTCTATTCTATCTTCATACCAGAACTATAGATTGGTGCTTGTGGGTGACTAGTAGTGTTGATTACATCTTGTAGTTGATTACTATATGGTTTATTTGGTGGAAGATTATATGTTCAGATCCAATATGCTATTTAATACCCCTCTAATCTTGAGCATGTTTATCACTTGTAAGTAGTTACTTTTGTTCTTGAGGACACGGGAGAAATCTTGTTGCAAGTGGTCATGTGAACTTGATATGTGTTCGATATTTTGATAGTATGTATGTTGTGATTCCCTTAGTGGTGTCATGTGAAACGTCGACTACATGACACTTCACCATATTTGGGCCTAAGGGAATGCATTTTGGAGTAGTAATTAGATGATGGGTTGCGAGAGTGACAGAAGCTTAAACCCTATTTTATGCGCTATCCCGTAAGGGACCGATTGGATCCAAAAGTTTAATGCTATGGTTAGAATTTATTCTTAATACTTTTCTCGTAGTTGTGGATGCTTGCGAGGGGGTTAATCATAAGTAGGAGGTTCGTTCAAGTACGCACAACACCTAAGCATCAGTCCACCCACATATCAAATTATCAAAGTAGCGAACACGAATCGAACCAACATGATGAAAGTGACTAGATAAAATTCCCGTGTACCCTCAAGAATGCTTTGCTTATTATAAGAGACCGTTTTGGCCCTTTGCCTCAAAAGGATTGGGCTACCTTGCTGCACTTTTGTTACTATTATCATTGCTTGCTCGTTACAAATTATCTTGCTATCAAACTACTCTGTTACTTACAATTCCAACACTTGTAGACAGTACCTTGTTGAAAACCACTTGTCATTTCCTTCTACTCCTCATTGGGTTCAACACTCTTACTCATCGAAAAGGCTACAATTGATCCCATATACTTGTGGGTCATCAAGGCTATTTTCTGGCGCCGTTGCCGGGGAGTGAAGCGCTCTTGGTAAGGAAAAAATATTACTACATGCTGAAATTTATTGTCACTTGTTACTATGGAAAACAATCCTTTGAGGGGTTTGTTCGTGGTATCTTCACCTCGACAGGAACCACAATTAGTCACCCCTCAACCTACTACACCTACTGAAAATATTGAATATGAAATTCCTTCTGGTATGATAGAACAACTGCTAGCTAATCCTTATGCAGGAGATGGAACAGACCATCCTGATATGCACTTGATATATGTGGAAGAAATTTGTGGATTGTTTAAGCTTGTGGGTTTACACGGAGATGAAGTTAAGAAGAAGGTTTTCCCTTTATCTTTGAAGGGAAAAGCATTGGCATGGCATAGGCTATGCGATGATATTGAATCTTGGAACTGGAATTGATTGAAATTGGAGTTTCATCAAAAAATTATCCTATGCATCTAGTTCATCGTGATTAGAATTATATATAATTTTTGGCCTCGTGAAGGAGAAAGTATCACTCTAGCTTGGGGGAGGCTTAAGTCATTGTTATACTCATGCCCCAATCTTGAGCTCTCAAGAGAAATTATTATCCAGAATTTTATGCTCAGCTTTCTCATAATGATCGATCCATGCTTGATACTTCTTGTGTTGATTGTTTTATGAAGAAGACTATTGAATTCCGGTGGGATCTCTTAGAAAGAATTAAACAGAACTCTGAAGATTGGGAACTCGACGAAGGTAAAGAGTCAGGTATTAAGCTTAAGTATGATTGTGTTAAATCTTTTATGAATATCGATGCCTTTCAAAACACTACAAAAAAAACACTTCCGTGATGATACTTGTTTGTCACAGTAGGTCGCGTTTTTTGTCAAGCATGTACATCCATGACAAATTTATGACAGAATCAAGATAGTCATACCTGTGCTATCGTAGAAGTGTTCCATGACATTACCAAAATTATCATCACGGAAGTGTCCACTTCCATGACGATAAATCGCGTCCACGTAAGTGCTTTTCGTCAAGGGTGACCGACACGTGGCATCCACCGTAACGGAATGCCGTTAAGCTATCGGGTCGGATTTTGGATCCGATAACCCGTTAACAGCCCCGACCAATTGGAAATTTCCACGTGTAAAATTCTAATTGGCCGTCAGTGGGCCATATGTCGCCCGTCCATTAGAGGAGACATGCCTATGGTACGTCGACACGTGGCTGGGCCCAACAGAGGCCCATATAGGTTAAAAAGGCTGGCCCAGTCAAAGGCCCGTAGAACTTAATCAGGTACTAGTGGGCCAGCCCAATAACGGCCTACTTAATAAAGGCCCATTTACAGCCCGAAACCAGATCTGGCCCATTAATTGTTCGCCCAATATTTGGGCCCATTTACGGCCCGAAGCCAGATCTGGCCCGTTAATTGTTTGCCGAATATTCGGGCCCAACTACAGCCCAGTGACTTTCGGCCTGTTAGAGGCCTCGATGTAGACATGGGCCCATTTCAGCCGGTGTGACTTTCGCCCGAATGGCCCTTGTCGCCCATGGGCCATATATGGTCCGATGGGACATCGGGCCCACTAACGGCTCGTGCTAAAGGTGGCAACAGTTAAGACCAACGTGACTTTGGGCCTATTAAAGGCCTGTCGCGTAATTCGCCCGCTGATGCTCAGATTAAGCTTTCGCCTCTTAAAGGCCCATGATATCGATGAGGCCAACTAAGGCCCGAGATATGTTTCGGCCTGGTAACGGCCCGTGAGCTAACTGGGCCCATAACGGCCTGGTCTACATTTCGGCCTGCTGAAGGCCCGTCCACAACTAGTGAAAATTGAGGCCCAACATGCATTTTGGCCTGCTAAAGGCCCGTGGTTTCATCTCGGCTATAACAGGCCAGTGCAATATTCAGCCTGTTAATGGCCCAACGCTACCTCGGCCAAACTAAGCGTTGGGTCGACAAAAGGCCCAACTAAAATATAGGCCGGTGTAAGTTTGGGCCTGGCGCAATGTGTGAAGGCCCCAATCATTCGGGCCCAAGAAAGACGCAGGCAGGCCCAATTGTGGCCCGCTAAAAACCTGGCCCGTTATCGAATGTTTTGGCCCGGTCGACTACATCTGATTTTTTTTCAGATAGCGAATGATGGCAGTAAAGAAATTACGACATAGTAACTAAGAATAAACCTACACTATACAATAAAGGATTTAAGGTATATTACATCCACTGGGCATCGAAGTTCGCCACCAAGGATCATAAAGCGCAACGAAGAAGCAGATTACAAAAATGGGCACCATTGCAACAGAACAAAATAATATCGAACCGAGACCATTTCCAAGACAGTTCAAGAAAGGTTAGCCTTATGGGGAACTGCCAGCAAGTCTTGCTTGAGCAAGGCGTGAGACCGCCTAGCATGTCGGTCATAGCTTCCTGTGTAGCTGTTTAGCGATGAGGTTCTCATTGGTGTTCTCGCGCAATCTTTCTTAGAGATAGGACTTCAACTCGAAGTTGAGTTGCGTAATGCCTTTCGCTAGAACTTGGGACCAAGAAGTCGAACTGATTCAGACAACGAATTTTGTGAGCTTGTTTGACTATTAATCTCAAGTAACTTGAACACTGCATCAAGACAAGACTTTGTGGTTGTCTCTCTATCTTCAAGATGTTTTGCCTTCTTTGCTGCAATATATGTTGGGTTTGTCTCACAGCCTTCAGCAGACTTGTGCATGCCATCAGGCATATCACCCTGAAACAAAGCAGAGAGATGACATGTTTTGCATGTGTATAAACAAAGATCATAACTATTCTGTCAATTCTATCCAATTTCAAATTAGAAAATAAAGAGTAAGTTCAAAATATCAATAGCATAATTTGGCATTGTTCATAATGCGGGGAGCTTCACCACACTACTGGATTACCATGTCAACATAACAAGCATAGATGAAGGGCAAAGAAAATCATTGTATCTATTTTGGATAATGTGCATGGCATGTTGTTCATATCATCAACCACATCAGTAAGATAAAACAGGAGATGACAAGGTGCAAACGTGGGCTGCTTCACCACACATCGGATTATAGATCCACAAAACCAAGCATACATATAGGGAGTATTAAGTAATGTGCATGGTATGAATAAGAAATTTGGTTTTACAAGTAAAACTTAGAACTTACGGTTCTTACTTAACATGCATTTTGGTAGAAACAACAAACTAAACAGAAGAAACGATAGGGAGTATGAGCAAATTAAACAAAGCAGCTTGAGGATAAAGGCTTTAGAAGGACTGACTTACATTAACAATTAACACCGGCTTTATAATGCCCATCTCCATGTCAAGGGAAGGATAACTCAAGAATTTCAGCACGTAACCTTCTTCATTAGCATTGCTGTATTCTACATTTTGTAGAGAGTAATTATAGATATGATAATACCGAAGGGATAGAGGATAATGAAGATAAGATGCGATTGATGCTACATAATCAACTACCAATCCTCGAAGTACAAGCGTTACAGACAAAATGTACCGACAAGAGCAATGGGCTACACTTCAGACCGGTATTGTCTCATGTATTCTACTTGTTGGTAAGATTAAATATAGATCTGATATTTTTAGTAAATGGTGGGCGAGGGAGATAAGATGTAGAATGCTAAAATGAACTATCTTCTTCCCATAATACAAGAGTGTTTTGAACATCGTGTCTTGTATAAAACGCTCTTATATTATGGGACGGAGGGAGTAGATGTTAATGTAAGTACAAAGTGATAGACCACGTTCAGTCCTTACAATAGGACTGCAGAGCTAAACCTTTTCAAAAGCATTGGGTTGATTCTAAATTTGTGTAAGAGTCCATACGGATCTTATAATGTCCACCAAATGGGCGATTACGAGGCTAACATGTGTAGTGATGCTACATAATCAAACAACTATGAAAGTAAGTATGGTCATATAGGGCAAGAGGTACTCACAAGAGCAATGCAAAGGTACAAGATAGTTGCGAGATTCTCGTGGTCCCTTGAGAACTAATGTTCTTTCGCTAACAGCCAGACAAGTGAGACATTAAGGCAAATGCAGAAATGTAGTTCAAATTGTGATGTGATATCATAGACAGTACCTTATGCTGCAGCCGAGACCAATGTGTAACAAGATTATTCCGGTCACCGTCGGATAAATGTAGCACCGGAGACTTTACATAAATTTCGTTCAGAGGCTTGCCATTGAAGTGCGCTTGCCTCAGGTAGGAACGATACTTCGTCAACGAGTGCTTGAAAAGCGCAACCAACTCTTGCTCGTCATCACAATCCAGTTTGCTCCTCGCCTATTTAAAAGAATGAAATCTTGTGTCTTCTATCAGCAGAAACATATGCAGTAATGACCATGAATAACATTAGCACATTACTTACGCGTAAGTTGCGGAGGAAGACTGGAAATTGTTCTGTGTCTGCGGTATAATCTTTCCATGAAGGAAAGATGCGCACAAAGTTCCTAACAACAACATAAGCTTCGTCTTCTAAACTAGGAATAAATGGAACAGGGGTCCTATTTGATGCAATTGGGGCTCTCTCTGGTTCGAAAAGGGATTTGGCAACTGGATTTGGTGTACTCTTTGTCGAATGGGGTTTTGCGCCATACAAATTGGTGCTATGTCAACGGCATAATCATACTGTTTGTCAGAAGTTAGGGTCTGCTGAGTTGGGGCATCGAAATGACCAAAGGTAGTAGGGCTAGAGTCTGCTAGAGTTGGGGTATTTTGTGGGTCGTGATATTGCAACTACACCTAATGGGCTATTTGATTTATCAGTGCCACTACCTTTTCCAAATACTTTGCTTGTGCTCCTCCACGATCAGCAATCGCCTCTTCCTTTTGAACGCCCTCGATACACAAGAACAACATTTGAATGGATAAATATGGTATGATGACAGATGGAATATGTAATGAAAATGGATAGGCAGTATGATTCACATACACGATGTGTAAACTAAGCTAATGGCGTTCAACAAAGTAGAAGCAATGCAAAGCATCGGTTGCAAGATATGTGCGAGCAATGTAACCTTGGAAAGTTAGAGCAAGTACCTTGATGGGTGAATAAGATAGGGCATCTTCCTCCGACTCCTCCACTAGGGAGCTACATTGACTTAGGTCTCCTCTAGCTCGTAATCACCGTTAGGATCATATTCGAGCATGAATCAGAGGTGGAGAGCATTTGCATTGCATTGCATCCGACTTGATTTCAGTCCCTTAATGCCAAGTTTGACAGCCATGGCATTGTTCTCGCTTTTATTCTTTCCATGCGCAAGCTCATAATCATTATGATGTTGTTCGAATCTGAGATTCATGAAAACATAAAAAGTAGTCGATTATCTATGGAATGCATTATGGATTCAACTCGAGAGTGTCTCCCTATAAACCCCTCGTGATATGCAAAGTTCACCTCCCCAACCGTGCTTACTGCACCACACACGTAAATACAAACCCCTTATGTCTCTATAACAGCAGCACACATTTCAAAACTGAAGTAGGAACATTAGAATCATATGAAATTCAGATTTGAACAAATAAACTAAGCAATTATGAGTGGCGAATGTTTAGCTTCAAGGGTGGAGTGTTGGTAGTGAGACACAAAGCAAGTAGGCGATTGTATTCCATGTAAAAGATCGAAACCTATGTAAAAGCTGGAAATGACACTTTCTTTCTATACAATGCAGTGTTCGTTACCCACACATGATGGAAGAGATCACATAGAGAAATACTATTCACTCAGGTCTACGGTTCCAGTATTATGAACAGGGTGGTCCACCCTAAAAGAATATTGACAACAAATATGACAAGGCAAGCATAGATGTAGTGAATCAATCATTTACTTGTGAGCTTATTAGGACAAGTATGTAGAATTGTAACTATAGTAAGAGACCGTCCAAAATCTGAATGAAGAAGTTTGTCTAGCACTTATTGTTTGCAACTAATCGACATGAATAATTGGATATTATATCGAATGAGTAAGAAAGACAAGTAAAATTGTCAACAAACCTGGCTTGCAGTAGTAATGTGGGTCAATGTCACTACGACCAACAATCCAAAATGACTAGTTTCTGTTCCGAGGGCCGGAATTTTGAAAACCCTGTGAACTTTAGAGGTACTAAAGATTACCGAAATACATCTGAACCATTAAGTGTAGGTAGCACTGAGCACACAACAAACCCTAATGACAGTCCTGCCTAATGAGTAATGAATCAATTAGAAAATGGGTGATGAGGAGTGGCTGCTGAGTGTTGAGGACGTATCTCAGGATAAATCGGGTTGGCTTGGTGGACGCTGCACGCCTGAGCCCTGAACGGACTGGGAAGGTAGGCACGGCGGCGCGCCCGGGCAGCGGTGACGCTGTTGGGCGAGCGGCTCCTGGCCTCCTATTAGTCGGCGTCTCCTCCTAGAGTCATGCCGTCCGGGAACGGCAAGTCGCCAGCGAGGCAGGCGGCTGGGGGCGAGTAGAGATCGGAAGCGCGCAGCAGAACAGAGGGGAATCGGGGCCTGGGATGACCCAAAATCCCAGGATGGGCCGGCCCACCATGGGCACCCTGTAGAGATACACACCCGAGCGGCGAACATGCATTTTTGAAACTAATTAGGAACATTTAGCTGACCAATTAAATAACTCTGTTTTAATAATATCAGATTCGTATTTGAACATCTAAGCTTGTTTAGTTGATGCGTGGAGCAGTGTTATTATGACACGAAGCACGATTTCGATCAGATAGTGATCATAAAGGGGGAAACTCTAAGCATATTTTTTAGCAAAAGAGGGTTTCCTCCGATTTCTATTAAAGAAACCACCACGGAACCAACATGATCAATTAAACCCTAAGCATGATCAATTAAACCAGATATGGCTGTGCCATGGCAGATTTGAAGTCGCAAACCGAGAAATGATATTTAGCATCCATTGTTTGCTTCGAACTAAGAACTAAATTCTAAGAGCTGAAAAGAAAGTAGAGTAACCAAGTTAAGATCTATTTTTTGGTTGAGATCAAAAAGTTGAGGAGATATGAAGTACCACCACTCTTGCGGCGCCGTGTAGGCATCGGGGGTGCGATGGCTGTCGGTGGTGTTGAAGCAGATCTGCGATGGTAGACGGGTGCATCGGGGGATAAGTCCCGTTGCGGTGGAAGAGAAGGTCGTGTGAGCGGCCCCGGCAAAGAGGACGACGGTGCCGATGAAGCGAGAGGACGCGATGCAAGGCTATTGGTCCGTCGCCGTGGATGAGAAACGTCCATCTCTAGTAGTGGACGACGCGGTCTTGGTAGGCACTCCGGCATGGTGGAGGACGGTGGCGGTGGATGTGGTGGAGGACAGCGACGATGGATGGGGTGGCGGACGGAAGCTGGTGTGGGGATGGGGTGTTCTAGCGCGGACGGTGTATGAATGGGAAAATGGAGGAAGAGGTACGGGGAACCATGTTTTTGGGACGCGCCTGTCTGAAATATGGGAAAGTTACTGAACTTAGCCCCTGCTTAAAATTTGGACGCCTCGCCGGTTGGGGATAGGACGGTAATCTCAAGATCTCGCCAATATTTGCCCAGAGCGATTTCGGGCAAGGAGAGGGTGGTTGGCGCCCATGGTTGGCGCCCACGGTGTATGAACGGGGCTGACAGGTAGGGCGGTTGTGTCACGTCTGAGTGAAGTTACAAACCTGCCCCTATTGAAAATATTTGCCTACATCGATTTCGGCCGAGTCGAGTTTGTTTTGCCGCCCACCGTGTATGAATGGGGAATGGAGGGAGAAACAGAGGTCTTTCGGTCGAGCTTGAACCAAATGTGTTTTGCCGCCCATGTTTGACGCCCACGTGTCGGAATGGGCTCAGAGGCGGTCTTGTCACGTCTAATTGAAGTTACTAACCTACCCCTATTTAGAGCAGTGGAAATCGGGCCGATGGATTGTGTGTGTAAGGGGTAGACAGTAATTTCCATCTCCCAAACACTTGGCTTCGGGCAGCCGACGTGGGAGTGGACATTTTGCAGCTTCTTTCGAATTTTGGGACAATAAGCATCCACGCTACCTCGGCAACTAAATTCGAATCCATTTTGTATTCCTATATGAATCTTTATAAATCGTTCTATGTGTTTTTATATATCTTCAAAAGGACGACAAAGATGTATTCCCCATCATATATGAATATGGTTTACAAATGCCGATACTCAAATTCGAAACTAGTATCCAGCTTTAAGGTGAATTAATATTTGGAACACTTCATGTCCAACTCAAATGTCACACGCAGCATAATGTGTACTCCCATTTAGATATGTACACAAGCGATGTATCAAGATTCAAATACCGAGTCAATCAACCAAGAATGTACAGAACTAACAGACATATAAACACTTATAGAGTATATGGATCAATAATATCAACTAACATACATAAGCCAGGCCGATGTACTTTTTTTGGCTAAAACAACATCTTTTTTTAGCCAGCATCTTGGCCCTTTCCGATGCGTGCCACTTATGGTCCATCTATACTACTACTATTGCTGAATGCACATTCAGCCCGATTGGCATATTTGTAGGTCTGGCACAGCAATCCAAATGAAATGTCTCTGAGCCTTATCAATTAATACAGACTTGTGCTCAAATAAAATTACAAACCAAAAAACAAAAAAATGATTACATGATCTCTAAAATAAATGGTTTGATTGATTACATGAACAGACAACACAAAGGTTATTCAACTACGGAAAGAACATTTCACCTATGATTTACCAAGTAGGAATTAATTTCCTTTTTTCCTTCAGGACCTTAACAATCTGGTCAGTCTCAGCTTGCTTCGTTTTGAAATCCACCAAATATTTAATGGTTGTCTTGAGTACTGATTGTGATTGTGCCGTTTGCTTCCTCAACATGTCAACTTCATCTCTAAGTGCAGAAGTAGAATCTCTTTCTACCACTAGTTTAGCCTCTAGATCATCAGTAGTTGGCAATTCATAATGCACGATTGGGCCGGTGCCACTGCTGTGGGATGATGGAACGTCCATGGGGACCTCGCTCTTTGATCTTGGGCTAACCTGTTTTGCCATTAAAGTTCCAATTGGATTCAGAAAAGTGGAAGTTAGCACAACATCTCAACTAGGAGTTATAACAGCAAACTAGTTAAACAAACAAGGAATTAAAGAGTTTCAATTGGATGCTGAAAAGTACTCCCTCCGTCCCATAATGTAAGACGTTTTTTAACACTATGCTAGTGTCAAAAACGCCCTATATTATGGGACGGAGGAGAAGTTATTAACATCATTGTAACCCGCTATTGCAGCAGCAAAGCAGTTAAACAAACAAGTAGATATTTAAGTTAAGGAAAACAGGTAATTCTTAACAGTAAGTATCAAACACATAGATAGGCGCAGTCTACAATATGATTAACAGGCTGTGCCATTATGTAATCACTAGCAAACTAAACTAAGCCAAGCAACGTAATGAACAATTTTGCAATAAGTGGCTAACTAAAATTTCGAGAAGCAGGTAATTGAACTTACGCTAGTTCTTTGTACAGGCACACTGCAACTTATTTTTCGCTTACAAGGTTGTACAAAGGAGTCCATGGCATCAATTGCTTGGATACGCAGTCCCAATACTTCTTTCTTCCCACACTGCATGGGTAAGTCGAATGGTTAATCTGGTAAGATGGTGCGTCCTTGATATGTTACATGAGGACGTGTAGTCAGACTAGTTGTAGCCAAACACATTACACTGGCTTTTACTGTATATTTCATGCGATTACTTTTGGCATATCGAGAACTAAGCAATCTACAATAGGATGAAAAGACTGGCATCCTTCACATTGTAGCGAACTCAGTTCATAGAAACAAGCAATTCAACCATTCTGTGGGTAAATCAAAAGCGCCACTGAAATATTTTTCACTATCCAATCATACACGCAAAAAGGGGCGACGCCACCATAGGGGCTGGTATGGGCGGCCGCCTCAGGTGGCTGGAAAGTGTGCACCTAGTTTGAGTCGTCCAGGTTGGCCCACGCTAGTTTTGTTCGTCCCAACGCACGAAAGGTGCAATGTAAAAATGAAGAAAAATGTTTCAATTTGATGGGCCAATAACATAAGTGCAAGGCAGGCCCTATAGCAGGCTCATGGCCCAAACGAGCGCCTCCCATATCGATCGACAAAGCAGAAAATCCCAATTCATTCGCTCCAGCCTCGATGCCGTTCGCTCCTAACCTAGCCGCCACCGACAGACCGACACAAGACCTCGCGCCCTCGTTGGAGGGCGGTCGCCGGCTTCAAGCTTAACGGAAGGACAAGAAGATGAAGATCCAACCTCGGTGTAGCTGCATGGGAGGCAGCGGCGGCAAAGACGGCATGGCATCGAGCTTGCATAAACGGACAATCGCAGCTTGCAAGAGTAGCATGCGAACGAAAGGTGTACATCACATCCCCGATTTTATCTAATTCAACTCTTCAATTTCGCCAATAGTTAAACTCGACGGTGTTGTAAAACTGCTTGTATGTAGGGAATATATGAGAAAATGAAACCAATTTCTACTTATTTTATAACTCCCCAATCAATACCGAATCGATCAATCTGATGTATCTAATCAAGTTTCCGTGCAAACATACAAGCTCATGTTGTTCTTGAGCCTGAAGTGTGTAATGAACAGACTGCTAATGAAGGATTTGATGCAAACATTTTACATGCTCCTGGTGATGAACATAAAGTGTCTAATGAGGGATCTAATGCAAGCATTTTGCAAGCTCATTGAAGGATTTAGTGTCTAATGATGATCTACTATGTTGAGAGAGACGGAGATTTGCAGGCATTGATGACAAGCAAATTATAGTGCATTTTTATAGCTTGAGGAAACGTCGAGGCCATCTACCAGAAAGTTCCCGTATCATGACAAACATAGCATAAATACTTTTCTAATCTGTTGTTTGAAACTATTGGCATACTTGTGCAGGATAGATATATTGATATGCAGTTTGTGCACTGGTTATACGTGCAATTACACTTCGATATTTTCAGCCGAGAACTAATAATTCAGGTAGGCATGCACCATGTTTGTAGTCCTTGTACACCATGTTGCATTTTGTGTTTTTGGTGCTTGCATCATTTAGTGTTTATAATCTGAACTACTTTGGATCATTAGCTGGTTTTCAAAGTGCATGTAGCTTCACATTTCTCAAGTTATGTTGATTTTGAGTGCAAGTGCCTTCAGATTTTTAAGTTAAATGTTCGCCTCGTAACTTGAATTGTGGATCAGCCATCGCACACAAATCATACATGAATGCCAAGTCTGAATTAAATGAAATGCGTGGACTTACGCTAGCTCGTTATACTGTGCTCATTGCAGCTCGCTTGCGCTTGGGATGTTCCATGTACAAGTCCATGTTACCACTTGCTTGGATGTGCGGGCCTTGTGCTCCTTGCATCCCCCTCTGCATTTTTGACACGGCGAATGGTTGATCAAATAAGAGGAATCGACCTTCATGTTGTACCGGAGGATAGATACTTACAAGGTTATACGGGTGTGCAGGATGTGTATCAGATCCCGTAGCCCCGTCATGCTTCGCTAAAAAATGGATTTGCTTGTTTCAGATGATATCTCCATAAGAAATAAGAGTTAAAGTCAGAGTTGCATAGGCGTGTAAGCTAAGTGAGCAGTGAAATGATATCCAAACATCGTCGGAACAGTGCACAAGGGAGTGATGTGTGGATACCTAGTTTGGGCCGGCGTTTGGGCATGCTCGCCTAGCTAGAGTGCGGGTCACTTCAGAGCCGTTGACGGTAATGCGCTGGTGTTGGCTGGCCGCGCATGGATGCAGATCTTGAGTGGCAGCGGAGCGCTACGATGCGGTGGGAGAGACCGTTGGTGAAGCCCCAACGACCTCGGGGGGCGGAGGTGCGACGATGTGCTCGGTGAAGTAGCCCCGGTGAGCTGGCAGACGGCGTCGGTGAAGCGCACCTGATGCGGTGGAACTCGGTGTCTGTGAGGCACGCTCGATTCTGCGGCCGACATTGTCGGTGGACCACCCGTGCGGCGGACGAGGCGAGATGAGGTAGCTCGGTGCGGTGGTGAAGCGCGACCGTCGTCTTCGCTCGCCGCTGCTCGCATGCAGGTGGGGAACGGTGGGGAAAGAGACGAGACGAGGGGCGATTCGAGGGATGGCAGCGAATTAGGGATTTGAGCAATCTGGGCGCGGAAGGGGATGGTGGAGAAGAGAGATTTTGCAGGGCCGGAATTGGGGCCGCCAGATATTTCAATCCGAAATGTGGAAGCACAAACTTATATTGTTGTCGTCCTTTTTTGGGGGGAGGGGGGTGGTTGGCTGGGTGCTACGCGTCCGTCCAACACACGCGACCACCCCAACAGGACTACGCTTCGGTTCCTTAAGGCACCTGCCTTTGTGTCCATGACATGTGGGCCCAACAGGTGGCTGGCCCACATGTCAGTCACCCAAGGGTTGTTGCCTTTAAGGCACCAAAGCAGCGTCCACCCCGACACGACCCTGGTCTGCCTGGTGCGCCTACATTTGAGAATGCAAATGAATCTTCTTTCATTTGCAAACGAATCTGTATGTATTACCATGCCCGTGTTTTCCTTGCAATAATTAGTCATTCGAAATGAGATACTCCATCTGTTCACTTTTGTAAGTCGTTTCAGACAACTTAAAATGAACTGTTTTGCACATTGTCTGAAATGTCTTCAAGGTCTTATAAAAGTGAACATAGGGAGTACTATAAATTAATTAATGAGGAGTTATTTGAAAAAAATCGAAACGGTACCCACACTAACGTGGATTAGAGTGTGTTACATAATTAGTTATTTGAATTAGAGTGTGTGTCACGTAGTTAGTTATCCGAATTAGAGTGTGTGTCATGTAGCGATCTCCAATTCTAACGTGGATTTCACATTTCACTGTATCCACGCTACTTTTTTAATACAAATTCATATGTATATGATGAACACCATGGTAGTGAGAAAACTTTTGGATGGATTCAAACATATGACCTACAAAATAGCACAACCAATTGAGCCAATGTCAACTTTTCAAAACTTAGTATGGCACGAATTCGAAATAATTACCCGTATGCCTGGTCCTTGGTTCAAATCTTACAATGTACACCGAATTGGAACATCAATATTAAGTCTCGTACTATGTACATTCAAATGTTGTTTTTAGTCCCCCCGCGTGCACAAACGCTACATACTTCCTGTATCGGTCAATCTTCCTCTCCTAACCACCCTAACCACCGTAGCAAGCTATCGGTTTCCAACACACATTCATTCTTTCTCTCCATGTTTCGATCTCTAAGTCTCTCAACTACACAACCCCTTTTTCCACTCCTATTACCAAATGTATTTACCTCACACACCCGCCATTGCACCCCATGCCGATCTCTCTCCCCCCCCCCTCCTCCCTCTCCCCCTCTCGCTCTAAATACATGCATTGCCTATCTAGCCCCCCAACCTCTCGTGCGCACGAACACACGTTGTATATCTAGGTCACTCCCTCGAGACTGTCTCAGTCTTCCTTCCGCACGGCGGGCCACACTCTCTCAATCTCGCTCTCTTTATCTGAGTCTCGTTTAACCTCGTTTTCTTTCACACACACATGATATATCTCCCTGTTCGGGCCTCGGTCGACACACTCTATACTCTCTCACGCAGATTGTCTATCTAGGTCAGTCCATCCAAGCCGCCGCCACTCTTTCGACCTCATGGTGGGCCATGCTCACTCTCTCTCTCTCTCTCTCTCTCTGTGTGTGTGTGTGTGTGTATGTCTCGATTTACCTCGCTCTTTCTCGGACAAAAATGATATATCACCATGTTTAAGCCCAATTCGACCTATTCACATTGTATACTCTCTCACGCACATCGTCTATCTAGGTCACTCTCTCCAACCCGTCTCACTCTTTCGATCGCACGGCGACCCTATGTGATCGGTTGACCTTGCTTCCTCCCACGCACAAAATATATCTACATTTCGGATCGGATCATCTCTCAAGCTCTATCTTACAGCCCTCACCCGACCAAAAGCTCAATCGAAAATATCTCTCCTGAGCATATATATTTGTTCAATGAATGTCGGACCACACTCACTTTGTCTCTATCTATATGTCTCTCGATTGACCTCGCTTTCATACCGTATCTTCCACGCGCTGAAGCTACTACCTCTCCATCCTCGCAAAGCCGGAGCTATTTACATTGCGAGGGCACTCCAACCTTGGATTAATTTGTGTAGGCATTTATTCCGGTCGGTTTAGATTATATTTTCGTAGCATTCGGCCCACAATTACTCCAAACACCGTTGCAACCCACGCAAACTCCCCTAGTTGATTTCCCTCCGCTCGGTCATCGCTCTCTCGCACGTCCTTTCTCACCTTCAACGTCGCACCATGGTATTATTGAAAAAACTATGTTGTTCTCTTTAATTATTATAAATAAGCTACAAAACTACACACCGATAGTCCGCTTGGAATGGAACAAATTTTGACCCACAAATTAAAGTGCTACAAACTACACACCAAGGGGCCCACATGTCATGAAACAAATTTGGACCCATATACAGATTAAAAAATAAAGGACGAGGATCGAACATGCGACCGGGCCTTCAAGCCGCACGCCAATAGGCAACATACGTAGAATAGCAATGTTTGTTGTACCCCATTTGTTCACATAATGTTTTTATATTACCACAGCCTAATTAATGGATAACATGTAATATTATTTTTAGTACTATTCGCCTTCACTTACTGGTGGGTTCCATGTGAGCTCTCTCTCTCCTCCCTTCTCGCTTAGACGCACAGCAAACAGAAGAACTCATGGGTGATGTTGCCGCTGACCATATCTGGACGCGTTCGAACTCACAAGTCATGGCACCAGTTTCACGTACTAGCAGCACTAGTCAGTGTGTATGTGCAATGCACGTTAATTTGGAAGTATATTAAGTGCATGCGGATATTAACTAATAGGATATTATTTGCGTGTTGTCATGTGATTAGCACTATTTTTGGCATGAAATTAACTGCACGTTAAACGTGTTGAGCGCTCGACATTGAAGCAGTCTAGGTCGTTGGATGACAAGGAATACATGTGTCTTGATGATGTTTTATATTTAATTTGATACGGCTCTAGAAGAACATTCAATCGATCAAACCATACATTTCGTTCAGTCTGACTCCGACTTTAAATTATACGATGATCGATATAAAATAAACTGAAATGATAAACATTCGGACTTTAAGCATGGCAATCCGAACGTTTTTCATGGCAAATTTAGATTACGAGGCGGCGGCGGGGCGCTCATGTGGGAAGCGGCTCTCCGCTGCGTGCTCGTGTGTCGTCGGGCCATCGACCGATGGCGACGGCGCGCTCTTGCGCCGTTGTTGGCGATTCTCGATGTTGGCCTAGCTTCAAGGAAGGCCAAAATGTTCTGGACTTCGGAGCGAGTCAACTGGCGGGAGGAGGCGACTGGCGTTGGTGCAAGGAAGCGGTCGACGGCGGCCATCCATGCCGCTGAGGGGGGCACTGGCACCCGCGCGGGGACATGCGCTGTCAACGGTGCGGCGAAGACGTTCGTGTGCATGGGCACCAAAGACAGCGCCGCGACGCTGCAGACGCGCAGCGCGCATGCGCCGGCAGTGCACGGCACCGCACGGGGCGTGCATGTCGATGCGCAGCGCAGCGCTGCAGTGCGCTGGGCGCGTGAAAGTCGGCGGGGACCTCGTCGAACCCGGTGGCATCAAGCTCAGTGACAATGTGCGGCTCCCAGCCCATCAATGCCACGGGGATGGGCGCTGGTGCAGTCCGGGCGACGGAGCCGAACGGGAGCGGGACAAAGCGCGCCTTCCCGCAAGGCCGTTCAAGCTCGCCCCAAAGCGCCTTATGTTCTTGAGACTCCGGCTGGGTGTCTTCCTCATGAAACTGGAACACTAAGGGTAGACCATCGTGATGCGGCATGGCTTACGTTTAGGTCAGGCTAGTTGGAGGTAGACAACAGGAGAATCGGAGAGGAAGAGAGAGGATTGTAGCGATACCGGGTAGTGCGGGGATGATCTTAAACTTCGGTGCCGGCGACATTAAAAGTGGGAGCAGTTGGGACGACGGTGGGCAGCGGAGCCTGGTCAAAGGGCTCGCCCCCAGTGAGTCTGCTCACACGCCTCCCTGATAGCCAGCGCAGCGGTCTGCTCGCACGCCTCCCGTCGACTCACACACTTGCTGGGACGGCACCTGCCGATGAGAAGCGGGGACTCGTGGCGGCACGTAGACGCCCATGGTTTCAATAGTGAAAGCGTTCGCCTTAACGTGACAGGTCTTTGTTCCAAAATACCTTGGCTCTTCATTTGTGAAACTTGTCATAAGCAGCTTGTCTCGAATTGAAGAAAAAGGAGTAAAAGGATAATCCCTCCGTACCAGTGCATTGCCTGATATATTAACTCAAGTACTAGGCACGAACAAAAAAAGTACTAGGCACGGACAAACGGGCTCAATTCTGTGCTCATCCTGGTGTAGTAGTAGTAGTACTAGGCAATGCAGTTGACGGGTGACGTTGACGAGCGGCGACCGAGGGAATTGAACCTTGCTCGGCACGGTATGTAACGTTCACTAGTTACTAAAGCATCCCTCCGTTGTTCATCGGTAGTCATTATGGACCGGGGACATGAGGGGAATTTCCTAGGGCTGGAATTCTGGCCGCCAGATATTTTGACTTGAAATGTTGAGGCTCGACTGGTTGGGTTTCCCTAATGTGCATACCACGCACGCCACCGAAGGACACGAGCCCGTTTTTTTAGGATCAACACGAGCCAAGGTTTGGTGGTACGCCGTTGGGTCCTACCATTTGAGAATATGAAAGGAACCTTTTAAATTGTCGAACGAATCTATGTGTATTACAATACCCATATTTTCCTTGCAAATACTAATCTCAACGTGGTAATTGATTTATGACGAGTCATTGAATTAGAGTGAATTTGTGATATAGTGATCTCAACGTGGATTTCACATTTCATGGTATCCCTAGTAAGTTTTCCAATGCAAATTCAAATTTAAAAGATGAACAATATGGAGGTGAGAAAACTTTGTATGTATCAAGCATATGACCACACACACACACAGAGAGAGACACACACGCACGAACACAACAACAATCCAATAAGTATAGGGCATCTATTTTTCCAACCCATGCATGTATGACACGAAGTTCAAAATATCCTTCTATTCCTAAATATTAGTCTTTAGAGAGTTCAACAAGTGACTACATACGAAGCAAAATGAGTGAATCTAGACTCTATAATATGTCTATATACATCCAGATGTGCCAGTCCATTTGAAGCCTCTAAAAGACTAATATTTAGGAACTAAGGAGTAAAGTGTAAGACATCCATGGTCCTCGGCTCAATATTTAAAATGAACATGAAACCTGAAACATGAATATTAAGTCTAGTACTACAAGACATGCAAATGTTGTGTTTAGGCGGAGCTATGATTGTCGGGGGTCAACCCCTCGACCTTAGATAAAATTGTGGAGCTCTATTTAGGGTTGTTTAGATTATATTTGTTCCCACCCTCCCAACCACCGATTGGTTGTGCACCCCACCCCTCCTCCCCGAGATAATATCATGTGCCCCCATACCTTACATGCTATATGCCGATACGAGTTGCTTACAAGCACAAAGACTACTCAGATGCCATTGGATCTCAGATCAAACGACCTCCAAGCTCGTATCACCGTAGCATCCAAGATGCGATAGCACCTTATGTTTTCTCGCATGGGAGAGTATGAGGTGCTCCCGCACCGTAGATTCTATGGTGATACGAGTTCACTGAGATCTAACGGCCCACAGTAGGAGGTTTGAATGTTTTTGCAATATACGGCTGATAGAGTTTGGGAAATGCGCAGAAAGTACAAGTACTATGCATGTGCCATCTGATCACTAATCATACGACCTAAATGCTCATATCACCGTAGCGGGTAATTAAGCTACGGGGAGCACCTAATATTAGCACCGGGAGCCGTTGGATCAAGATGCAAGAAGCACACATGAGGCCCTGAATGTTTTATTTGCAAAAAACTTTGGAGAGTTTGGAAATTCGCGATAATTACAAAGAATACTCCCAAGCCATTGGATCTCACTTCCAACGTGTAAAACTCAGATCACCATAGTATCTACGCTGCGGGGTGGATGTGATATTCTATGCCGCTGTCATTTTTGTTCATAAACTTGCAAAATACGTGTAACTCGTGCCATTACTTGTCTAACCGCGCAAAGTGTTTGTTCAAAAAACCCATCCTACACTGAAATATCGGAACAACACACGGGGGTCCCACTTGTCATTAATCAAAGTTGGACCTAAAACTAACAAATATGAAAGACGAGATTCGAACTGGCAACCTGGACTACAAAGCGTAAGTCGATAGCCTGAAAAAACGAACGGTTGTTGGCTTTGTCCCATAACTTGATTTTATACAGTACTTGCGTTGAGTAGAGTAGAGGGAGTGCCTCGTCAACACATGCATGACCGTTGTCTCACTTATGGGTGGTCCCAGGTCTGCGATCTCAATCTCTCTTCTCTCCATCGTCTAACCTTTGCACGGGCACACACGAAGAGCGACGCTAGCTTGCCGTGGTGTTATTACAACTAAAAAAAGCTTGGAAAAATAGAAGAATCGCCTAGAACAAGAGACGTTGCGGCTGGTCGAGACGGAGCTAACTGTGCCACGTTTGCATGATGAAGCTGTGTGGCTAGTGGGGTGTTTTCGACCGACTAGCTGGGTCCCGATGTCGAACCATAGGTACTATGTCTGATACAGTATATTTTTACATGCACATTTTTCCTTCGTGACGAGACGTGGAACACCCTACCGCACGGTTTTGGGGTCCTCCCGGGTGGTGCACACATATATTCTTCCTGGCGTGGGACGCCCTACCGCGCGTTTTCTGGGTCCTCCTCGGTTGTAGCGCCGAAGCAAGTAAATGAGTCGTCAAATCACGAAAGACCACCTTTCCCGCCGAGTACATCAGTGAAGCACGATGGCTAGCTAGTTGGGCTAGTTCGATCGATTAGCTAGGCTGCCGTCACATTTGTTTTTTCACCCCTTTTTTTATCTACTTGCCGGTAGGTAAATTTAAATATCCACCGCGGCGTTGCTCTGGTGTTTGGGTGCGGCAGGATTTTAAATTTTTTGATTGACGGAGCAGTAGCGGCAGGATTTTTAATTTTTGATTGATGGGAGCAAGCGCGTAGCAATTAGTCACGATGACTACCAGTAAAACCCACCGCTCCCCGATGTGAGAAGTCGTCGACGGTGTTTTACCGTGGTGAAACCAAAGATTCCCCGCCTCGGCTGGCTCCTCCGCTTCCTGAGATTGCATTGCCTTTCAGCAGTTTCGCCCCCTTTGCTTCCTCTCCCCATTGCTTCTACCTGGTGCCATGGCGGCGCAGCAGATCACGGAGTCTGAGGTGAGGCGCCTGACACAGGAGCTCCATGCCAAGGATGCGGAGCTCAGGGCAAGGACGTGGAGCTCTGTGAGCTCAAGGAGCAGAGGAGTGCCATGCTCCTCCGTTATGTGCGAGAGTTCATGGAGCTTCAAGAGCGGCAAGCGTCCACCACAAAGATGCTCGAGGCGTCGGCGGCGTTGCTGCAGAAAGCAGGAGATACGATAGGCCGTCAGGGGAGTCGGCTGGAGCGCGAGCGGGCCGATCGTGACGAGGTCCAGGATTGCCTCAATCACTTGGTTAACCAAGTTGCCACACACGTGTTGCGGCTACGCGATGCCTACCGTCGTGCCAGCGCGACGATGCCGGCCGTCGGGCTAAACCCGTTCGACCACCTGGTCAACTTCAACGAGCTGCGGCTTCCAGACCTGGTCTCCTTCTTCACCTATATCTCCGAGGAGCTGAGCCGTCTCCGCGCGATGGTGGGGGATGAGCTGGACAAGGAGGGGTTGCGCGCTGCCGTCGCCGTTGCCGGGCGAATCCTTTTAGGCTCCGCCACCGAATCGATTCGTGCTATTGACGCCGTCTTTGACGAGCTGGCTCTCGCCGACCGGGAGCGGGCTCATGGGCGGTTGCACCTGCATCACCAACGCCGTGCGCCTCGAGAAGCAGAGGGACTTGGTGGTGTTTAGCGCGCTCTACATGGGCATGTCCATGTCTCGGTGCAACATGACCGTTGATCAAACTCGACGGTGCAGATCCGCCATCAGAGCACAAAGCGTGTGGGTGTGTTTGGTTGCATTCTCATCTCAATATAGTTGTTTCCTCTTTGTGTATTTTTGTCAACCTACTAGTGTGGACTCATGCACCCTTCATGCACTCTGCCAAACACCCAAAAGTGGGTCGGGAAGGGAACTTTTGCCCCCATCCCGTGCACCCTTCATACACCCTGTCTAACACTATAGGATGTGATTCATATGGTTCATGTTTCATGGAGTATTGTAGCAGCGTACTCTCCGTGCGCTGTGGACCTAGTTCTGTTAACATTGATCTCACCGTTCATTCTCGACCGGACAGTCCAAAAAGCGGTACTATGTTACATATAGGAGTAGTTGACATGCGCACAACACAGCAACAAGATTGTGTAGTACTGACGTATGAACCACTGCACATGCCTAGTAGTAGGAGCACTGTGTTTGTTCAAGTGGCTGCCGTGCCAGCACTCCTCCGTCGAAGAGTGGAAACGCTTGTTGTATTCATTTTTTCTTCGTAATGAAAACAAGGACACACTCTACCGTGCGGATCCTCCTCCAAATGATGCACTAATTACTCACTTTCACGACGCAGGGACAGCCAACACTGGGTCCACCAGCCATGCACTAAATTACTCCGTAGTAGAGTGATGGTAGACTACCCCGTCAAACCGCCAAAGAATGCCCAATGAGCCGTCAAATCACAAAGCCCCTCCTTTCCAAAGAAGAAGTTGGACGGACGAAGCAACCATCATTTCACTCTTCTCTCTCAGCTTCCTCTCTTGAAGAAAACCCCCACTCTCTTCGCTTCTCCCTCATCTCGTTCCTCCTTTCACTCTTCTCTCTCAGCTTCCTCTCTTGGATGGACGCCAGAGCACCGGCCGACGTGATGTCTATGGCTCTAGCCAAAACCGTCGAGGCTCATGGTACGAAGAAGCGCAAGCACCCCGCCGAGACTACCGCATGGTACAACTTTCTGGGTGATCTTGCATATGATTTTAGTGTGCCAAATGACGGTTCTAAATTCCTCTTTTGACCAAAACATGCGAGAGGTTGACACTGATTTCTTATAGATTACTTTCAACTATTCCCTCTGTCCCAAATTTCTTGTCTTAGATTTGTCTAGATACGGATGTATCTGATACTAAAATGTGACTTGATACATCCGTATCTAGACAAATCTAAGACAAGAATTTTGGGACAAAGGGAGTACTTTATGAACATCAATGCTACCTTTTAAGAGGGTATATTTGCCTCAGTAACTTGTGTTATGGATATTGCATGTAATCCCTCTGCTCTCATGCCTTTGAACACATGTTCTAGTGTCTTTGTTCACTCATTTCTGTGCATATATGTAGTCATATATGGAGTATAATATCTAAAATCATCTTATATTTGTGAACGGAGGTAGTAATGAAATATGGTTTCTGTTTGAATTAGAACCAGGTCCGCGGTGGAGATGAAGTTCTCAAAGTCATGCCGTGTGAACTAGAAGACCTGATGATGAGTTCTACTGCTAAACTATCCAGCTGTTGTGTCCTTGTCGCCACGTGTCCTGAACTAGTGTTTTCCTGTAGCATTATTTTCAAGCATGTTCTCGAGGCTGTACTTGACCACAACAATTTCCTGGTTGTGCCTTCGATTACGAAGGGTGTGGTTCTTGTAAAGCTTCCCAACAAATCTGATGTGGCCTGTCTTCATCATCATGTTTACGAGTGGAAAGACCACTCTGTTAGGTTCTCCAAGGTTGACAAGATGGTGATGGTGCATGTAGACATCTCACACGAAGTCCATGGCCTAGTCAGTTATGCGGGGTTCATCCTATAGGTCGGTGGCAAGAAATAGTCTGCAGAGTTTAGTTAGTGCAACTTTGCTTGTCTCGTAGTAAGTACTATTGTTCAAGACTTGATTTGTGTTTTGAACCTCAGTATTGTTTATTAGTACTGCCGCTTTTGGTGTGTGGTCAGTCCTGAGAACGGTCTATGTTAATGTCTGTCCACTCAATTCAGTCCGTACATTTTGAAGTATCCAAATCATACTTTTTGTGAGGACGGTTTATCAATTATGTTACACTCCAATATCTGTATGCATTGCAGGGGTTATCGCACCCACCAGGATTTCCAGTCCCATGGATGTTCGGTCCATACGATTTGTCACGACCTTTGGACTATGTTGCTTGTGGGAGTAGGCAGGGCCCCTGCATGCCACGCGTAGTTGGACAATCAATCTTCTGTTTAGTACTTCAACATAGTGATTTCCTGGTAAGGATTCACTCGTGTCACATCAAGTAAATCTTATTGATTTACTGTCTAAATCTTATTGATTTAATGTCATGTTTTCTTTCTTTTCCCGCAATTTTACGATGCAGGTTTTGCCATGTGACATTCATCACGAATAAACCGCTTGGTTTGCTCTACGATGGCTATTTTTGCAGGTTTCACTTCTTATGTCGTGTCAGTAACGAAGGCACTGCCCATCACTTATATTACTGGAAAAAATTGGATCAGCCTGTTGTCTGAGTACAAGCTGAATCCCTATGATCAACTGCAGTTTGGTTTAACAAAATGCCACAATTAGTCATTCTCGCTTAAAAGAAATGAAGAAAAAACTGGATCACGGTCACGGATCCTAGTCAAGTTAGAAAGCTGATCATAGCAGATCAGACACGATCGCCATTGTCTCGCATGCATCGAGCATCGGTAGTTGCTCTAGCACTAACGGCGGCGCAGCTTCACCGATCCAAATGAGGATTGGGCACCGACCGCGCCGATGGATCACCGATCACCGGAGGATCGGGCATCGATACCGGCACCAGCTCTACAAGGAGCACCATCTCCGGCAGCAGCAGCGGCTTCGGCACCTGCACCAACACTTGCACTTGCATTTGGTCTGGCCTGTGCAGTTGCACCGGCAACAGACTGGGCTGCAGTTTGCACTTCATATTCCAAAGTCCTTACAAAAACCGACATGTCCACCTTCTTGGTAAGCATTGGCCGCCTAAGTGCTTCGTTCTTTTTTCTTTCCATGTTGTTTCACATGATTCACTGTGTTGATCTAACTGTTTGGGTATGTCTTCTTGTTTTCAAACAGAGAATTCCTAGAGCAACGAGGGAGTCGTTCAACAATCCGCATCATGCCAAGTTTCTCTTACCATGCGCAACCTTGGTGTGAATGAACCTGCTCAATATACTGTAAGTACAAAGGATGGTCGCATGATGATTGATGCTAAAGGATGGTCAAGATTCAAATCTAAATCATATCTTGTGGTAGGGGATGATGTCAAAATCGAACTTTCTCGGCAAGGAGAGCTGGTCCAAATCAATTTTGAAATTCTTCAGTAGCAGCACGCAACTGCCGAACTGATCTATCCTCCGAGAGATTTTGATGTAATAATATGGCATGGTGGAACAAGTGTCCTGTGTGTATAAGTAGTACGATAGTATTATTTATCACATGGTATATCGTTGATAGAATTGCAACTCTGATTGCTGGTTAGAGCTGTCGTTCGATCTCATTCCAACAGCTGTCGTGCTTTATTCAATTTTGTGTATTCGCCTTATGACAAAGATCTAAAACCAGCGCAAAGATCGATCGCTTGCAATATGAAAAGCGCTGAGGTTGAACACATGGGCCCCCAAACATGCAGGGTGGGCCTGTGACCCAAAGTCCAGAACCGTGAGCCTATCTGAGTATTATATTCTCAGCTGGACCCCCATAAAAAAAGCTGAACCCCCATAATGCCCGTGCGTTGCAGAGGGAGTATATTTATTGGCAAGGTGAGCATGTGACATAAAAGATTTGTATATTTCTTTACAGAGGGAGTATCTCTCTGTCAAAAAATATATTAATGTGTAACTAGTTACTCCTGTCTTTCTACTTCCTTTCGCTGATATGTGGGGCAACCGGCAACGGGGTCCATGTGCCATATGCACAAATTAGAGTGCACAACTTCACGGTAGACACACCCGGTCAGAAGCGCCAAAGAATGCCCAATGAGCCGTCAAATCACAACCCCCCTTTCCAAATTTTTAGCAAGAAGTCGGACTGGACGAAGCGGCAATATTTCACTAGGCCCGAATCCCTTCTCCTCGCTCTGCTTGTTCAGAGAAAACCCCGCTCGGCGATTGCATAAGGTTTTCTCATGGAGAACCAGGTACGAATTCTTCATCCATCCCCGATAAATCCAAGTCCCTTGGTCGTAGGTAATCCTAGGATGGCAGCCGCCGCTGTTGATGCATTTTTCTTCGTACTGAATCTAGTGTTTCAGTTGCAGTGCCCAAAGTGCGAGTACCCTACAGATTTCTGCACCCACGGCGAGACGCCACACTTGTTCCTTCTCGTCCTACCACAACATTTTGAAACACGCACAGTATGTTCCTAGAATCCTCTTCTCTATCCGGGAGGGTGGGGTTTTTTTTGAACATGCTGTGTTCTCATATTATTTTTCCTGCAGTGTATTATTTGCTCTGCCAGAACACATGTACTTAAGATGCTCGGCCTTGCCATAACTAAATACACTAGTTTAATGGTCATAGTGAAGACAATCCATGGATATTGCTTCCGAGTTGGGTTCATGAACCAAGAAGATCGCCGCTTTTTATGGTCAACTTGGATAAACTTTCTCAAGTGTTACGAATCGAAAGTTGGCGCATTTAATGTTGATGGAAATAGCAAAACCTGGTCTCATCTTCACTGCGATCTTCCACCCCGACGTCGTTCCAATTGTTCATCCATGTTAGTTTTGTATCTGGTTCTTGCTTGTTGCCTCGATTACTTCTTAATCCACCTATTCTGTCTAACTAATCACAATTTAACTTTAGAAGTAGCAACGAATCTCTCACGAAGATGCTACTTCTAACTAATATTATCTTATAATTGGTGGCACGTGTAGGTTTTTTCAGAGTTAAGCAGTCTGCTCGTTTGTTACTCTGTAATAACTCGGCTGTTACTAATGGCACTGAAGTTGACTAGATCGACATCCACATGTTCCTACACTTTATTGATCGTCTTGAGGTCCTTGTGGGGCGTTTCAATGGTGGAAGGCCACGTGGGATATGTGTACCACTGCTGCACTCATTGAACAGGTCCAACTATGTCGAGAAAATTATGGTACGAGCTGTTTTCTGTTATATATGTTGTTCATAAACTATTGCTGATACGCAGTTTTACAGCTGTGATCTTCTTGAAACAGGAACTGTCGAGTTCTATTGTTCCTATACAGATGCTCGCCCATGGTCGGGTCGACTTGCGCTTGGTCACAACATGATGTTTATGTCGACCTACTCAATTCCCCTTGGAGGCTTAAAAGATACTTATTCGTGGGTGGTCTCAGATAATGAAGGCCCGCCCATCTTGAGAATAGGATGAAGATTATGTTCATGCTTTTCCATGGCTCTAAAGCGAAAATCCTGTTTATTGACCACGCTAAGAGATGAAGCCGCTTTAAGGTTGTGGATGCGCTGGTGGCGCTGGGACTTGTCCTGGGCTTGGCGGCCTCACCCTTGGTTAATCAGCTTTCAGAGGCAAAGTAGCACTATTCGAGGCGTGCTTTTGCGGTTGAACATGTATAAGTACTCATACTACTTTCAGCTTTGGTTGTTAAGTGCCCCACTTGGTTTCGATTAAGGTTGTTAAGTACTCGCTGCTGCTTACAAGATGTCGTGTTTCTTCAATCGTCTTCCTCCGGCCGCCAAAACCAAACCAGCGCCGCCGGGCTGCTCGCTCCGCCTCCCACGGTCGGGCTGCGCCTCGGTGCATGCATCGCCGCCCACCGTCTGCTAAATCAGCATCGCCGACGCTCCAGCGCTTTAGTGCGCTCTCCGGCGCCGCCCTCTCGCGTTGTCAACATGGTCAACAAACAACAGAATCGGCGAAATGCGTGGAGAGGATGACGATGAGGGGCCCACCATGTCAACAGATGGAAAAATAAAATGCTTCCTCCTAGTGTTTTCCTGACATCTGGGACCCACGACATTGTGAGCGTATATAGTCAATAGACAAGAGAACAACACAAGATCGGCTAACACCTGGGATGTAGCTACTCGAGCAGTTTTTTTTGTTTGGTATTGTTGAGACGGAGCAGGGTTTGAACTGGGCTGTGGCCCGCCTAGCCCAGGCTTATATTTTATGTTCACCATGTGACCAGCCCAGCTACTTTTCTTTGTGCAAATGAGCCCAGTTTATTTTTTCTGAAGAATACCCAATCCAGGCCTACTTATTTTTCTACGCCTTGAAAGTAATATGAAATGGGTTGTAAATATAAAAACAGATGACAAATTGGCAATTACTTTATAATTTCTGATTTTTTTTCACATTTTCAAAATCCTATTCCACTGCGCATTCACCTAATTCAAATATATCTTCAAAGTACTTTAAATCTAGCTCAACATTTTGGTATTAAAAATAGTTTGGAACCCACAGAAATATGTGAAATTGGCCCTGGCAAACCAAAACAATGACTGCAATAAATTGCAAAAGAAGTTGCCATGAGCTATCTATAAATTATTAAAAAAAGAGGGAGTGGTCTGACTTGTGGGCCTGTTTAGTTGACGCGTATGCAAGATATTTTTAGTTATTATATACTACGTCAACAAACGATTCTAGCAGACATAACCGTTGGATGTCAATCAACAACCGCCGTGGTTTCTTCAATCTCGATCTTCTTCCTCCCGGCCGTAAGCGGCGCCAGCCGACGGACCGGCCGCTCCTCGCCTCCCATGGCCGGGTGTTGCCAAGCATGCCTCAGCGCCCCTACTACTCCCACCACCGGCAAGGGCATCCTCTACTCACCCACACCCCTCGTTATTCTCAAGCGGCAACGGCAGCCTCACACCGCAGCCGAACCGGTGAACCCTCAGATTCTCTCCGCTGGCTTCCACCGCGCCGCGTTTTCCCGGCTCTGTGTCGCCCCTTCCTAGGCTCGCCATCGCCCACCGCCGTGGTGTGCTCTCGTGGCGTGGTCAATGTGGTCAACGACCGATTTCCATCGGAAGAGTATCAGACGTGGAGAGGCCGATATTTGGGTCCACGGCACCGCAAGGAAGTGCCTCCTTATTACGCGGAAAATAATTATTCCTCCACCTGACATCTGGGACCCACTGGACGGGCCACCAGTATTTCGCGAAAAATACTTTCCCCCTGACTCCTGGGACACACAGGTCGGGCCACCGTATTTCGCGAAAAAAAAGTTCCCCCCGCTGTCAACTCGGACCCACCGGAAGTGCCTCCTTATTACGCACAAAAAAAATGAATACCCCCCGCTATTTGGGACCAACCTTGGTGGGAGGCTGACTTTGGGCCTACTAAGTTGGATCGATGGAGGCCTTTGTCAACTTTAGTCAATATATGAACGATTCTAGCTCCAAAGGACCGTCCGATGTCCATCCAACGACCATAATGCTTCTTCAACCTCTGGTCTTCTTGCTCCGGCTACCAAAGCAGCGCCCGGTCGTGCCGCTTGCTCCTGCCGCCCGTGGCCGGCTGTGATGCCGCGGAGGCCTCACCGCCCGCTACTACTCCCACCACTGCCAAGCCATCCCTCTACATACCCACACCCCTAGTTATTCTGCGGCGACGACAGCCTCACACCGCAGCCGAACGAGTGAACCCTCATACTCCTCTACGCGTGGGCATCCACTGCCGCGTCTTCCCCGGCTCCGCGTCATCCCCTTCCTAGGCCTCACCGTCGTCCACCGCCCTGGTGCTCTCGGCGCGGCATGGTCAACGTGGTCAAGGAATGGCTTCCATCGGACGTGGACTGTATGTGGAGAGGCTGACAGCTGGGTCCACGGCCGCAGCAAAGAAGTGCCTCCTTATTACGCGCAAAATAATTATTCCTCCACCTGACAGCGGGGACCCACCAGACGGGCCACCGTATTTCGCGAAAAAATGTTCCCCCCTATCTGCTGGGACCCACCAGCTACATCTTCGCACGCAAGGAAGTGCGTCCGGAAAAAAACGATTCGCCCCCTGACTGCTGGGACCCACCAACTACATCTTTGCACGCAAGGAAGTGCCTGACAGTCGGGACCCACCTGGTCGAAGCGTACGTAGCGTTGTCATTCTGGTCGCGAGCGTGTACGTACATACTAGTCGATGTAGAGGCGCGCACGTGTCGTAGATGTAGAGGCGCGCACGTGTCGTAGTAGAGGCGCGCACATAGCATGTACACGTACGTACAGCGGCGAGGGTGCAAGAAAGATAATACGGCCATGTACGTACCTACGGGCAGGGTCTCTAATGCCTATCGCGCATACGTACATGGCTGGGTCGGAACGGAGAAACAGCGTCGTCGTCGTGTTCATGGGGAGCCAACCGGCTGGGTCGGAACAGGCGATGGAAACGAGGCCTGGCATACCGCACAACAGAGGAAACGGCCTTGTGTTCGACCGGCCACATTCGAAACGGGGTCCTGTTGATCGGGAGGGGCCTGGCGTACCATAAAATGGAGGAAACGGACCTCCTACTGATAAACGGGGTCCTGCTGATCGGGAGGGTGTGGCGTATCAAGAAACGGAGGAAACGGACCTCCTACGGTCGAAACGGGGTCTGTTGATCGGGAGGTGTGGCGACCACAAAGCGGACTTGTGTTGGAGCTCTACGGTGAAACGGGGAGGGTGTGGCGTGCGCAAAACGGACTCCACGGATACTATTCATCTCCACCGTCGACCTCCTCCACCTCCACGGCCACCGTCAACCTCCTCCAGCCTCCACGGGCTCATGTTCATCCAGCCTCCACGCTGGCGCTACTCCACCGGCCTTGCTCAACCACCCCTCCACATGGGCACCCTCAACCGTCTCTTGCTCATCCAGCCCTCCACACCACGGGGTCCTGCTCAACCACCCTCCACGCCCACCCTCCATCGTAATCGCTCATCCAGCCCTCCACACCATGGGTTCCTGTTCATCCAGAGGCAACGCCACCACTCACTATTCAACCAACCCCCGCAACGCCATTGCTCATCCAGGAGGCAGATCGATCGGCTTCAGCTTAGCAACAGAGCGGCGAATCGCCCATCGGGTTCGATTAACACCATCGATCGACCCCTCGGGTTCAAGAATGCGAGCTCAAGTGTCGCTCAAGTTCGATTAGAGCCCAACGCCTCGCTGGTTCGATTAGGCTAACGCCGCACACACGCTACAGACGTCACGAGAGAAAGCAGCGCGCTCCGCCCCCGACCTCCCACCGTGAACCGAAACTCCCTAAATTTTCCTCCCCTCGCTTCTACCACGGGTTTTTCCGTCATGGACGGCCCAAAGAATGTCATGCAGCTGCGTCTCCGCCCGTGACGAAAAAGCCCATTTTTGTCATGATTTTTGTCATAGAAGTAGGAGCCCACCACATCTATGATGATACCAGGTTTTGTCACAATTATCATCATAGAAGTGTCATATGTATGACAGAAAAAAAATTCGTTCGGCCCAAAATGTCACGGATGTGTCTTTTTTTTGTAGTGAAAGTTTAGCACTAAATATGGACTTGACTCTGAGATAGTAGCCTCCTTTTGTGAATATTTTGCTACTCATGTTGATCTCCCTAAAGAGAAGTGGTTTAAATATCACCCACCTATTAAAGAAGAAATTAAAGAACCGGTAATAGCTAAAGATGAAACTATTATTTATAATATTGATCCAGTTGTTCCTACTGCTTATATTGAGAAACCACCTTTCCCTGTTAGGGTGAAGGAACGTGCTAAAGTTTCAACGTTGGTTAATAAAGTTTATATTAGAACACCTAATCCAACTGAACAAATCAAAGTAGAACCTAGTGTTGCTATGGTTAAGGATCTCCTGGAAGAAAATATAGATGGGCATGTTATTTACGTCTGTGATGAAGCTGCTAGAATTGCCAAACCCGATGGAAAATATAAACATAGACCCGTTCACTATAAAAAAGACACATCCATGACATTTTGGGCTGAACGAGTTTTTTTCTGTCATGCTTATGACACTTCTATGACGATAATTGTGACAAAACCCGGTATCATCATAGATGTGGTGGGCTCCTACTTCTATGATAAAAATCATGACAGAAAATGGGATTTTCATCCTGGGCGGGCCGGAGACGCAGCTGCATGACATTCTTTGGGTCGTGCATGACGGAAAAACTATGGTAGAAGTGAGGGCGAGGAAAATATCGGGGAGTTCCCGGTTACGGTGGGTGGTTGGGGGCCGAGCGATGCACGTTTCTCTCGTACACGTACGCGCGTGTGCGCGAGGCGTTGCGCTCTAACTGAACCCGAGTGAGGAATTGGGCTCTAACTAAACACGAGCGATTGCACTAGCTACGTTACTGAACCCCGATCGATCCCTTGCTGTTAACTAAACCCAAGTGATTCCTTCGCTACTGCTGCTAACTAAAGCCGATCGAACATTGCTGCCTCCTTCCCTTGATGAACAGTGAGTGTTGTTGGGGGGGGGGGGTTGGATGAACAGTTCCTGGTGGGGGGGGGTTGGATGAACACGACCTCGTGGTAGTAGTGGTCGTTGCCGCTGGATGAACAGGACCCCGATCGATCGAGCCGGTGGATGAACAGGACCCCGTGGAGGCTGGATGAACATGACCCCGTGGAGGGCTGGTTGAACGAAGAGCGGTGGAGGCTGGTTGAGCGAAGAGCGGTGGAGGGCTGGATGAACAGTAGCCTGTGGAGGGTGTTTGAACAGGACCCCGTGGAGAGGGCTGGTTGAACTGTAGCCGGTGGAGGAGCGGTGGAGGCTGGATGAACAGGAGCCCGTGGATGAACAGTCGCAGGTGTAGGCTGGAGGATGTCGATGGTGGATGAACAGTAGCCCATGGAGGCAGTCGGCGGTGGAGATGAACAGTATCCCATGGAGTCCCGTTTTGTGGTACGCCACACCCCTCCCGATGAACAAGACCCCCATTTTGACCGTAGCGCTCCATCACAAGTCCGTTTCCTCCGTTTTGCGGTACGCCACACCCCTCCCGATCAACAGGACCCCGTTTCGACCGTATTTTGCGGTACGCCAGACCCCTCCTGATGAACAGGATCCCGTTTCGACCGTGGCCGGTCGAACACAAGGCTATTTCCTCCGTTCTGCGGTACGCCATGCCTCGTTTCCACCGGCTGTTCCGTCCAAGCCGGTTGGCTCCCGATGAACAGCACGTGTTCCGTTGCCTCCCGATGAACATGACGCATTTCGTTGCCTCCCCATGAACACGCATTTACGACGTTTCCCGCCTCGACCCAGCCATGTACACGAGACCGGATATATGTATGCTAAGTAGGCATTCGAGACCCCACCAGATGTATGTATGCGTGGTCAGATTTGTCGGCGTTACGGGAACGGGGTCCCCAGACTTGCTGCTGCGTCCTGGCGTGGCTAAGCCAAAGAGCCATACGCCCATATTCATCAAGAAAGCATCCAAGACCCTCGCGAGGGTCCAAGCCTTGCAAGGCGGACGACGCAAGACTTCCTCTGGAGTAGCCTAGCCAGGCAGGCTCACGAGGAGCGGTGATATCAAGGCGGGGAAAAACTCACGAGGCTCTTGTGACATGAGCCATGACGAACGACACCAGGCGGGCGCCAACGCGCGCAGCATCCTTATTTCCTCTTTAGTGCTAAGGAGGCCAGCGTAGGCGAGGAGTACCGAGGCATCAAGCAAAGGTTGCTATATTGGTGCAACGAGACAAAGACGAGGAGGACGGCAAGATGGAGGTCATCATGGAGCCCAAGACGGCGTCACCACCAGAGCTTTTCGCAGGCGAAGACCACTTTTGTCAGGATAGCTTGTACTAGCTGTCCCCCTTCAAATTTGCCCGCCATTGTTGGCTCCCTTCCCACTCAACATTTAGGAAGAGGACCGGGGCCTATATAAGTAGAGCTAGCCACCATAGTAGAGGGGAATCTGATCTCATCTTAGCTTGATCCAACCTGATCGAGAGCCTACTCACAAGAACACCTCAACCTTAGGAGGTTGTTCTTCCCTTGTACTGTTCATCATCAACCCTAGAGGCAATCCACCACCACCACACTGGAGTAGGGTATTACACCACAACGGTGGCCCGAACCAGTATAAACCTCGTGTCTTTCTATGTTGCAAGTTTGTCGAGTTCGTCCACGAGATCTTAGCGAGCTAGGGCGTAGATCGGTAGGAGGGAAAGACTTCGCGCGCACCCTAGTGTTTGAACCTCAAGGGTTTGCCGGAACCCCACATCCGACATTTGGCACGCCAGATAGGGGTGCGCCGTAGCTTCCCTTCCATCAAATTCGTCGCTCCGTCGTCTCCATGGCGGATGCTCGCCGTGCTCGAGCTGAGCGTCGGGCTTCCCTCATCGCCCGCGTCGCTCAGACGACTCCCGTCGGCGGGCCACCACACCGTTCTCCGTCTCCCGCCGCCAGCGCTGCCATCGACCCGGCGGGGAACGAGCAGCAGGCGTCCTTGCTACATCCTTTGATGTGGTAGGACGTCCGCACCGCCACTCCATCGCTGACCCCTGTCGGTTCTTCGTCTCGCGCGCACCGCGCTCCCATGGAGGCACGGGCCGCGCTCCTCGCGGCGAACGAGCTCCTGCGCTACTGCCCCGTCGACGACCTCTACAAGGAGTGGCTCGACCGCGTCGCTGAGCTCGTCCGCACCGCAGGGGGCTCTCCGGCGCCGTCCCACTCTCTGCCTCCCCCTCAACTAGCCGTGGGCGACGGGGCTCATGGCATGCCTCCACCACCTCAGCCCCAAGACGGCGCCTTGGCACCAAGGCGTGCGGCTCCGCGGCGTGATCTGCCGCGCCCGGCGCCCGCACGCGAAGAGAGAAGCTGCCAAGAAATTCCGCGGCCGCGAGAAGCTGCACCTGCGCTCCCCGCGCCACCTCGTCCAGACCGCGCACCGCCCGCAGCGGCGCAGCGCGGACCTCATCAAGACCAAGCTCCACCTCCGAAGCGGGCCCCGGCAACCACGGCTGGCTGCCGCGCCTTCACCCCCGAGCTGCGTAGCGTCGCCTGGCCAGGCAAGTTCAAGCCGGACCTGCCTCCTCGCTACGACGGCACCGTCGACCCCGCGTTGTTCCTGCAGCTCTATGAGCTGAGCATCGAAGCGGCCAACGGCGACGAAAAAGTCATGGCGAACTGGTTTCCCATGGCTCTCAAGGATGGAGCTCGCCTCGCCTCGAACTCGCAAAGACGGCTCGATCTCCTCTCGACAAGATGCGCGACCGCTTGCCGCCAACTTCGTGGCATCGCGACCGCTCACGGCCATGGTGATCTACGCCAGATCGGCAAAGAACCAGAGAGACCCTCCGTATACATCTAGCGCTTCAACAACACCCGCCTCAAGATCCCCAAGGTCACGGACGAGGCCATCATCTCCGCGTTTTTCGACGGCGTCCGTGACGTCAACATGAAGGGAGAACTCGCCATCCACGAGGAGCTCTGCACATCTTAGGAGCTATTCAACCTGGCGACCAAGTGCGCAAGAGCTGAGGAGGGGCGCCTCTCTCTCCTTGAGCTGCCAGCTATGGGCGCGGAGGAGAAGAAGGCCAAGGCCAAGGACGTGAAGCGCAAGGAGGCAGTTGTGCTCGCAGTGGAGCCCAACACCAAGCGGGGCAGAGATCAACCCGAGTCATCCAAGAATGGCCGACCGTTCTGCGCCTTCCGCAACCTGAACACCCACAACACCAGCGATTGCCAAGAGCTCAGAGCCATACGGGAAGGACGCTACGGTCAACGCCCCGAGTGCAACGACCGGGGCTACGGCCGCGGAGGAGGACGTGGAGGCGGACGCTGGGACGACCGTGGCCCGCGCCAAGAGTGGCGCGACCGGCCTCGTGAGGACCGCTGGCAGGACCGACCTCGCGAGGGCGCCTGGAGGTACCCGTCGTGTGAGGATTGCCCCCAGGGCAACACCGGTCTTCCCCTGCTGTCGCCACCAAGAAGGAACGACGACCACCACCAGGACGAGGGGGCTGGGGGCTTCCAGGAGCCGTGTGCGATCGTCTGCATCTTGGGAGATGCCCAGGCCCCCAGCCTCTCAGCGCATCTTCAAACAGTTCGCTCACGAGGTGAACGCGGTGCTCCCTGTAAGTGCATCTAGTGCCCCTTAGTGATTTTGGTGTATTGAAGACTTATAGGTTAAGTAACTGATGCGTTTGTGAGTGTACACGGGTCTATAAGTCTATGAGGAGTTTGATATTTACAGAGAAAGTCGACCCTAAAATGAAATTCTTCGATCAAGACTTTGATATTTCAAGACTTTCAAGACTTGAAAGTGAAGAAATTGGTGTGACCTTGAAGACTTGATATTCATTCGAGGAATATGAAGCGTGAAGACTTTTGTTTTCGTAGTTTCATTTTCTTTCTTGAGTCATAGGAAACACCGTCATCGTTAAAGGGGTCGAGGAAATACTAAGGAAAAATTTCCATGTGATGCTCAACTCAAAATCCTACACCTACCAATCCCTTCGAGTGAAGCCATTGAAATCTCATACAGATCAGCCAAGTTCTTGATGTGAGACGCAGTTCTTCCGGTCACCGATGACTTTCTTTCGATCGAGGAGTTAGGAATTCGCCAGTCTGAATTGCCTACACAAAGGAGGAACATGATAGCCGTGAGGAATTTGAGAGTCAAATTTCCGACCGTTCTTTGTCTTCTTGCACCGCTGTCCCAAAATATCTTATCCACCTAACGGTCATATCATTGAAGGGCATTTATGTCTTATCATGTTGGGCTGCTCCTAGGCTATAAATAGCCGCCCCTACAACCACTAGCTGGTTGGCTGCTCCGAGAGAACTTGACACTTGTCATTTGAGAGCAACCCATCCTCCGAGGACTTTGAGCAAAAATCATCAAGTGAGGAAAATCCCAAACCAAACCCCACAAACCCAAAGTGATTGAGCATCATCAAGAAATTGATCTGCGTGGATCCGACGCTTATTACCTTTGAAGATCTGTGCTTCTTCCAGACGGTTAGGCGCCAAGGTCTAGAGCATCCAAGAGGAATTGTGGATCGCCGAGTGACCAAGTCTGTGAAGGTTTGGAAGTCACCAAGACTTACCACGAGTGATTGGACGAGGCTCTGCGTGGTCTTAGTTCAAGGAGAATACGGTGAGGATTGGGTGTCCTGAGTTGTGGCTCGAGATCGGGTGTCCGGACTTTGTGTCCTCAAGTTTAAATACTCACCACTCCAACCAGACGTATAACCGAGACAAAATAGTTGAACTGGTTTACCAAATCATTGTCTTCACCAACCGACCGGGTTCTATTTCCTCAACTCTTTCATTTCCTCATTACTATGTTGAATGTTGTTCATATCTGTGCTTGAAGACTTTGATGAAGACTTTCACAAATTCCTCGTTCAATTTCTTCATCCGTTTGTCTTCATCTTGTTATCCCGTGTTTACGCTTTCCGACTGTTTTAGTCTTCATTTCATCATGCCGACTATGTGTGTACCTGTTATGTTTACTTCGAGTACATATTCATTGCAAGTAGTCTTTCGCTAAGGAATTTCCTCACCAAGAAATTCCTCGATGAAGAATTCATAAAATCGCCTATTCACCCCCTCTAGTCGATATAACGACTTTCAATTGGTATCGAGCAAGGTACTCCTTGTTACGTGTGATTTTGGTTTAACCGCTCGAGTTTTAGTTATGTCGACCGCAGTATGAAGAAAGTGACATGCCCTATCTTTGACGGTCATGACTATCCCAAGTGGAAGGCCATGATGAGGAAGCGCCTCATGGCAAAGAACGTTGAGTGTGGACCGTCCTTTGAAATTGGTCTTATCGATCTATGCAAGATGGCGAATGCTTGATGATATTCGCAAGTACACTCGACTTGATATCATAGCGAAGGATATCATCCGCTCCCGCCTATCCAGAGATCAATTCGGGCTAATTATGCATCTTGGCAATTCAAGCTCATCGGGACCGAATCTCGATGTCTATGAAGGTCATCGAACTCGTCATGATCCCTGGTTTGAGGACTTCAAGGAATCTCTCAAACGATGACTTTCCAGCCGTAATCATCATCTTCGCATCTTGTCTTATGGCAAACGGTGCCGAGGTAACCGAATGCTCCTCATCCGAAGTCTTGTAATGATGAATCGATAATGATGAGTCCGACAATGATGAATCGATGATGACATTGAATCTGCTATACTAAACTCATTTGCGTTGCCACTAAACAACAAACCGCTTTTAGAACAAACTCAAGATATGCTAGAAAGAAGTGATAATATGTTGCAAGCAAAGAAATGGATCATCAAAAGCATTGGGTGAATGTCTTGAGAGAATTCACTCCAAGTTTGACGCCTTCAAGATCAACATAATACCCTCTTGATCGATCATGAGAAGCTTTTCTTGAAGCTCTTCAAAGAAAGGAAGATCTTGAAAAGCTAAGAGTGTGTTATGAAGATCTTCGAAGGAGCGCGATTCATTACTAGCTCAACAAATCAGCGCTTCTCGTGAAGAATTTGTTCCTCCATGCTTAAAGTGCATTGAACGTGAATCGCTAATTCTTCACCTGAATGTTCAAATGCTTCAAATGTTACAAATTCTTCATCCTCTCGCTATCACTAATTCCTCATCCGAGGACATTGCTAGTATCACCGACAATGCAGGTTGAAGGAATTGTACATGACAGCATGTACAAAAGCCTCAAAGGGCATCGACACTTTGTGATGTGCTCAAAAGCAGATCCTCAATGAAACCCTAGGAAAGAGGGTATTGCCTTTGAGAGGAAACTCAATGCCGATGGAACATATTGAAGCCCGAGCAAGATCCCAAAACCTCATGGGTTGCTGCAAAGGGACCTCCATTGATCCATCTAACTTATCCGGCTTTACATGTGAATCTTCTCATTCCTCTGATGAGTCATTTGACTCCAACTATAAACTGTTCAAAAATCAGAATGGTGAAGTATTTGCTAGATATGTTGGCACTAACTGCAGGAACAGTTCCCCTATGAAGAAAATATGGGTTCCCAAAAGCTGTGTTGAAAGTCTTCAGGAGAATGTCCTCATGACACCACCTATGAAGAACCGGAACCCCAGATCAAATTCTTCATATGGACCAAACTCTTCATATGGATCCAAGTCCTCATATGGACCAAATTCTTCACGAGGATCAAATTCCTCAACTGGATCAAAGTCCTCATATGATTATCATCGTGCTAAGAACTCTGTCTCGCAGGGTAGAGCTAAGGGCTATGAATATGTGCATTATTCTTCAAACCATTATGTTCATAAGTCCTCAAAGAATTACTCTACTTATTCATATGCTTACCCTAACCCTCCTATGCTAAGCGAAATGGTTTGGCATCTTTGCCACCTTTCTCACATGGTGCTCGCAGGATGATGAACTCTTTGCCACCCCTCCGATGTGGGTGGTGAAGAAAAGAACTAATCTCTTTTTAGAGGTCAGGTCTCGGACGTGCTCTAACGTCAAGAATTTCTTCGGGACCGACAAAATGCTGAAAGGACGCAGCGAATCATGATGAAATGAACTTTCATTTCACACGCCCTCATCTCGCTATATCATTTATCGCTTGATGAAATTCATCGATGAACTTGATATCATATTCTTCTCGATGAAGCATATGAGATTGTAAGCTACACTAATTCATCTGCAGGATGATCAACCCAAAACCACCGAATGGGTCCTCGATAGTGGATGTACAAATCACATGATTGGTGACAAGAATCTATTGATGGATGCTCCTTATCACCATCACCTCAAGCATATCATCTTTGGCCGACAAAGGCAAAAGTCGTATTGGGTCTTGGTAAGGTTGCTATCTCTAAGGATAAGCACATGGACAAAGTCATGCTTGTTGAGTCCTTAGGATACAATCTCATGTCGATCTCAATGCTTTGTGATCTTGATATGGTTGTTGTCTTGGCAAATATCACGTGTTGTGATTATGGAAGTCGACAATTCCAAAGTCTTCAAGGCTTTAGGAGAGGAGATCAGATATTGTTGATTTCTCTCTGGGACCACAACCAGCCTGTATGTCTACTTGCAAAAGCTTCGGAAGGCTGGCTATGGCATCGACGACTTGGTCATGCAGCATGAGGAATTTGAACACGCTTGCGAAGAAGAAGCATGTCATTGGCATTGAGAATGTCAAATTCCTCAAGGATCACTTATGCGGAGCATGTGAAGCCGAAAAATGACCAAGGCCAAGCATCCAAATAAGACTATCATGACCACTACACGTCCATTCAATTGCTTCACATGGACCTCTTCGACCTAATCATTATTCAGCGGTCACTAATGATGCATCTTTATATGGTTTTGTCATTGTTGATGATTATTCTCGATATACATGGGTACACATTGTTACTTACAAACATGAAGTGCGTGAAGTCTTCAAACGATTTTCCTCGAGGGCTTCAACCAACTTTGGTGTGAAGATCAAGCATATCGAAGTGACAATGGAACCGAGTTCAAGAATTCGGTCTTGATGCCTATCTTGATGAACTTGGTATTACTCATGAGTTATCTGCTCCCTATACTCCTCGGCAGAATGGCGTCATGGAGCACAAGAACAGAACTCTTGTTGAGATGGCTCGCACTATGCTTGATGAATACAAAACGCCTCGGTTTTTTGGATTGATGCAATTGATCGCTCGCCACATCATCAACAGAGTATATCTTCACAAATTCTTCAAGAAGACGCCTATGAACTCCTCAACGACAAGAAACCAAATGTGAGTTATTTCAAAGTCTTGATTGCTAAATGTTGGATTAGAGATCCTCACCACAACTCTAAATTTGCACCGAAAGCACATGAAGGTTTTATGCTTGGTTACGGAAGGACTCGCACACCTCTGAGTCTTCAACATTGTTCTTCACAAGATTGTTGACATTTGAGATGTGCGGTTCGATGAAACTAATGGCTCGCAAAGAGAGCACCTACCTTCTGTGTTAGATGAACCAGCACCGAAGATGCTATCAAGCTCAAGGCAACCGAGGATGTCATTCCTCATCAAGAATTTCTGTCAAGAATTCATTCCTGCTCATGAAGAACGCCGAGTGATGCACCAAGAACATGATGAGGAAAATGGTGTGAAGAAAATCTGATCAAAATCCTCAACGACAACCAACTCATCCACGTGTTGCAAAAGAAGTGCAAGTGGAGAAGATCATCGATGACATTAGCGCACGGTGTCCTCTCACACGCTCAAAAGCCTCACACTTATCTAACTTTTGTGGGCACTATGCTTTTGTCTCTATCTCAGAGCCCACTAAGGTAGATGAAGCATTTTCGAGCCCGAGTGGATTCGGGCTATGCAAGAAGAATTACATTAGTTCGAGTTGAACAATGTCAGGAATTGGTCAATCGCCAGATCCTCGCAAGCATAATATCATTGGCACAAAGTGGATCTACCGCAACAAGCAAGATGAAAATGGCCTTGTGGTGAGGAATAAAGCACGACTAGTAGCTCAAGGCTACACACAGGTTGAAGGAATTGATTTCGATGAAACTTTTGCACCTGTTGCTAGACTTGAGGCTATTCGCATTTTACTTGCCTATGCTAACCATCATGATATCATCTTATATCAAATGGATGTGAAAAGTGCATTCCTCAATGGTAAGCTTGAGGAAGAAGTATATGTTGCTCAACCCCTGTGTTTTGAAGATCCCAAGAATCTCGACAAAGTCTTCAGACTCAATAAGGCCCTCTATGGCCTCAAGCAAGCCCCTCAAGCGTGGTATGACACATTGAAGGAATTCTTCGTGAAGAATGGCTTCACACCCGTTCACTTGACCCTACTCTTTTTACTAAATCATATGATGGTGAACTGTTTGTGTGCCAAATATATGTTGATGATATTATCTTTGGCTGTACTAACCAACGATATAGTGATGAATTTGCCTATATGATGAGTGAAGAATATCAAATGTCTATGATGGGAGAGTTGAAATTCTTCTTAGGTCTTCAAATTAAATCGAAATAAGAATGGCATATTCATATCTCGGAGAAATACCTCAAAGATGTACTAAGGAAATTCAACATGCAAGATTGCAAAGGCGTCAAAATTCCTATGCCCACAAATGGCCATCTATGCAATCGATGAAAATGGTATTGACTTGATCACAAGGTATACCGCCCATGATTGGTTCTTTATTGTACTTATGTGCATCTAGGCGGATATAATGCTTAGTGTTTGCATGTGTGCCCGATTTCAAGCTGCAGAAGGAATCACACCATAAAGGCTGTGAAGCATATTCTTCGATATCTAGCTCACACACCAACACTAGGATTATGGTACCCCAAGGGCTCTGCTTTTGATCTCATTGGATATTTCGACTCGACTATTTGGTGATCGTGTGGACCGCAAGTCAACATCGGCACTTGTCATTTCTCGGACGATCTTTGGTCCGTTGGTCCTCGAAGAAACAAAGCTGCGTATCACCGCTTCATCTGCTGAAGCTGAATACATTGTTCTTTGGCTCATCTTTGTGCTCAATCGCTGGATGAAGCAAACCTCAAGGACTATGGCGTCAACGTGAAGAATGTGCCTCTCCTCTGCGACAATGAGAGTGCCATCAAGATTGCTCACAACCCAGATTCAAAGACTCAAGACTAAGCACATCCAGATTCGTCATCATTTTCTTCATGATCATGTGTTGAAGGGCGATATCTCCATCGAGCATGTGAAGATCAAGAACAGCTAGCTGATATCTTCACTAAGCCCTTGGATGAGAAGAGATTTAGCAAGTTGCGGTGTGAGCTAAATATCTTAGAATCTTGAATGTTCTTTGAAAAGGACACACATCCTAACCCTTATGCAGAATTGATGACTTAGATGTGCAACACATGAAGAAACGTTTTTCTTCAATCAATGAAGAATAACACTTTAAGTGTGAAGAAATTAATGAAGTATTTGATTCTCGTAACCCTACGACAATTGTACGCTGTATCTGAAATCATCATTCTTATCTGATGAAATACGCCACCACAAAAGTTGAAAATCTTCAATTTGAGTTTTTCCTCATTTTGAAATTCCTCAGTTTTCAAATTCTTCAACTTTGCAAAATCTTCAATGTTTCCGTCGTTTTTCTTCATTGGCTATATATATATATATATGTGAGTTTATGTCCTCTACAAGATTCACTTATTGCTATTTCTTCAAGTTGTGATTTACGCTAAGTGAATGTGATCGGACCCTTCCCCTCTATGCTATACTCAATCCAATCTATTCACAAATTCTTCATGTGTGTTCGATTGAAACTCGCTCAAAGTCTTCTTTGTGTCCTTGATAGTGAAGAAATTGCGAATCTAAATTTTAAACAAATCTTATCCAGATTTTCGGTTTTACGCTCAAACCGCTCCGCATCCCACGATGCATTAGTTTATTCACCCACGATCTTACACGATCTCATCGCACGAAGCGTGGGTGACACATGTCGCGTGAAGAAGAAAGGGCAGGGGCATGTTCGTCCCAAAATCTTGAGGCGAACAATTTTCACCATGGCTATAAATACCCTCTCCTTCCTTGCTTCATTTACTCCTTTCGGTCATTGTCTCTCGCTCAAGCTCTCCTCAAACCCTAAGCGCCGCCGCTTACTCCATCGCCGTCGGTGAGGAAGAGCTTCACTGCCTCGACCTCGTCGCCGTCGTACTCGTGCCGGCTGCGGAAATCTTCACTCCGCCGCCGCCGTAGCTGTCTCCCTCTGCCAAGTTAGGGCGTGGGAGATCTAACGTGACGAACTTCACCACGGTTCATCTCTGTTCGTCGTGTTCTTCAGTTCAGGTAATTAAAAGTCACTTTTATTACTCACTTTGATTCTCAAACTTTTCTGAAAATCTTCAAAGGTGTTTTATTCGTCAAAACTTCACATATGAACACCTCACACACTATATGCTCTTGATTTATCTCTCTAAGCATTCATCTCTTCAAGATTCCTCAATTGTGCGGACTTTCAATCTGTACAACTCTGGAACCTAAGACAAAACGCTTAGTGAAATTCCTCAAGGCTCAACTGGTCAAATTCCTCAAAACTTATTCCTTTTGAAAAATCGTCTTAGAACGCATATGACCTCTCCAAATTCCTCGCACCTACACTCTGTTCACGGTACTCATGTCCATTCTTTGAATCACTAGGTTCTCATCAACTTAACTCATTTGCGCGTTCCTCAAGAAAAACTGCATACTTGTTTGAGTGTTCTATTGTTCAAATTCCTCATCCAAGAAAATGGCGAGGGCAAGAGACCGCAGAAGGGAGGAAAGAAACCGGAGGTCATGACCGCCTTTGAGATCCTCGATGAAATATACAAAGATTATCGCACACCGATGAAGCCAAGTTTGGCAAGGAGACCAAAAATCAGCGCAAAGTGCGATCCAGAGGATAGAACGAAGATGGGCACGAGAATGGAGGAATATCGCTATGTTAATCCCAAATACATGAGGAAATTCGCCTTAAACCCTCCATGCCCAGAGCTCCATTGGCACTGGCCAAGTCGCCGATCCCACCAAAGATCAAGCGTGGTGAAGACTTTCTCAAGAATGGTCCAGCGCCAAGCCAAATTGGCAAGACAGGCCAAGGAGGCGGTGAGGAAATTCAATGAAGATTCTTCGCCATCGCTGCCATCGAGACCTCGGTCAAGCCGAGAAAATCAATGCCAAGAAGCTGCTTTCGCAAGCCAAGTGCTTCACCATCAGCGCCCTCACGGCCCAGTTCCTCACCGCGCCCTCACGGCAAATTCCTCGATCGCTGCTGCCCTCAAAATCCTCAGCAGCTCCTCCAAGTCCTCAACTCTGTGCATCGGCTACATGTCAAAGGACTCGGGGTTTCTCGATTGCTTCGTGTCTCAAAGAAGTTCCTCACCGCACCAATGTCCTCATCAGCCCCACTCTGCTGAAGACAAAAGCAAGCTGCTGGACGCGGTCCTCGCCAAGTCCAAAGAAGAAACAGGTTGCCTTCAACGTACCCTCTGATGATGAAGCTTCTGATGAAGAACTTGCAAAAATCATCAGAGACAGACTGACAAAGGCCGCTAGAGCCAAAGGAACAAATGTGCCTCTGCTTTTGGATCCGAAGAGGATCCTTGACTTCATCGACCTATGGCATCAAGATCCAAACACTCCCATACCGATCCGCCATCGACTCTGGTCAAAGTCATATGCTCAACCATTTCATCGTCAAGAGAAATGGAAATTTGAAAAGGCTCGTGAAATAAAGAGAACACAAGCGAAAGGAGAAGCTTCGAGGAAGAACATCGTCAACTTGACTCTCAAGAACTTCTCAAAGCTCAATCTGAAATCCAAGCCCTCAAAGAAGGATTTCGATGCTTATAATCTTGATTGGCAAGGAGCCAAGGTGAGATTCGTCAATTTGACGAAGAAAATGACAACTATTGCAGCCCCATCACAACAAGAAAATCCTCAGTCAAGACTCGCTCAGCCCATTGAAGAACATGCCAAGATCGCTTGATGACTTTCAAACATGCCGATGAGAATACAAGTTCGTGGCTGATGACTCCATTCCAGCCATTGAAGAAATTCCTGTGGCATCCACTAGCGGTGCGCTGAGAAAGCAAGAGATCAGGCAATCGCACCGATTGCGCTCAAGAAAGCGAACCACGATCCTCGGCTCCTCCTGTGCCAACACCAACTCCAATTCTTCCTTCTGCTTATGAAGTGAAGAAGACAAAGGCTGCAGAACAAGCTGCAGTGAAGAAGAGGAAGGCATCTGCTGCGTCAAATTCTTCGGCTGCGAAGAAAATGAAGCCAATGACCAGCTCGCTTGAAAATCCCATTGATGCCATTCCCATTTCCTCCATGTCGCCTAAGGAAATTGTTCCTTATGGAGAAGATTACACGATCCCAAGCGGATCTGATGAAGATAATCAATCTGTTGCTACCTCAGAACAGTTTGATGAAGAAATTGAAGTGGAAGCATTCCCTTCACCGCCAACAAGCTTCCTCACCCATGCCTCGGTTCACGGTGAAGAGGCTGGTGTTGAGGAAATTGAAAAAGAAGATGAAGACGTGGATATTGGGTGCACTACACCAGTGATGAACGATGACTTTTGGGAAAGTCAGCATCCCAATACTCCTCTCTTCACTCCTGTAGGATCGAAAGTATGTCTAGAGGGGGGGTGATTAGACTACTTGACAATATAAAAATTATGCCTTTTGACAAAGACAAGTTTTTGGCAGATTCACGATTATGATCAAGTCAAGCATCACCCTACACATGCAATTCTAGAGTATAGGCAGCGGAAAGTAAATTGCACATGTAGTAAAGAGAGGTGGAGAAGAGCAAACGCAATTTTGGAGACGCGGAGATTTTTCTCGTGGTTCCGATAGGTGGTGCTATCGTACTTCCACGTTGATGGAGACTTCAACCCACGGAGGGTAATGCCTGCGAGAGTCCACGGAGGGCTCCACCCACGAAGGGTCCACGAAGAAGCAACCTTGTCTATGCCATCATGGCTCACGCCCACGGAGGGCTAGCCTTACTCGGGTAGATCTTCACGAAGTAGGCGATCTCCTTGCCCTTACAAACTTCTTGGTTCAACTCCACATCTCGACGGAGGCTCCCAAGCGACACCTAACCAATCTAGGAGGCACCACCCTCCAAAAGGTAATAGATGGTGTTGATGATGATGAACTCCTTGCTCTTGTGCTTCAAATGATAATCTCCCCAACACTCAACTCTCCTCACCGATTTGGCTGTGGTGGAAGAAAGGATTGAGTGGAAAGAAACTTGGGAAGGCTAGAGATCAAGCTTCATATGGTGGGAGTGGAGCAACTTGATCTCAACACAAGGGTAGGTAGTTCTCTTCTCGTAAATGTAAGGTAGGAGTGGTAGTTCTTTCGATGGCTCTCTCCACGAATGAAGAGGGGTGGAGGGTATTTATAGCCTCCACACAAAATCCAACCGCTACACACATTTGACCAATCTCGGTGGGACCGAAGTTGACAACTCGGTGAGACCGAAAGTTCAAATCATGTGAGCGTTGGGATTTTCGTGGGACCGAAAATACAATCTCGGTTAGTCCGATTCGTGCAAAGACAGAGCTTGCCAATCTCGGTGGGACCGACTTCATCATCTCGGTGACACCGATTTGATGATGAATGTTCTGAAGCTTGGCAACTCAAGTTTCGTGAGACCGAGTTCGAATCGGAAAATCCGAGTTTTCTAGGGTTTGGCTTTATGGTGAGGTGGTTCATCTCGGTGTGACTGGTTTGGAATATCGGTGGGACCAAGATTACTTATGAGTGTATAAGGCGGTGAGAGTTGCCGATAGTTTAGGAGATGTATCACTAAGCACTTTGAGCAACCAGATCATTATCATAACCTCATCCCTTTTAATAGTATTGGCTTTCCTATGGACTCAATGTGATCTTGGATCACTAAACCAAAATGGAGTCTTGAGCTTTTGCCAATGCTTGCCTTAGCATTTTGAGGGGTCCACTTCTTCAGTCCTTGCCATACCCATATCACTAAACTTTCTGAAATGATTCTCAAGTAACTATTAGTTCAATGATATATATGTTGTTATTAATTACCAAAACCACCCGGGGATTAGTTGCACTTTCAACTCCCCCTTTTTGGTAATTGATGACAACATATAGATCAAAGCTTCGACAAAGGATATAATCAATGAATAATATCGTCGCTTTGAGAAGTATGTGATAAGCAAGAGCTCCCCTAAATTTGTGCATTATTTAAGATTTATGCTTGAATGCAAATGCACATTCGATTAGGATCATGGGTCACTCTTCCATGTCACATACATCTTGGTGGAGCACACAAAATGATAAGAATGAACAGATGCACCCAATCACCAAGACATGAGTAAATGGTCATACAAGATATGAATAGCATATGATAAGCATTAAGCACACATTAAGGCATAGTACGACCAAGCACTCATTAAAGTAGGATCAAACGTAGTATCAAACACATGAATGTCTCGAAAACCAAAAGTATCTCAAAGAAACCGCAAAAGAACGAAAGAGCAAAAGTGCAAAGACAACAAGACTCTCTCTCTCGAAGTCCTATGATCTATACAATTTCTCCCCTTTGGCAACAAGTTACCAAAAGTTCGAAAAGGCATAGAGCTAAGCGCCACCGGGACTCTGTTGGCGGCTCTGTGCAGGTTGATGTTGGAGTTGATATAGCAAGATCGCGAAGACTTGGCTGATGTCTGTCTTTGGAGGAGTGGTCCTTTGGAGCTGGAGTTGGAGCAACTGATGGAACTGTGGAGGTCTTTGAAGCTGTAGTCCTTGTGTCATCACATCGAATAGCGGTGATCGGGTCTGTGGGAACCGGAGGCGATCTGCTGATAAGCATCTGGACTAAGTCATCCTGCATCTCACGCATAAGCTCTTCCTTCTCCTCTTTGCTTCCTCAATGTCGCCTCAAGCTTGTTGACAATCACTTGCACTTGATCGACTTCACATCCAGAGCGTGGATCTTGTCTTCAACAATCCTCTCAGAGGCTCTCCCGAGGCTGCATAATGCTGGCCAGCGTTGTTCAATCCTTTGGGTAGCTTCAAGGAGCTGCTCTCCAACACTCTTTGGTTTAGCTGCTGCCGCCGCTTCCTTGTCGACTTTGGCTTTCTTGGCAGCTTCAATCTTTGCTTGACCTTCAACTAATGTTGGATCCTCCTCATCCATCACAACAACATTATCCTCATGCTCAGCTGCAGTGGTAAGTGTGCTCTATCCAACAAGTATGTGCCCGTGCCAAACTTGGCATTGATAAGCATCTGAATATGCGGGCAAATCCACATGACCTTTTTGGTCACCGCAATCCTCTTGATGGTCTCAACTATCAAGTCCATCACCTTGAAAGGTGCTCTCTCATCAAGTATATGCAGCATGTTGATAGAGTATCCTCTCGATCATGCGATGATCTCGGACTTGGGCATCAAGGTATGCCTCGAGAATAGTGTTAGTGGTAGGTAGACTGCACGGAGATAGTACATCGAGCCGAGCTTCCAGATTCCTAAATCCTTAGCTGGAACCTCTTTGTACATGTTCTTCATGGATTCATGGTTCTTCTTTGGAATACCATAAACATCAATGTCATCCTCTCTTTGCACTGGAGCATTTAGAAGTTCTGCCCATTCTTCAACAGTTGAAGAGAATCTTTGGCCTTCAGTCATCCATACAATCCTTCCATCTGGATAGAAATGAGCTGTGGCATAGAATTTCATAATCATCTCATCATTCCAATTTGTCAACTTCTGACCTACAAAGTCTGCAACACCACATGCAGTGAAGCTTTCATGCACATGTGGAAAGAAGTCTCTGTGCTCTTCATTTGTCAATGTACTTCCAAATAACGTATCGGTGTCTGCGACTATGGGCTTCTTGTCCATCAGCACGGTCTCATAGAAGTCCTGCTGTTCTCTGGTGTGAAATCTGGGATCAACAGCAGTTCTTCTCCTCACGGCATATGGGTCAGCTTGTCTCCATAGCCTGAGACCTCTATCTTTCCTTTCCTTCATGTTCTCAGCTTGAGGATGAGCATCATTATGTAGTGGCAGTTTCTGACGAAGTTTCAGCAAGACTGGTGCTTCATCATCTGACACATCTGGTGGCACATCATCTTTCTTCTTCTCGATCTTTGGAATGTTCTGTTGTCTTCTTGGGCTTGGCAAGAGGCTTTGCTGGAGCTGCCTTGACTGGAGCAGATTGCTTGGGCTTTGAAGTGGCTCTAGCCCTGATGGCATCACCCATGAGCTTAGGCTTCTGAGGAGGCTGGGGTGCTTCCTCATCCTCATCTTCCTCTGCTGCATCATCATGCACTAACCTCTTCCTCTTGGAAGTTTTCTTCACCTTGCTTGTAGTTTCCTCTTCCAAACTCAGCTTCTTGGCAACAGTGGACTGCTTGACTTTTCTGGTGCCCTTCTTAGTTTGCTGACCTTGAGGTTCTTTGGCAACTACCTTCCTCTTGGGCTTTGAGGTGACCTCTTCCTCAACGACAAAATCTAAGTCTTCATCATCTGAGTTCCTCTTTTTTCTGGCTCTGGTGGCTGCAGGAGGTAAACCCCTTGGTGTACTCCTCTCACCATCATCTGATGAGCTGCTGGGATCAGGACTAGTGCCCGCCTATGGAATATCTGCAATAGGTGACTCGACCTGTTCGATCACTTGGCATCGACATGGTGACAACCTGTGAAAAGATAAGGTGTAGGCAGAGAAGAAGAGTTATCACAAACTAGAAGATTTTTTAAAAAATGAGTTCAAATTCTAGTATTAGGTTTTCACAGAAGACATTTGGTCGGACCGAGTTTAAAATTCGTGAATCAAGTGTTCAAACGAAGCATTCACACCACTTTCGGTTGGACGAAGTGGGTTTCGTCTGCCGAAAACACTAGGGTTTCACAGAATCCTCATTTTGGTCACACCGATTTGCACAACTCGGTTGGACCGAAGGTGCTGAGGCAATGGCCATAGGCCAAATCGGTCATACCGAAAATGTAAAATCGGTCTCACCGAGATGTGTTCGGCGGAAACCTAACCCTAAAACTTTTACTCGAATCTCGTTCAAACGAACTAATCTAGTGTTTAGGAAGATTTCAATCGTGGCAAGATACTAGGCAAACCAAACGTGCATTGAATCGGAGATGGGAGCATGAGTGGGATCAAAACTCACCCTAACTTGGTGGAGTTTCTCTACGGCGGCAATGGCGCGGAGAAGATGTCCGTTGATGGCGACGGAGACCTGCGGCGAGGGCGCACAGGCGACGACGGAGACGATCCGGAGACCAGGGCGATGGCAGCAAGGGGTGTGGGGGCGAAGCGTTTGAAGAAGAAATCAACGCGCACGGCCCTCGGAGTATATATACCCCTTTGCTGTCGGTGGGACCGAGTTGTAAAACTCGGTGGCACCGAGATGGATAACTGCTGGGCAGTTATGCACTTCGGTCATGCCGAATATCACAACTCGGTTTCACCGAGGTGAAAACCTAGATCAGTCTAAATGCTTTCGGTTCGACCGTGTTTGAGTGAGTTGGTCCGACCAAATCACTTAGAAGGTTTTGGAAGTTAGCCCTTGACGGATCGGTGGCTCCGAGTGCTCCTCACTCGGAGGGTCCGAAAATGACTTGTTCAAGGTTTGTGATGTAAGCATGAATAGAATTTGAGACAAGAAAGCATAGATAGCTAGGGGAGGTACTTAGGCATTCTTGTTCATCCATTTGGTCAGAGAAATCAAAACGACCAAAACAACAAATGGATGTCCTCGAATGGATAAAATCATGCATCCAACATGCTCACACAATAAGATAGCAAATGAAATATGTGTCAAACATGCACAAACAAAACTCTAGCTACTATCACACAATTTGTCGATGACTAGGTCATCTTTATATGAGTATATTGACTTAGGAGCCAAATGAGAACATTTGATCATAGGTCATACTCATCGTTTAAGCACAAGTGGGGTTACCACTTTTACATAAAGCATTAATGTGTTCACATCATTTGAAGATGCTTTAGCTCAATTCTTTAGAGCAAAGCTCCCCCTAGATGTGAGAACCCCTCTTAAAGGGTCAAACTAACCTTGGGTTGTCGAGAAGACTTCATGTAGATGTTGAAGATGTGGATGCTCAATGTTGATGAAGATCATCAAGAGTTGGGAGCAATCCTTTGGATTGGGCACTTTCAATACCTACATGGGTTAGTCCCACAAGGAACAAACAAGGATATCCATGGACATAGATTGAAGTTCACAATAGATGATGTCCATGAAAGCAATGATTACCTTGTCCCTTGACTTACCAACAAGAGGGTTTGTGACTCCATGAACTAGTGCATAATGTGGAAGTTGGTTGCACAAGTTTTTTGCCAAAATGAATGTGAGTGAAGTATGTTGGCGGAGTCACCCTCAAGAACTCTCTAGTTCTTCTTCTTCGGGATCCACATCATCTTGATGGGAATCCTTGGGGTTGTAGTTGAGCTTGACGAAGTAGAACTTGACGTTTCCTTGGGAACCCACTTGACCATGGCTTGAGGTGCTTCAACAAATGCATCAATCTCCTCTTGAAGCTTGTCCTTGCCTTTTAGCTTGTGGTCTTGTGGTGGAAGGTCATCTTGTGCTTGTTCCACATTGGAAGAAGTAGGATCATACTTCTCCTTTTGAGAAACAAACTGTGGAGTGGGATATTGACCTTCTTCCCATTCAACACCCTCGGTGTTGAACTTTCGCTCAAAACCAATTCCTTGATTCTTCCGGTGCCTTCCTTGCTTGCGTAACAATTTCTCAAAGTTCTTGCTTCCGCAAGGCTCTTGTAGACACCTTTTCTATAATCCCTTTCAATAAACTATTTTCTTGCTCAAGTGTAACTTGGCTTGAAACATTGTTAGTGGAATCAAGAGAACTACTAGAAGCAACAACATTGGATTTAGCATGGTTATTGTTACTACTAGAGAAAGAATTTTTCTTATGCTTGTCATGCTTAGTTTTAATAGGTGGCAAGAAATTAGACAAGAGAAGTCGTTTGGCAAGATATGAAGAACTCTTCTTTCGAAGATCGTCATTGATTGCTTTTAGAAACTCATGTTCTTGCTCTAGAGTGAGCTTCTCGAAGCGTAGCTTCTCATGAGATCTTAGGAGCTCTCTATGATCTTCTTGAGTTGTTTCATGAGATAACTTAAGAGTGTTTAGTTCTTTAGTTAGACGCTCAATCTCCTTCATAGCATTGTCATTCGACTCTTCTCGACTATAAAGACTACTAGCATGTTCATCATTACTAGGTTCACTAGATTTATCATGTAAGAGCTCATCTTCACCAAGCAAGTCATCCTCATCACTATCAAAGTCAATGAATTCAGGGTGTGATACCTTGGGGCCTTTAGCCATGAAGCATCTTCCAATTCCCTCATTTGGTGAATCAAATAAGTCATAGGAGTTGGAGTTGGAGGATACGAGAGCAAGACCGCAACACCTTCATCTTGATTGTAGTCGGAGTTGGAGTGATAGCTTCTTTCGGATTGATTGTCCGAGTCGGAGCCGAGACCCATTCACCTACATGAGCTTGATGTTTTCTTCTAGTGTAGCTCCTTGATGACTTGTCTTTCCTCTCCTAATCCTTGCTCTTCCGAGAGGGTCTTCGCTCATAACGATCATCTCTACTCCTTCTCTCTTCCGAGGTGACTCATCTCTTGAGCTTCTTCTTCTTGGAGATTCTTCTCTTCTCTTGTGGGGAGCCGAGCACTCATTTGAGTAGTGTCGGGTCTTCCACAATTGTAGCAGCTTCGATCACGACTAGAAGATCTCTTTTCATCATATGATCTAGACTTTGAGCTTCTCTCTTTGCTTCTACTCTTGTAGAATTTGTTGAAGTTCTTCACCATTAGGCTTATCTCTTCATTGGAAACTAGCTTGTCACTTGAGGTTGTGGGAGCATCACTTGTAGCTTTGTAAGCACCACTTGACTTGTTGTGAAGCTCTTCCTTATCCTTAAGTGTCATCTCATGAGCAACAATTCTTCCAATGACTTGGTTGGCTTGAGATTCTTGTAGTTTGGCATCATTTGGATCAAAGTGCACACGGTGTCATACTTTCCATCCAAAGCTCGAGAATCTTCTTGATGATGAATCGGTCGGTCATTTCTTTGCTTCCTAAGCGGCAATCTCATTTGTGATGAGAGCAAGCCTAGAGTACATTTCAGCGACACCTTCACCTTCCTTCATCTTGAACTTGTCAAGTCGACCTTGAAGAACATCTAGCTTTGATTCCTTCACGGACTCGGTACCTTCGTGCATTTCAACCAAAGTATCCCAAATCTCTTTTGCATTCTCAAGACGGCTGATTTTGTTGAACTCCTCGGGACACAAGGCATTGAAGAGAATGTCACAAGCTTGAGCATTGTTTTGCAACATCCGCAATTCTTCCGTTGTAGCTTCACGATCCGAACTTTTCCTTCCTCAAGAATTCACCTTGCATACCAACACAAATAATGCCCCATGCGGGTGGGTTATGGCCAAGAATATGCATTTTCATTTTATGCTTCCAACTAGCAAAGTTTGTACCATCAAAGTAAGGACCTCTCGAAAATTACCTCACTAGATGCCATACTCTCCTAGGTTGTGAAACCAAGCTTATGGAGTCCAATGCAATGGAGACCAATACAATGGAGACCAAAGCTCGATACCACTTGTAGGATCGAAGTATGTCTAGAGGGGGTGATTAGACTACTTGACAATATAAAAATTATGCCTTTTGACAAAGACAAGTTTTTGGCAGATTCACGATTATGATCAAGTCAAGCATCACCCTACACATGCAATTCTAGAGTATAGGCAGCGGAAAGTAAATTGCACATGTAGTAAAGAGAGGTGGAGAAGAGCAAACGCAATTTTGGAGACGCGGAGATTTTTCTCGTGGTTCCGATAGGTGGTGCTATCGCACTTCCACGCTGATGGAGACTTCAACCCACGGAGGGTAACGGCTGCGAGAGTCCACGGAGGGCTCCACCCACGAAGGGTCCACGAAGAAGCAACCTTGTCTATGCCATCATGGCCTACGCCCACGGAGGGCTAGCCTTACTCGGGGTAGATCTTCACGAAGTAGGCGATCTCCTTGCCCTTACAAACTTCTTGGTTCAACTCCACATCTCGACGGAGGCTCCCAAGCGACACCTAACCAATCTAGGAGGCACCACCCTCCAAAAGGTAATAGATGGTGTTGATGATGATGAACTCCTTGCTCTTGTGCTTCAAATGATAATCTCTCCAACACTCAACTCTCCTCACCGATTTGGCTGTGGTGGAAGAAAGGATTGAGTGGAAAGCAACTTGGGAAGGCTAGAGATCAAGCTTCATATGGTGGGAGTGGAGCAACTTGATCTCAACACAAGGGTAGGTAGTTCTCTTCTCGTAAATGTAAGGTAGGAGTGGTAGTTCTTTCGATGGCTCTCTCCATGAATGAAGAGGGGTGGAGGGTATTTATAGCCTCCACACAAAATCCAACCGTTACACATTTGACCAATCTCGGTGGGACCGAAGTTGACAACTCGGTGAGACCGAAAGTTCAAATCATGTGAACGTTGGGATTTTCGATGGGACCGAAAATACAATCTCGGTTAGTCCGATTCGTGCAAAGACAGAGCTTGCCAATCTCGGTGGGACCGACTTCATCATCTCGGTGACACCGATTTGATGATGAAGGTTCTGAAGCTTGGCAACTCAAGTTTCGTGAGACCGAGTTCGAATCGGAAAATCCGAGTTTTCTAGGGTTTGGCTTTATGGTGAGGTGGTTCATCTCGGTGACTGGTTTGGAATATCGGTGGGACCGAGATTACTTATGAGTGTATAAGGCAGTGAGAGTTGCTGATAGTTTAGGAGATGTATCACTAAGCACTTTGAGCAACCAGATCATTATCATAACCTCATCCCCTTTTAATAGTATTGGCTTTCCTATGGACTCAATGTGATCTTGGATCACTAAACCAAAAATGGAGTCTTGAGATTTTGCCAATGCTTGCCTTAGCATTTTGAGGGGTCCACTTCTTCAGTCCTTGCCATACCCATATCACTGAACTTTCTGAAATGATTCTCAAGTAACTATTAGTTCAATGATATATATGTTGTTATTAATTACCAAAACCACCCGGGGATTAGTTGCACTTTCAACTCCGATTCAACAAGTTCCTCAGTCCTCGGCTACAACTGTTCAATTGGGCTCTGAAGAAACTCATCCCACATCGTCTGTTCATGAAGAAATTCCAGCCACTAGTGCTGAAGAACCTCTGCTGATCCCCAAACTGCACAAGAAGAGGAACCAGAAATTCCTCAGCCTGAAAAACCTGAGATCGTGATTCCTGAGGTTGTGCTGCAAATCACAGACATTCCTCTGCCCAAACCGAAGAATCCGTTCTCGAGCAAGCAAAATTTCAAGGCTGAAGACTTCTTTTCTGAGCATGTGTTCTTCACTGCTTATAATCCATATGACTCTGCTCGTATGAGGAAAAGACGCTTCTGGACTCGTACTCAAGCAAACTTCTATTCCTCAGTGCTATTTGACAAGGACAAGATCTTCGACCATGAGCATATTCCTCATGTGGATATGGAATCTCTGTCGTGCTTCGAGCCAGTATTCCGAGTTATTCATGCCGCAGGCTCTTGAATTTCTACTCGATATCGTGGATGGAATGAAGAACTCATTCTTGATTCTATGCCACCCGCACATCACCGGAGATGTCAAGATGTCAATTCATGGGTGCTGGATTGGATGATGTAAAACACTCACTACAAGGCACCAAAGATCTGAATCGCTTCGTGTCCTTCTTCTTGATCCTCCCCATGAAAGCGCACGTTGCATCTACAATGATCATGAACGTCTCGATCACTTTATGCAAGTGCTCATGAAGCCGTTGAAGCCAGGGCAGGCCCCTCGAACCAAATTCCTCGTCAAGGAATTGCTGTATGTGCCTCGGACTGTCTATAGAATCTTGACGAAGACAATGAGTCCCATCAAAGGCCACGACTCAAATGATGAAGATGTCGTTGGCATCATGAAGAACATGCTTTTCAACATCATTCATGGCCTTCCCATCAACTTCCATGATTTCTTCATGAGGACTCTGGCCAATGTTGCAATGTCACCTTTTGAGCTGAAGCCATATGCGCCTTGGATTATGAGATTCATAAGGGCAAGATCTTCTTTGAACTACAAGGTCGACACTCAACCATGGCAGCTACTTGCCGCCCATTGAAGTCCTCAAGCGACCGGTTTCATCATCCGATGATAAGGGCAAGGCAGCGGTTGTGATTGATGAAGGCATTCGTCCATTGATGGTCCATTTCGTCTAGCTACATCTTACTCCACCAATGACGATTCTCGCAACTCATGATTACGCCAGAAATACCTCACCAAGCAAAAGCCTCAAGCAACAAGATCTGTGGTGATGACCGACCGTGAGTTACTCCTCGGTCTTCATCGGAAGGTTGAACGCAATCAAAAATGGGTGAAGCGCCAATTTGCTGCAATTCTTCACAACATGACCTCAACACATAATGCGGTGAAGAAAATCAGATTACCTCCATGAAACCCTCAACCGCACTGGCTGTTCTCACTCATGTATATTCCGCAGAAGAATTGAAGACTATGGGTCTTGAGGAAGCATTTGACCGGTCTGCACCACCTCAAGAAATTCAAGAGAGTCAAAGTTCACGATCGGTGGCCAGCTCTTATTCTTCATCGCGGAAACCGATGAACATGAAGATTTGGACGACATCTGCGGCGAGCTCTACTTCAACATCCAACCCCGACAACGCTGGCGCTCCTCCATCAACTTGAAAATCTTGAGGGCATTAGTCCTCGGCCGATCCTTTTGGTCATTTGATGACAAAGGGGAGAAATCTGAGTTAGTCTTCAAGCGGGTTTATATTATGGGTGTTTTATTAAGTTACAACTCTCGTTCTTCCAAACTTTTATTGGATCGAGTTGTAATCTTAAACCGATGGTGCCTTGATACTTTTGGTCGTGCTCGATGCTTTTGATGCTCGAGCTCAAACTTTTGATGTGCTATTCGCATGCTTATTCCTTGTTAATATTATTGCACGATGTGAATCTCATCAGCACCATATTTCATCATGCATTTCAAATTCTTCATATTATATATCAAATCGTGTATGAATTACAAGATATAGGGGAGATCTCCATGATTCAATTCTTCAAATGTGCATTGCCTCAAAAGCAAATTCCTCACTATGCACATATTAGGGGAGTTCTTCTATATCTTGCAATCAAATTCCTCAATATCAGTATTTATACTTCATATGTTTATCCTCGTTGAAAACTTAACCTATGTTGTCATCAATCACCAAAAGGGGAGATTGTAAGTGCATCTAGTGCCCTTAGTGATTTTGGTGTATTGAAGACTTATAGGTTAAGTAACCGATGTGTTTGTGAGTGTACACAGGTCTATAAGTCTATGAGGAGTTTGATATTTACAGAGAAAGTCGAACCCTAAAATGAAGTTCTTCGATCAAGACTTTGATATTCGAAGACTTTTCAAGACTTTGAAAGTGAAGAAATTGGTGTGACCTTGAAGACTTGATATTCATTCGAGGAATATGAAGCGTGAAGACTTTTGTTTTCGTAGTTTCATTTTCTCTTTCTTGAGTCATAGGAAACACCGTACTGTTAAAGGGGGTCGAGGAAATACTAAGGAAAAATTTCCATGTGATGCTCAACTCAAAATCCTACACCTACCAATCCCTTCGAGTGAAGCCATTGGAAATCTCATACAAATCAGTCAAGTTCTTTAGTGACAGAGACGCAGTTCTTCTGGTCACTGATGACTTTGCTCTGATTGAGGAGTTAGGAATTCGCCAGTGCGAATTGCCTACATAGTGAGGAACATGATAGCCCTGAGGAATTTGAGAGTCAAATTTCCGACCGTTGATGTGCTACGCGCCGGCTGTCCCAAAATATCTTATCCACCTAATGGTCATATCATTGAAGGGCATTTATGTCTTATCATGTCGGGCTGCTCCCTAGGCTATAAATAGCCGCCCCCTACAACCACTAGCTGGTTGGCTGCTCCGAGAGAACTTGACACTTGTCATTTGAGAGCAACCCATCCTCCGAGGACTTTGAGCGAAAATCATCAAGTGAGGAAAATCCCAAAACCAAACCCCCACAAACCCAAAGTGATTGAGCATCATCAAGAAATTGATCTGCGTGGATCCGATGCTTGTTACCTTTGAAGACTGTGCTTCTTCCAGATGGTTAGGCGTCAAGGTCTAGAGCATCCAAGAGGAATTGTGGATCACCGAGTGACCAAGTCTGTGAAGGTTTGGAAGTCACCTGAAGACTTACCACGAGTGATTGGATGAGGCCTGCGTGGTCTTAGTTCAAGGAGAATACGGTGAGGATAGGGTGTCCTGAGTTGCGGCTCGAGATCTGGTGTCCGGATCTGTGTGTCCTCGAGTTTAAATACTCGGCCGCCCAACCAGATGTACAATCGAGACAAAGAGTTGAACTGGTTTACCAAATCATTGTCTTCACCAACCGACCGGGTTCTATTTCCTCAACTCTTTCATTTCCTCATTATTGTGTTGAATGTTGTTCATATCTGTGCTTGAAGACTTTGATCAAGACTTTCACAAATTCCTCGCTCAATTTCTTCACCGCTTTGTCTTCATCTTGTTATCATGTGTTTACGCTTTCCGTACTCTGTTTTAGTCTTCATTTCATCATGCTGACTATGTGTGTACCCTGTTATGTTTACTTCTGAGTACATATTCCGCTGCAAGTAGTTCTTCGCTAAGGAATTTCCTCACCAGCAAATTCCTCAGTGAAGAATTCATAAAAATCGCCTATTCACCCCCCCTCTAGTCGATATAACGCACTTTCACTCCCCAAACTCGAGGCCACGCGCCCGCTCAGGTAGTCCCAATGCGCCATCACTTTCAGCACGGCGGATCAGGTCAAGTGCGCAGCCACCGCTGGCGCCCTCCCTATGTTGTATTCCCTAGTCATCAGCAATGTGCAGGTCACCAAGACCCTCATCGATGGTGACGCAGGGCTCAACGTCCTATCCGTCGACACGTTCGACAACCTCCAAGTGCCATATGAACAGCTCCAGCCCACCAAGCCTTTCTCATGAGTGACCGACGGTTCCACCACACCGATAGGGCAGGTCCGCCTGCCTGTCACCTTCGGGGAGCGCAAGAACTACCGCACCGAGCCCATCGACTTCGACATCGTGCACATCCGCCTACCTTACAATGCCATCCTCGGGTATCCAGCCCTGGCCAAGTTCATGGCAGTCACTCATCACGGCTACAACATTCTCAAGATGCCAGGAAGCGGAGGAATCATCACGGTCCCGTGTGAAGAGAGGGATGCAGTGTGCTCCCTCGAGCACGCCTTTCAAGCGCAGCAATCGACGACCCCGACAGCAGAAATGAAGGCCCTCCGGAGGCCATCCCCAAGAAGAAGCAGTCGCGCCGTGCAGGACCTCAGGAAGATGGCATCACGGCAGGAGCCTCGTCAGGATCAGCGCCCGCTCCAGGGGCGCCTCCCTCCATCACATAGGAAGGCGCACCCGGCGCCCTCCTCGGGCAGGGCTCGGGGGCTCTCTTCTGGAGGGCCTCAGACCTTTCCAACCTCATGAGGGAGGCGCTTTGGCACCACTTGGAGGCGTGCTTCGCGGCACGTGACCCTTAGGAGAGCACAGGGAAAGGAGTGCCCACCACTCAGGAGTTCATCACCAAGACCAGCTAGGAACTGCAAGAAGCAAGAGCCATGCACGGCGATAGTCACCCACGAGGCGCAGCTCCGCATCCTGGCGAGGATGCTAGGCTGCATGTCTGCATCGACGTCCCAGGGCTCAACAGGGCCGCATCTCAGGAGTGTTTCTGGCCTTCGCGTGTGGGCCGCTGCGAGGGCCCGTCGCACAGCTACGTTCGTATGCCCTTTGGCTTGCCGAGCGTGGCGTCGGCCTATCAGCGCAACATGCGACGTGTCCTAGCGGATCAGGAAGTCAGGTACCATGCCGTTCTAGAGGAGATGGAGACGGTCTTCAAGGAACCTCCCGAGCCCCTAGAGCCTCCCGAGGCTCAGGGTTCTGGCGGCTCATGAGGAGTCATTTCTTCAACGCACGCCTTCAGCTGCACCAACTCTACTTCGTCTACAGAACCAGGTGACATCTTCCAAGCTCATTTAGCTGGGAGCGCCCCTTGGGCTGCATTATTCCCAGGCCGTGTGGGTCCATCCCTGCGGCATGTATCCCTTTTGCTTATGTCTTTAGCTTACCTTGTTGGGGGCGCCCCTCGGGCTGCATCATCCCCAAGCCGCTCGGGCCGGACCCGGTGGCATGTATCTTCCTGCATTTATCCAAGTTGATCTGCTCTCCATGCTTAACCTGTCAACTGCTGTCACCTGCTCGATTGCCGCCCACCACGGGTCTATTGATCCTATGCAATTCGCTTGCACGTTAAAAGGGGGGCTCCTGAGCATCGCGACTCAGGAGCTCTTACTGGCTCTCCGGCCCTCACCCCCTGGCCTTGACCACGGCATCGCGACCTGGCATACCAGCGACGGGTGAGCTCGCTCGAGGGCCGGGACCTGAGGACGTAGAGTGCTTGCATCTAACCTCCTTGCAGGGACATACAGTCACCAAGACTCAAGACCAGGCGCAACCCGCCTTGAAGTAGGGCCTCGTGAGTCCCGCGCTGGCTCACGAGTGCCCAGATACACCTCGCAGGCCTGCCAGGCAAGCCACGTGTCAGGGCGGGGCTGTACACGCCCCGGGGGCTCCTTCCGGAGGGGGCCTGTCGGTGTCAAAACCAGCGGATCTCGAGTAGGGGGTCCCGAACTGCGCGTCTAGGCGGATGGTAACAGGAGACAGGGGACACGATGTTTTATCCAGGTTCGGGCCCTCTTGATGGAGGTAAAACCCTACGTCCTGCTTGATTAATATTGATGATATGGGTAGTACAAGAGTGGATCTACCACGAGATCAAGGAGGCTAAACCCTAAAAGCTAGCCTATGGTATGATTGTTGTAATGGAGGTTATGCCTCACGGACTAAAGCCCTCCGGTTTATATAGACACCGGAGAGGGCTAGGGTTACAGTAGTCGGTTACAATGGTAGGAGATCTACATATCCAGATCGCCAAGCTTGCCTTCCACGCCAAGGAAAGTCCCATCCGGACACGGGACGGAGTCTTCAATCTTGTATCTTCGTGGCCTTGGAGTCCAGCGGACGATGATAGTCTGGCTGTCCGGACACCCCTAGTCCAGACTCCTCAAGAGTCTCGAACTAGGCTTCAATGACGATAAGTCCAAATACAGATATAATCTTCGGCGTTGCAAGGCGGGTTCTCCTTTAAATTCCATGTTCCTGCCGAACAGTGTCTGGCTTCCTTATCAATGTTGCACTTCTTGGCTTCTACGCCCAATAATGACCTTCTTCCACGCGTCGCACGAATGCGAAAAGCTAGGGTATATTTAATGTTTTCCCCCTAGCCGCACAAATAATCCGCCTATAAGAGAGGCAAGAATCCAGATCCAAATCACACCATCTTCCTTCCGCGAGTACTCATCGGAGCGCCTCTGACCAAAAATCCATTCCATCATGGACCGTCGACGCGACTCCTCTTCTCGGCCCCAGCCCTCCGCCAAGATTGGAGGAGATGTTCCGCCCCGCACAACGAGCTGGTGGCGCTTCAAGCAAAGGGATATCTCCTCCGCCTTCATGGTCCCGGTTCGAGCCAGTTGGCCACCTACCAAGGTGGGAAGCAAGCGGAGGCTACCCCAAGTCCCAACAAAGGGAGCGGGTATGCTTCGTCCCCTATCCGATAAGGGACTCGGATTTCCTATACATTCGCTCCTCCGCTGGCTCTCGGAGTTCTACTGACTCAGCTCCATCACCCACGCCCACCTCTATCCCGCATAACGCGGGTTACGAGCTCTTTGCGAGCTATTTTTGGGCGCCGAGCCCCATTTCGACCGTGGAAGAGGCTGTTCTCGCACTCGCTCTCACGAGGGTCCATATACCAAGTGGGCGGCGTCAAAATATGGCGATTGCGGGACCGGATATCCATCCGAACCCCTAAGAAGGCGTCCAAGACCGGCCTTCGGAATGATTTACATGGAAGACGCCCGCTGCCGGACCTGCTCGGATCGGCCTCCCGAGTTCAAGATCGCTCCTCAAGAAACGCCTTAGCTGGCGCTCATGAGCCCCCTAACGGAGGAAGAAAAGAGCGCCCATTATCCGATGGGCGGATAAGGTTATCGCCCATTCGGGTTGACCATGATTGAGTCATGGCAACATGCATTACGTGGGGTGCAGCTCATCGCAATACAGGCCACCCCATGTGGGATTTCAACAGGAAGACGACGCCACCCGCCATGGCCAGAAGGATCGGATTCGCCGAGGATCTAGTGACGATCCTGTCCGCCTGCATAAGGGGAGAAGGAGGACTTTCTCGAGACGAACCCGCTGAATGGGTTCTCCATGAATAACCCTCGGCGTTGGGTAAGCGAACACTTTAAGGGCCCGACCCATGTTTTCAAAGTTTAAGCTTCTCATATCATGTTTTCGACGCAGGAGCTGCGTCGGATCGTGGAGGACATGATAAGTCCAGCTCCGCAACCTGATGATCCACAGAGATCGCAAGATCCGGCCTCGGAAGAGGATCCGGACATAAAGGTGGAGCTAATAGACGGGGTGTTCCACCAGCTCAGCATGGATAATGCTTTAGTCGCCATTACGGCTGACTACCCCGGATTATATCCGGCTTCCCAGGTGATTGTGACCGAAGTCCCGACACCATTGTTTCTTCCTCGCTCATCTCTAACCTTCGCATATGATGGTGTTTTGTAGTAAGCGCCTCCAGGGCGGGAAGCCGAGCCCGCGGCGGCTGACCAACATAGGCCAGTCCGGACCAGCAGGCGGAAGAGGAGCGCGGCGCGGACTAAAACGTCGCCGCAAAGGTATAGCTCACAGTTCATTATTTGGAGCATCGTCCTTAGGAAGCGTTTTAAGCGCCCATGAATTTTGTAGGAGAAAAAGAGCCCGCCGGACTGCGGGCGTGGAGGTTGCCAATCTGACCCCTACCAGCCAGGCTCCAGCACCCGGTCTGGAGAGGGGTGAGCGCAAGGCGCGGGCTGGATACTCCTCCGACGGAGGATGCCGACAGACTGTCTGCCACCAAGTCTGAGGTGGAGAGCGCCATGAACCACAAAGCGCCACGACAAGATTTCGTGGCGCTGCTTCTCCCCGAGGCGTTGAATGCCTTTAACGCTGGGACGCGACCTCCATGCTGCTCAAGATGGTTTTACCAGAGCCACGGAGCAATATGTAAAAGACATACGGGTAAGAGAATTTAATAGTTATATATGCCAGTAGCCCCCGAGACTTAAAGTAGTTATGATAACTGATTTAAGGATCATTTAAAATGCAGGATCTTACTGAGAAGAATACCCAACTGTCTCAGGAGCTGCAAGAGTGCAAGACCCAACTTGAGGCCGCACTTGCTGCCGCAGGAGGAAACACAGAGACCCCTCCAGGTAACACATTTTTATTGATAAATATAAGCGTTGTGCGGCGTAAGCAAGTCTAATAATGACATTGAGGTGTCACGGACAAGATCCGGACAGCAAGAGTTATGCGCGCGGTGAAGGTCGCGAGAGGGTGCTGAATAGGGTGCAGCAAGAGAGGAACAAGCTCCAGATGCCCACGCCCAGCTCGGGAAGAGCTGAAAGGTGTTCGGGCCGAGCCGTCTGCCCGTTAAGTCGAATCGGCGGCGTCGCGCAAGCATCTATAGTAGTGCTTAGTTTAACTCCTTTGAAAAGAAGAGTTCGCGAGGAAGTCAATTGACAAAATATGTCTCAGAGGTATACTCACAGTGTCGCCTCAGAGGAGATGCCCGTGACGACGGGTGATCAACTTCCCGAAGTTGTTGCGTACTGCTCGAACGAGTTCGCATACGATGAGCGGCGCTGTTCAGGGCTTTATGGCGGCCCTTTCCCGCCTCAAGGCCTTGGGGAGCTTACGGAGAAGCTTCAGGAATGCGCAGCGCCTCCGCTTGTGGAAGATTTCGCCTGCCGCCAAGGTGCCGTGGAGGCTTGGGCCATGGTGAAGACGCTGTACAAGAAGGCGGATCCCAACCACATGGCCGAGGTCGGACTGTGGGGCTGATGGGAAGGAGATCCTCGTGAGTTTAGTATACGCCAAGTAGAGTTGGTCGCTAAATTTTCCCAACGGGATCAGTAAATTAGACAGCACTGTTAGACGGGATTGAGGAGGAATACAACAAGAGATTTGACAATGTATTTTTAAATGACATGTGAAATGCCTTCTAGCCGATTGTAGATCGCTTGTCTTTGCCGACCTTTTCGCTTCAACCTCGGGACCCTAGAGTCCGGAGTGTGTCCGAATACCTTCTCGGTTAAGAAACAACCGGGTATGCATGGAGACCAAAGTAGGGGTCATTAGTGCTTTATCGCATAAGTGCCCAATTAGTTATGTTATATTACATGGTTAGTAAGAAACATCTTCCAGGGAGAATAGTTCCGTTAAGGGTTCCTTTCCCTGGGAGGCATGCCTTAAGGTGCATGTTCGGACTGCGAAAAAATCAGAAAAACATCTGGGGGCAGATAAATAAATAGGTAAAAAATCATCTTTCACGTCACCGACCGAATATTCCCTTAAGAACGCTAGCTTTCGGCTTCACCCACCGAGGTACACATCCGGTCGACGGGCAAGAATAATCATAGAGGTGCTCCTTTACCTCCTAGCCGAACAATCGGGAACGAGGGGTAAGCACAGAGCCAGCAACCCAGCTTGGCCAAAACTTAAGTCATATCGATGCATATAATGGTGAGTAAAAGGTACATGTGGAAGCTTGACACATGTGTTGGGCATGAAGCCCTTATAATTGAGCTTCTGGAAAAGAAGCCCCAGGTATAATGAGTGCGGATGGCACATCAAGTATGTGTGAACAATGCGCAAGTGGGCCCTTAAGGGCTTTTAGCAAAAGTGTTAAGGGAAGAAAGAGAAACAGAAGACAGCTGAAGTGTAAAAATTTGGACTTGGGAAGGGGACGAACTCTTAGTCCAGCGCTAGGCATAGAATCTTCGGAGGTGAGCTGCGTTCCATGGGTTCGGCTCGAGTCGGTTGTCCGATGCATTTCGTAGATGGTACGCTCCGCCGGTCAGGACTTGATCGATAATGAAAGTGCCCTCCCATTTGGGCTTGAGCTTGTCCTTTTTCTTGTCCGGCAGGCGTAGAACTAGTTCGCCAACGTTGTAGGTCTTGGCCCGTACTTCCCTGCTTTGATATCTTCGACCCTGCTGCTGGTAGAATGCAGAGCGAGCCTTGGCGACGTTGCGTTCTTCCTCCAATGCATCCAAGCTGTCCTGCCGATCCAGCTCGGCTTCTCTTTCTTCGTACATGCGCACTCGAGGTGAGTCATGAATGATGTCGCAGGCGAATCGCCTCTGCGCCGATACCATAAAAATGGTGTGAATCCGGTAGTACGGTTGGGCGTTGTCCACAGCCCCTAGAGTACGGAGTCGAGCTCTACCCAAAGGCGTGTCGATTTTCGTAGTGACCGCACTAGTCTGGGTTTGATGCCGCTCATTATTAGACCATTTGCTCATTCCACTTGACCGTTGGTTTGAGGATGATAGACTGAAGCGTAATCGAGCTTAATGCCCATATTTTTGCACCATGATTTAACCTCGTCGGCCGTAAAATTCGTGCCATTATCGGTGATGATGCTATGGGGGACACCGAAACGGTGTACTATCCCGAAGATGAAGTCTATCACTGGTCCGGACTCTGCCGTTTTGACTGGTTTGGCCTCTATCCATTTGGTCAATTTGTCCACCATGACCAATAGGTACCTTTGCTTGTGGGTTCCCCCCTTGAGGGGTCCAACCATGTCAAGCCCCCAGACCGCGAACAGCCAGGTAATGGGTATAGTTTTGAGGGCGGTGCATGGCATATGGCTCTGATTAGCAAAGAGCTGACATCCGACGCATCTTTGGACTAAGTCCCGAAAGATCCGCCGGGCCGTCGGCCAATAAAACCTCAGACGGAATGCCTTTCCTACAAGGGCCCGAGCTGCTGTGTGGTGTCCGCCTAGTCCGGCATGAATTTCAGCCAGGAGGTTTCGCCCTTCCTCTTCGGAGATACACCTTTGAAGGACTCCGGTTGTGCTTTTCTTATAAAGTTCTCCCTCATGGACCTTGTAGGCTTTAGATCGCCGGATTATGCAGCGGGCCTCTTTTTGGTCTTCGGGAAGTTCCTGCCTCAGCAAGTAGGCTAGGAATGGTTCTGTCCACGGGGCGATTACTGCCATTATGTCGTGGGATGAAGGTGTTATGTCATCGGCTGAATCGCCGGTTGGCGCGGTTTTTTCCGGTTTGTCATTTTCGGACTCCTCTTCCCATAGTACGGATGGCTTGAAGAGCCGTTCCAGGAAGATGTTTGGAGGGACAGCGTCACGTTTTGCGCCGATGCGTACAAGACGTCACCGCTTGGTTATGATCTCGGGCCACGTGATGGAATTCGAGTCCTTCAAACCGGTGACATTTTAGGACAGCATTGCGATATGCTGCCATTTTCGGATCCTTGGCATCGAAATTCCATTTATTTGGGATATTGCAAGGTTTGAATCTCGCAAGACCTCTAGGCGTTGAATGCCCATGGAGATTGCATAGTCCGTGTACATTATTTGAAGTACGATTGGATCGTGTCCCGGTCGGGACGCCAAACGCCAGACCCCATCCGCCAACATTTTAGAGCCGTCAAGTGCATAGTCCAATTGGAGTATGCGCCGTAATCTTTAGGGAGTTCGGCTTCGGTCCATTCAGCGACAAAGTCAGCCAAAACTTGTGACTTTATAGCTCGCCGAGGTTTGTAGGTTATATCGAATGGTAAGAGCTCAATGGCCCATTTTGCAATCCTACCCGTTGCGTCGCGGTTGTTTATAATGTCATTGAGTGGTACTTTGGAGGCCACTGTTATCGAACACTCTTGAAAGTAGTGTCTGAGCTTCCGGGATGCCATGAACACCGCATACGCTATCTTTTGGTAGGGCGGGTAACGGGACTTGCAGGGGGTTAACACAGTGGATACGTAGTACACTGGTTTTTGGAGAGGGAATTTATGCCCTTCTGTCTCTCGTTTGACGACGAGTACCGCACTTACAACTTGATGTGTTGCTGCGACCTATAACAACATTGGTTCGCCCAGGTTGGGCGCAGCCAGGACCGGATTTGTTGCCAATATGGCTTTTATTTCTTCGAGTCCGGCGGAAGGCAGCATCCGCCCACTGGTGTTCGTGCGCCTAAGGAGGCGATAGAGGGGCAATGCCTTTTCTCCTAGACGGGAGATAAAGCAGCTTAGAGCCGCCACGCATCCAGTAGATTTTTGTATTTTCTTGAGGTCTTTTGGGATATCTAGCTGTGACAGAGCTCGGATCTTGGGTGGGTTTGCTTCAATTCCTCTACCGGATACAATAAAGCCCAGTAGCTTTCCGGCTGGTACGCCGAAAACACATTTTTCCGGATTCAGCTTGATGTCATATGCTCTGAGGTTGTCGAATGTGAGCCTCAAGTCATCTACTAGAGTTTTGACGTGTTTGGTTTTGACGACTACGTCGTCTACGTATGCCTCAACTGTTTTGCCGATCTGGGTGGCCAGACATGTTTGAATCATGCGCTGATATGTTGCGCCGGCATTTTTAAGTCCGAAGGGCATCGTGTTGAAGCAGAATGGTCCATATGGAGTGATGAATGTCGTTGCGGCTTGGTCTGCTTCTGCCATCTTGATTTGATGGTAGCCAGAGTATGCGTCGAGGAAGCACAATGAATCGTGCCCTGCAGTAGCATCGATTATTTGGTCGATGCGGGGGAGGGGGAAGGGATCCTTTGGGCAGGCCTTGTTGAGCTCTTTAAAATCGAGACATAGGCGCCAAGATTTGTCCTTCTTTGGTACCATTACTAGGTTTGCTAGCCAATCCGGATGTTTGATATCTCTGATGAATCCGGCTTCCAATAGTTTGGCTAGCTCTTCTCCCATTGCCTGTCTTTTTGGTTCGGAAAATCGTCAAGAGCCTGTTTGATGGCTTGAATCTTTTAGGATGTTTAGGCTCTGCTTCGCCAATCTGTGTGGGATTCCGGGCATATCCGAGGGGTGCCAAAGTAAAATGTCCCAATTTTCCGAAGGAATTCTCGCAGAGCTGGCGCCTACATCGTGGTTCAATTGTGCCCCAATGGAGGCCGTCTTTGTTGGATCCGTTGGATGGACCTGGAATTTTACTATTTCATCTGCTGGTTTGAATGAGGTGGACTTGGATCTCTTATCGAGTATCACATCATCCCTATTCACCGTAGAGCGCAGCTGCGGTGAGTTCTTCTCGCCGCTAGGGCTTTGGATAGTGCCTCCGTGGCTAATGCGGTGTCTTGTTTTCGCGCTGAGTGCTATGTCCGGATCACTAACAAGAGTGATTATTCCGCGGGGCCTGCATTTTGAGCTTCATGTACCCGTAATGGGGTATGGCTTGAAAAATTGTGAATGCCTCACGCCCTAATATAGCGTGATATCCGCTGTTGAACGGGGCCACTTGGAACGTGACTTCTTCGGATCAGAATTGTCCGTGAGCGAACACCACATCGAGTGTGATTTTTCCGGGCAGCGCGCTTCCGGCTAGGGATTATTCCTCCAAGGTTGTGTTGCTTCGCTCAATGCAGATCCATCTATTTCCATTTTTGAAGAGTTTCCTCGTAGATGAGGTTTAATCATTGCCGCCATCCATGAGGACCTTTGTAAGTCGTAAAGCCGCCCACTATTGGACTAAGTACCAGTCATGGCTAGTGCTCGGGCTGTTCGAATTTAGGTTAAATCATTGGCGTTGAAGGTGATGGCTGTGTCGCCCATGGATTTGTTGTTGCTACTTGGTAGACTTCGCGAGGTCATGGATTGTTCGTTTTCGCATATTATTTGATGCGAAAGTCTCAAGACTGTTGATACTGCATCAAGATTGTTGGAGTGGTTTTCGGGGCTAGAAGCTCCTCGCCACTTTTGGCCACCGCCGTAATATCCAACATGCTCGAAGGCTATGTGCCGGGACGGTATATCAGATTATGAATTTTACAGGTCCGCTAAGCCATCCCTCCAAAGACGGTTCCGCGTCTCTATGGGGTTTTTGCTTTTTGGTTTTTGTATCGGTGCCCGAGTGTAATGCACCCTTTTGTTGCGGACTAGGGTTGGGGCGGATTGTCCCAAAAATTATTTTCGGTTTTCGAAACTCTCCATCGCACAAGATTTCAGTATTATGGACGCCAGTCGTGAAGCGTAATTTTACGACGGTCGACGGCGCTCAAGATTCCCTTATCCGCAATTATTGCAAAAATTGAGATTGTGTTATCCTCTCGGCAGTCCTTTATCCTGTCCATGACCGGAGGAATCGCCCAAGAGTGATGTATCGTTTCAGCGGGCTCTTGCCGGATTAGAGATAGATCGCATATGTCCGGGCGGGTGGGTGGAATTAAGTCCAAACCCTACCCGCCTCAAGGCTTGAAGGCCGGAAGTTTCCAAATTCGAAGCTTGGATTCTGGACGAGTCCAGCGAGTCCGAACGATGCATGATTTTAAGTTCAAGTGCTCGATCGAAGTCCGCCCCTCCGCGAAATCCGCATGGAGGGTTCGTGAGCCGGACATGACTAGTTTTCAATATAGGAGAAGAGTCGCCAGATTGTTCCTCTACCATCGCGACGTGGTGGGTGACCCGGGAGAGTTAATCTCTCTCGATCGGTTTTAAGCCCAATTTGATTGTAGTCCAGAAGCGACTCTGTGGCGGCGATGCGATCCAAGAGCTCGCTGACGACGAGAGCTCTATTGATCCATCTCGCTCGGCAGATTCGAAATGACGCGAAGATTGCTTTTGACGACTTGGGAAGTCATTGTCGAGCGATGGCGGACAGCGGTCATAAGAAAACCACCTAGCCGGATAGTTTGGCCGTGCCAAGGCCCTTTATAAAAATACCGTCCTTGAAGACGGGTGGAGGCATCCTTCCTATCAGCGACGGCACAGAGGAACTCTCAATGAAAGCACCAATGTCGGTGTAAAAAACGGCGAATCTCGGGTAGGGGGTCCCGAACTGCGCGTCTAGGCAGATGGTAACAGGAGACAGGGGACATGATGTTTTACCCAGGTTCGGGCCCTCTTGATGGAGGTAAAACCCTACGTCCTGCTTGATTAATATGATGATATGGGTAGTACAAGAGTGGATCTACCACGAGATCAAGGAGGCTAAACCCTAAAAGCTAGCCTATGGTATGATTGTTGTAATGGAGGTTATGCCCTACGGACTAAAGCCCTCCGGTTTATATAGACACCGGAGAGGGCTAGGGTTACACAGAGTCAGTTACAATGGTAGGAGATCTACATATCCGTATCGCCAAGCTTGCCTTCCACGCCAAGGAAAGTCCCATCCGTACACGGGACGGAGTCTTCAATCTTGTATCTTCATGGCCTTGGAGTCCGGCGGACGATGATAGTCCGGCTGTCCGGACACCCCCTAGTCCGGGACTCCCTCAGGGCCCCCATCCCACGCCCAAGTGGAAGCACCATGCTCCGTGTTGGCTGTCGACACTGCCGAGGAGCGGCTATGCCCGTGCACAAGCGGAAGCACTATTCTTTGTACTGGTGATAAACAACTGAGGGCGGCCCCACGGTCGTACCAACCTCAGGGAGCCCAGAGCTCAGCACCCAGTCTCACCACAACGCCTCCCCTCGGGAGAGCCGCACGAGGGGGTTGGGCACGGGGGCTGCACTTGGGTCACGCCCAAGCGCACGCCACCCAACCAGGTCCCCCGGACCTGGGCGTCGCGCGCCCCTCCCGAGGCCTCGGCTAGGACAGGTATGGAAATTGTTTGCACGTCAAGGGGGACTCCTGAGCATCGCGACTCAGGAGCCTAACTAGTCACGTAGCCCCTCACTCCTTGGTCCGTCCTGGTCTCCGGTCAGCCCAATGGCGGTTGAGGTATGCGCGTGGCCGGGCTCTGCCGACGTAGAACATTGATCTATCCTCATGAACTCTCCCCATATGCTGTTTGCACATCAAGGGGGACTCCTGAGCATTGCGACTCAGGATCCTAACTGGTCTCGTAGCCCCTCACTCCTTGGTTCGTCCTGGTCTCCGGTCGGCCCAATGGCAGTTGAGGTATGCGCGGGGCCAGGCTCTGCCGACGCAGAACGCAAAGCAAATAGGAAGGAAATCGCAAAATCTCGAAGCAAATATTACAAGCATATTGTTCTCACAATACCAAATGAAAAGTCTAAATGCCTCCACGAGGCCTGATACATGTTGCAGGAACAAAACGGGAAGAATAGCCGTAGGTCACCCCTGGATATCACCATCGCCTGCGGAAGGTATTCCCTCATGGGCAATGATGTTCTCACCTTCACCACCAGCCGCAGGATCCGCTGCGTCGCCAGATAGATGATCGGAGATAAAGCCGGAGAACCTCCCCAACAAGGCCTCCACTTGACCTTGTACAGCTGCGGCGGCGGCTTCGCAGTGATCTTCAGCCATAGGCTCCAGCAGCACGTCAAGGCGAGCGTTGGGGTCGCGGAGGTGCAGATGGCTGAAGACACGAGTCAGTGCGGCTGAAGACAGGATGCGAGCTTCTTCCTCCGCCATGGGACCGAGGCCATCAACGACCTCCTCAAGCGCCTTCACCATGAGAGGAAGCAGCTGGGCGGGGCCGTCCTCGTCGGTGTCCAGCGGCTTCTCCAGGCCGTGCTCGTAGAGTGTCTTCAGTGCCTTGCGAGACCTCTTCTCGAGATCAGCGAAGTCCACGCGGTCTTCGCCCAGGACTCGCGCCTTGGCATCAAGATCGGCCTCCCTCGTCCCCATCTTCCGCTCCAACTCTTCCAACCGGTTGCGCTCAACGGCCTGCTTCTTCCCCAGCTCCGCCAACTCAGCATCACGGTTCTTGACGGCTTCCTCCCGGGCCTTCATCTCCTCCTCCTTCGCTTGGTGGCAGCGTACCTCTTCGGCGTGCTTGTCGTGTAGGCTCTGCCACTCGCCCTCCAGCACTTGGCAGCGGTCACGGGCGGCCTTGGCGTCTTTCAGCGCCGCCTCATGATCGGCTGCAGCGCTGGCGGCTCCTTGCTTCTCCTTCTCGGAAGCCGCAGCAGCCTGGCCCAGCGCTGCGTGAACCGCCAGGTCGGAGTGAAACCAGCCAGAGGCCAACTCCAGACGCCCGGCCACCAGGCGTGGGTCCGCGCTCAGGAGATCCGCCTGCAGCTGGGTCATCTCCCAAAGGGCATGCTGCAAAACAGCAGCAGGAGCAGAAGAACCAGTGAGTGGAGATGCTGCAGTGGGAGGAAGCGACACCGTCACCAGGGCTTGGGAGACTGCGGGTTTCGGAGCAGCTGGGACCTCGTCAGCCGCGCCAAGCGCCGGCACCTCCGGAGCCAGCGAGGCCATGGGGGCTGATTCCACGCGGCGATGTTTCTCTTGGCCCCGCGAGGACGACCGGGATGGGGAGATGCGGGCGCTTATGCCTCCTATCTCTGCGGAGGGAGGCACGGCCGCCGTATCCTCCTTCCTCTTCTTCGCCGAAGATGTCGGCCTGATCAACCAAGGGCGAGCGTCAGGAAATAACAAGTACCAACAGGGATAAAGCGAAGCTCGAGACACCTACCGGTTCACCACGAAGTACTCCACCTTTCACTTCGGAAGCTTGAAGCCTGACAGCATCAGGACCTGAGGGGCAGGTGTTCGGGCTCCGGCAGCGCCAGGCGGTGCAGAGGCAGAACCGGATCCAGCCCCAGGAGGTGTTGGGGTGGAGGCGGCACCACGGACCACCAGCGACGACCTACCCTTTGTCGGGATGAGGGGTTGCTCCCTCTCCCCTTGGTAGGCGTCGGCCTTGGCATCATTAGGAAGGGCGCGGAGAATCTTGGCCTTGCTCCGAGGGGAAGTCTCCCCCACCTCTTCAAGGGTCTTCTCCGAGTCCACCTCCTCTTCCCCCTCTCCGCGGGACACCCAACCCACGCGCATCAAAAGTCGGCCTGGAGGCAACGAATTCCTCCCGGTCCCTGCGTTGGAACAGGGGAACGAAGGCGCTAGGCGGCTACTCCTGGTTGTCCCTGACTATGAGGCGCAGGACGGCGTCCAATTCATCGCCGGGTGATGTCTACTACACAACCTTCTTCTTGTAGATGTTGTTGGGCCTCCAAGTGCAGAGGTTTGTAGGACAGTAGCAAATTTCCCTCAAGTGTATGACCTAAGGCTTATCAATCTGTGGGAGGCGTAGAATGAAGATGGTCTCTCTCAAGCAACCCTGCAACCAAATAACAAAGAGTCTCTTGTGTCCCCAACACACCCAATACAATGGTAAATTGTATAGGTGCACTAGTTCGGCGAAGAGATGGTGATACAAGTGCAATATGGATGGTAGATATAGGTTTTTGTAATCTGAAAATATAAAAACAGCAAGGTAACAAGCGATAAAAGTGAGCGTAAACGGTATTGCAATGCGTCGAAACAAGGCCTAGGGTTCATACTTTCACTAGTGCAAGTTCTCTCAACAATAATAACATAATTGGATCATATAACTATCCCTCAACATGCAACAAAGAGTCACTCCAAAGTCACTAATAGTGGAGAACAAATGAAGAGATTATGGTCGGGTACGAAACCACCTCAAAGTTATTCTTTCCAATCAATCCGTTGGGCTATTCCTGTAAGTGTCACAAACAACCCTAGAGTTCGTACTAGAATAACACCTTAAGACACAAATCAACCAAAACCCTAATGTCACCTAGCTACTCCAATGTCACATCAAGTATCCATGGGTATGATTATACGAAATGCATCACACAATCTCATATTCATCTATTCAACCAACACATAGAACCTCAAAGAGTGCCCCAAAGTTTCTACCAGAGAATCAAGACGAAAACGTGTGCCAACCCCTATGCATAGGTTCATGGGCGGAACCCGCAAGTTGATCACCAAAACATACATCAAGTGAATCACGTGATATCCCATTGTCACCATAGATACGCACGGCAAGACATACATCAAGTCTTCTCAAATCATTAAAGACTCAATCCGATAAGATTACTTCAAAGGGAAAACTCAATCCATTACAAGAGAGTAGAGGGGGAGAAGCAACATAAGATCCAACTATAATAGCAAAGCTCGCGATACATCAAGATCGTGCCAAATCAAGAACACGAGAGAGAGAGAGAGAGAGAGAGAGAGAGAGATCAAACACATAGCTACTGGTATATACCCTCAGCCTCGAGGGTGAACTACTCCCTCCTCGTCAGGGAGAGCGTCGGGATGATGAAGATGGCCACCGGTGAGGGATCCCCCCTCCGGCAGTGTGCCGGAACAGGGCCCCGATTGGTTTTTGGTGGCTACAAAGGCTTGGGCGGCGGAACTCCCGATCTAATCTGTTCCCCAAAGTTTTTAGGGTATATGGACATATATAGGCGGAAGAAATACGTTAGGGGAGCCACGAGGGGCCCACAAGGGTGGAGGGGGCGCTCTAGGAGGGTGGGCGCACCCCCTACCTCGTGGCTCCCTCGTTTCTCTCTAACGTGCAATCCAAGTCTATCGGGTAGCTTTCCTTCCAAAAATAACTTCTCCAGAAGGTTTCATTCCGTTTCGACTCCGTTTGATATTCCTTTTCTTCGAAACACTGAAACAAGGGAAAAACTGGAACTGGCACTGGGCCCTGGGTCAATAGGTTAGTCCTTAAAAATAATATAAAAGTGCATAGTAAAGCCCATTAAACATCCAAGATGGATAATATAATAGCATGAATACTTCATAAATTATAGATACGTTGGAGACGTATCAGCATCCCCAAGCTTAATTCCTGCTCGTCCTCGAGTAGGTAAATGATAAAAGAAATAATTTATGAAGTGTGAATGCTAGCAGGTGCATAATTTGATCAATGATAATTTCAATCACCTATCTAGCATCATTATATGTCATAACAGTAGCTCAACTCATAAAACTTTTCATGATCAAGTAACAAACAATTCACATGTTAAAGTATAGATCATAAACTTTCTTGAAAACTAACAAACCGTGTTATTAGTCATCAAACAATTACAATTCATCTTATTCTCAGGAAGAGTCTATGTCAGAGCTTTGATTCACCAAACTTCACATACTCAACTATCTTTTAGTCTTCCATGATTGCTACCACTCAAAGCATATTTTTAGAACAAATAGCATCCATCAAACACAGAGAAAGATAGGGGCTTAATGTTTCGCCTCCCAACTCATTTATCATATAGATAATTGTCAACAATAATAATTTATGATCAAATATATTTGAATGGCCATATATGCTCAGATCTTTCCATCACATGATGCTTGCCAACTAAAGAGTAGGTTGGAATGAGAAGGAATACTACTGACTCTTGCATAAAAGTAAAAGATAGGCCCTTCTCAGAGGGAAGCAAGGATTTGCAGAGGTGCTAGAGCTCGAAGCAAAAACAGAGATGAAAATAATTTTGAGAGTTATCCTTTCATTGTCAACATAATGACCAAGAGTTCCCAATATCTTCCATACTGCATCATTAGAGGCCGTTCCCAAACAGAAAGGTAAAGATTTTTACTCCCCCTCCACCAACAATCATCAATCCATGGCTTACCCGAAACAACGGGTGCCTCCAACTAACATCAATCCTGGGGGAGTTTTGTTTGTAATTATTTTTGATTTGATTTCGATCTTTTGATCATGGGACTGGGCATCCCAGTTACCAACCATTTTCTCGTGAATGATGAGCAGAGTCCACTCATCATGAGAATAACCCACCTAGCATGGAAGATACTGCTAGCCCCTAGTTGCTACATGAGCGATTTGGGCATACAAAACAGATTATTATTTGAAGGTTTAGAGTTTGGCACACGCAAATTTACTTGGAACGGCAGGTAAATACCGCATATAGGTAGATATGGTGGACACTCATGGAAGAAACTTGGTTCAAGGAATTTGGATGCACAAGCAGTATTCCCGCTTAGTACAGATATTTTGGCTAGCAAAGGATTCTAAATAGCAAGCACCACATGTTAGAGGATCCAAAACAATATAACTTATACAAATATACCCAAGAATAACTCATTATGTTGTCTTCCTTGTCCAACTTCAACTAATTTGCTCAAGTTTGAAAATAATTAATGGGGATCACAATCATAGAAGATGTCCAAGATAGTATATTTATATGTGAAATCTCTCTTCCTTCAATATTCTTTCATGAATTGTTCAAGTGACCAATACAATGTTTGCTAACCTTCAATAAATTTACCACCTCTACTTCTTATATGTAAAGTCATTACTCCCCATGTGAAAGGCATATGAAACATATATAATTTCAGATTTATGACATTCAACTCATTCAACCATTTACTCATAAGATATAAGTGAAGCACACGAGTAAATGACAAACTACTCCAAAAAGATAATAGTGAAGATCAACGAGTGCATTTCATATCATGTCATCATGTGCATCTCTTTTGCATTCGTGTTCGCCTCATGCATCCGGTCATTTTCCCCGTTGTCCATTTCGCAATCTGACACTCCCACATGCACCCGTTGCACCCCTCTAATCTCGTTTCGTGAGCGGGAGCAAAACGTTCTCGAAATGGGTCGAGATTTGTCGAGTGGCCTTAGTACATCACCGGTAGGCCGCCTGTAAACTTCGTTCCATTTGGAGGTCATTTGATGCCCCAACGGTTAACCGGGTAACCCCTCTCTTGTTGCAGCCCAACACCCCTCCATAATAGCCCACTAGCCCATCTAAACACCCTCCATGCTCTCCGTCATTGGATAACGATTGTGTGGGCGAAAACCGCACCTCATTTGGACACTTCTAGCTCCCCCTACCTATAAATATGCATCTCCCCCAAAATTGCGGATGAAACCCAAACCTTCTTCCCCTTGCGCCACCGGACAAAAACCCCGCCGCCGGACGTGTCCGCTGGACATGTCGCCCCGGCCAATCGGCGGCCGACACATCATCGTCCCCGTCGCCTGGAGCAAGTCCCGCGCCGCCACGTCACCAGCGCGCGCCCCAATTCGCCGCCACCCACGCTGGATTCGCTGGGCCCAACCACGCCCTCCCGGCCAAGACTGGCCCCGTGCCTCCCAGTCTCCGTGGCCGCCGCTCTTCGCCACACCTCGCCGGTGCCACCGCGTGCCCCGCCGCGCCGGACCACCCGCACCTCGCCGCCGACCCTACTGCCACCGTGCCAAGCTCGCCGCCTGATGACCCACAAGTATAGGGGATCTATCATAGTCCTTTCGATAAGTAAGAGTGTCGAACCCAACGAGGAGCAGAAGGAAATGACAAGCGGTTTTCAGTAAGGTATTCTCTGCAAGCACTGAAATTATCGGTAACAGATAGTTTTGTGATAAGGTAATTTGTAACGAGTAACAAGTAACAAAAGTAAACGAGGTGCAGCAAGGTGGCCCAATCCTTTTTGTAGCAAAGGACAAGCCTGGACAAACTCTTATATAAAGGAAAACGCTCCCGAGGACACATGGGAGTTATCGTCAAGCTAGCTTTCATCATGCTCATATGATCCGCGTTCGTTACTTTGATAATTTGATATGTGGGTGGACCGGTGCTTGGGTACTGCCCTTCCTTGGACAAGCATCCGACTTATGATTAACCCCTCTTGCAAGCATCGGCAACTACAAAAGAATTATTAAGGTAAACCT